>SSNR01000091.1:80821-137442 GCA_006937965.1 Callopanchax toddi | reverse complement strand
AAAAAAAAAAAAAAAAAAAAAAATCAGCCGCTGGTATATTGTTTTGTGGCTACGTGACCATAAGTGCTCTGTACAATCTTATGATCCCCTTCCTCCTCAAGAGCAGGCCTCCTCTCCTGCTGCTGCTGACAATGGCATCTCTGTGTGTGTGTAGCTTTTAGAGGGGGGTGAGGTGGACCTCCCATCGAGTGAGGAGGAAAAGGGGCCTGCGCGGGGCCGGTGGGAGCAGGACGAGCCGGAGTGGGAGCGACAGGCCGCCCAAAGCCCAGAGCGGAGGGACAGAACAGGTAAGATCTGAAAGAGCTGATGGTGACGGCTTGCTTTGTGACCACAGATCACACAAATCCAAACACTCTGATGGTGACGGCTTGCTTTGTGACCACAGATCACACAAATCCAAACACTCTGATGGTGACGGCTTGCTTTGTGACCACAGATCACACAAATCCAAACACTCACCCTCACTAAAACCAGCTTTAGGATTCAGCTTTGATTTATTGCTCTCAGATTTCTGTGCATCCTGCTCACAACAACAACAACAACAACATAACAATATGGAGGCGTTCAAACAAAAGCCAGCAGAGTAAAGATTCTGGAGCTAGCAGCCTTCGTGGGCCACATGTGGATCAGAACAGACCCGTGTCCCGTATCTGATGGAGTTCATTAGGCTGTAATAACTTCAGGGAAAGGATCAGATTGGAGGCACCTGAGACTTGGTGCTTTACTTTTATTTAACTCCACCCTCGGAGTCTTCTATTAGCGCTGATGGCTGTAAATTGCTTTGGTATAATTTACCATACATAAGCATGTGTGATAGGAATAAAAAAGTGGCTTTCTTGTGTGTGTACACACACAAACAATTCCTTCCAGATGGGGCAAGAAAATTCAGCTGCCTCCCTCCTGCCCCATCAGAGCTGGTCTCTTCTCATTCTGCTGCAGAAGGCTTGCGTGTGTTGTGATTTTCCTGGAGTGGAATGAAACAAAAGGAGCTTTGTAGCTGGATCTGGGTTTGGGTTAGACGGAGTGTGTGTGTGTGTGTGTGTTTGGGAGGGTTGGTGGTGTGCACCATGTGGCTGGGCTGTTAGCGGTGTTCAGAGCAGTGTACAGGAGGGGTGTGAGTGAGGCCAGAGGAAGCTGTCAGCGATACAGATCTGGTCTGCTGTTGGAGTTAATGCACCCAAAATATTGTTGTTTTTAGTCACAGCTTGAAACCCTGGAAAAAAATGGTCATGTTGAAGGTCACGTAGAAGGATGGTGGTTGTTTATTTTCAGTCTGAACATGCTCCGTTGCTCAATTTCCTTCCCATTTGAGATTGGATGGAGAACTTAATGAAAAATGGTGGACATCTAAACCACAAGATAGACTTTATTAGAGCCCAGGTTCTGCCAGATATTGAGCATGTGCAGAGTGTGCAGCCAAAACAGATCACAGGACTTTTAATTGTCCCACCTCTGATATTTGGCGTTGAGGCTGTTGGCTGCAGGATGTTTCCAAGGATCAGGACTGGCATCTATTTACATTGGATTCTTTTTCATATTCCTTATTGAACTTAATTAACGTTTTAGGCCCTATGACATCACATTTTGCAACATATTTAAACACTTACGCTCAATTTAAACTGCATATGAAGAACTCCATAGATCATTTTCTGTTAAAAAAAGTAAGCTTTAATTTAAAGAAACTTCACATTTGGATGCATCATGTTTCTGTGGATATGAAATCTTTTTTGTTATTGAAATGTC
This sequence comes from Callopanchax toddi, assembly GCA_006937965.1. Lineage (NCBI taxonomy): Eukaryota > Metazoa > Chordata > Actinopteri > Cyprinodontiformes > Nothobranchiidae > Callopanchax > Callopanchax toddi. The sequence goes on along the minus strand of SSNR01000091.1, from coordinate 135,699 downwards.
AAGTTTTTACTTTGTCTAATGGCTGTCAAACAAAGAGGTTTCAGTAGTAAATATAATTAGTGATGAACTTGCAGACAGGCTGATATATGTGGAGCTAAATGATATCTCTCAGCTTTTATTAAAGCTAAAGCTGGGCTGTTATTAGAAACAAGATGCCTGCCTGTGGATTCTTGTCTCATTTTGATATTTTGTTTCAGTTTTTTTATTATTATTTTCCTCAATCAGTTCCCAGATTCTTCTTTGCAAATCACACCTGCTGTCAATCAGTTATCTCAGCTGCAGCCGTAATCAAGCATCTTATTATAGAAGTATCTCATCACATTCCTGTTCCTCTCTGTTGACTCATTTAGTAACTTTGATCCATTCAGGTTCAGTTTGTTGTTTAATTATATTATACCTGCCTGCTGCTGCATTCCTGCCTCCACCTTGACTCCAACCTTTACACAAAACCTTACAGTTACAGGAACCAGGACGTTTCCAGCCTTTAACAAAATTAGATCCTATATTTTCCTGTCTTAATCTAAAAAAAAAATTAAAAAAGAAAAACACGATGCTTGTTTTGCCCCTCCAAGATGTGTTTCTACTTTATTCCCCCCCTCCCCCCCCATGTTAAGAGCAACATTATCTGGAAACAACAAAATTAGAGTTCTTGACTCATAAGTACCCACACTTAGTGATAAGACATGCAAACAGAAACCGTTTTGTGCCTTCATTTAGGCTACTCAGTGTGTAAGAGCTGCTTTGTGGGAGATGCTTCATTTAGAAAAAATACAGTGAGTTAGCAGCTCTTAATAACATCCAAGAACATTTACTTTTAGGTATTTAAAAGTTGAAAAACATTTTATGCTTCTTTTTTAAACTGTAAAAGTCAAAACAGTTCAGTGTAAATTTAAACTAATTATGAGATGAAGTAGAACATCCTTAGATTTGTCCATATCAGAGGTAGGAGGAGACACAGAACATGACCTTAAATGTAGAAAAATACCCTAAAAACACAACAAGCTTACACAGAAGATAATGTCATACAGGTGAATGACTTCATTATGGATGTACAAAGCTATAAGAAGAGATGGAGATGAATGATTTAAATGACAAAATGAAGAAATGTATTACTTTATTTAGTATGAAATAAAAAATTACCGTAAAGCTAAGGCAATGCCATGAAAATCTGGAAGCTTGAACCCAAATGATCAGGACACAAGGAGCAAACTGGAAAAGTAACCCCCAAAAATGAGTTAATTACTCTAACAATACAAACAGAACCAGGAACTAATATAAAGAAACATGAAAACCAAACGAGAATAAATTCCCAAAACTCCAACATCACAACGCTGCTGACAGCAAACGTTATCAACCCTAAAAACAGCTCTTTTTGCCTTGAATGTAACAACCACGCCGCCTGTGCTGCTGGATGAGATCAGCTGACTCTATTTATGTATAAGTACCTGATTTCCTGATGACCATGGCCTCTCTGAGTCTTGTTAGAGATACAATCTGTTTCTAAAGGTCATCTTGTGAAAAAGGGGAAGTGACCTTCTTAACTACATGGATTTAATTTGTCTTGAACTCTAGCTTTTAAGTTTGCCAGTTAGTTTAACAGCCAGGAACTGGTTTCTTGTCCATTTTGTGGGAACACGATGTAACCACGTTATTAACACACAGCACTTTATTTTGATTTATGTTTAGAACACTCCTATAATCTGCTGCTTATTTACACATCTGGTGTTTTTTATACCTTCAGCAACAGTAGTCCCACTCTCTCGTAGGGCGTGTTGTTGATGTTTTGACCAGAGGGAAATCTTTTCAGCCGGTAGACACAGTAGACACTTTCTAGTCCTTGAAGGTTGCTGTTTGTTCTGAGAAGGGAGCCTATGGTAGATTATGGAGGCTTTTTCAGTAAAAGCAGCTGCCTGCTGGTGATAAAAGTGATTTTATGTGAGCAATGAGAGTAAAACCAGAACAGTCACAGTAAAGAAAGTTAGGCAGGTAGTCACCTGCTCCCCGCAACCTGCTGTGGAAGATAAAGAGGCTTCAGAAAATAGAAGGATGGATGTTTCCCTCTTGTTATTTGATGCTATTGATGCCGTTACAAAGACATGACAAACAGATCTTAAATAACTTTTTGATCGTGTGGATTTTTGTGTGACTCTTGTTTTCCTGAGAACTGGGTCAGGCTGAAGGTGCAGGTCAGTCAGGACTTTTAGGATTTTGAACACACATTGACCTGACAATTGCACAATAATACAACTTTAAAATCATGAGTCTGCATTTTTACAAGGTAAATCCTCCAAGCCGTTTTAGGGTTCTATGTAAGAATTCGTGGCATGGATTCATACAGTTCTTTCCCAGAATACATCCTGCGTGGCAGAGTCCCAGGAGACTGCATGAGTTTAATTAACATTTTGTCCTTTCGGTGGCGTTTTACGTCTGACTAAAGCTCTGAGCAGCCAGCAGAGGTCTCCTGCTGCTTCCAGGGCAAAGTTCAACCTCCAGCTGCAGGAAACAGAGAGATCAGAGGAAATGCTGTGCAGGTACACCAACATTTTTAATTTGGTTGGAGGAAAAAAAGACAGTACAAGGAAAGTAGTGTGCATTTGTATGTGCACAGTTTATTTATGTGTCTGATGGCGTATGTACCCTCTCTGAGTGGTGCAGAGCTCATAAAGCCCTGCTTTATGAAGGAGGTGTGCACACACTAACACACACACACACACCTGTCTGTCATCTGGTGTGTGCTAATGGTGCAGCCACAGGGACACAAAACAGCAATCTGCAGAACAGGACAGGACAATAACTCCATGATGAGATCTCAGCCAAAAAACACATAAAAACACAACAGATTGTCCAAAATGCCAGTTTGCCTTAATTGGTGCTCAGCCTAGAAATAATGGGAGTGAAAGGAAAGGGAGGGGAGGGGAAAGAACTCAAGGAGACAAAGCAGGAGAGACGGAGGTAGGAAAATGAAATGTAAGTAAGCATATTTTGGCAGCGTTTCAGCTGGCTGATGGGGCTGAGGAGAGGCTAAAGTCGATGGGGGGTGGGGGTGGGGGTGGGGTTGGTTGGGGAACATGGTGCAGATGAGGACCTGCAGTTCTGCTGAGCTGAGACTTGCTCTAGCTCTTTTATCGGGCCGCCTTCTGCAGATTAACTGTGTGAAAATTATTACTGTACATCAAGAACCTGACCCCAGCAGGGTGAAAGCAATAAATGCAACCCGAGAGACAACTGCATTTATCTGCCTGAGTTCATCTGAACTCTTCTAAATGTCTGCTCAGCTGATTGACTCAAGTAAAGAAAATGATCAGAACCTTTTATTTACTAATCTGTAGATAAACCTTTACGTCCATTCCAGAGTAAATGTACGTGCGCACATTAATCATCTTCTGTGTGTGTGTGTGTGTGTGTAGATCAAAGGAGAGCGATATAAAACACAGAGATGAATGTGTGCTAATGCGAGCATCACCTCACATCCCCCGCTCCTCCCTGCGAGCCAGAGAAGGAACATTTTTTCCATATTTCTCTTGACACGACAGCTTTGCACATGTCTCCAGGTCTAATTTTAGCTTTTATTTATTAAAAGCCTACATTTGATGTAGTGAAGGACTCGTCATGCTTGTGTTAAATGTCAGGGCTGATGCACAGAAACAGGAATCCCTGTCTCAAAAATCGACACACAGGATAAAAACTATGACAGGCGAGTCCAGTTAGAGTTCATGTGTGAAGGATTCAGCTGATTATAAATCTTTGTTTTAAGCAAACTGGTGAAGTAAATGGTAGAAAAAGAAAATACAACATTTCACAAACTTCAGAAGAATAAAGCAACTTAACAGAACACAAACATCAGATTAAACAAAATAAATTCTGTTTTAAATCCATAAAATCCTATTTGTGTAGTTGAGGTTTTGTTGTATTGTTGAAGTGTTTGCATTCCTCTAAAAATCATAAGACAATAAAGAAAGAGTGATAATGATTTGGCTTGTGTGTGTGTGTGTGTGTGTGTGTGTGTGTGTGTGTGTGTGTGTGTGTGTGTGTGTGTGTGTGTGTGTGATTATCTGATGAACCACTGGATGGATTTGAATTAAACTTTTAGAAAGTAACCGCTGGATGTTCATCTACAGCTGATGAGTTTTTGAAGTCATCCTGATTCCTCACAGCTGATCTACATGAGCAAACTGAGGTTGGTGATAGTCTTTAAGAAAATTTGTGGTCATGATGTATAAAACTGTACATTTTTTGGAGGTCGTGGCTCAACAGTGAAGGATGATGATGATGAGGCCTCATGTTGACGCATCCTTGGGCAAAATACTGAACCTCAAAGTGCCTCCCTGGGTGCTGGACTACTGGCAGCCCACTGCTCCTCAAGGATGGGTCAAATTCAGAGAAACGATTTCCTCAAGGGGATCAATAAAGAATAATAAAAAAACAAAACAAACAAAGATCACTCTGTCCTCTTTTTATGTTCTATGATCTATTGTGCATGATGACTGTTAATCTATTGATTCAACGTTCTGCGCAGTACGCTGCCACCTGATAAATTAATGTGTTCTCTGGGGCATCATTCATATCTTGATCTGACATTTTTTTTAAAATCACAAATGATATTAAAATGTATAATGATGTCACAGTGAATATGATATTACATAAGTCCATTTTACACACACTGAGCTATAATTGGATGTGCTCAGTGTCAGCATGCCACTTAATAATTCATAATTTCTCTACATAAAATTATTTAGTTCAAAACTGACATGAAAGGCAGAAAATGATTCCTTTCAGGTACGTTAAGCCTTTCATTTGAAATGAATTCAATTTGATTTATTTTGCATATCAAATAATTTATGACAAAGTTTGTCTAATGACTCTAATAAGAGAACAGGCATGTCAAATTGTGCATGTAAGATATGTTGTATTTCAGAGCTGTAATTTGAGTGAATCCCATCCTGCAGAACCGTGATGCTGCGTGTAACACAAGAACACACGACTCTGCATCCTCTTCATTAATTTTGAATGCAGCTGAAGAGCATGTATTTAGGAAATGGTAACGCTGAGTGACTTTCACAGGCAGCGTTCACTAAATTTGTAATGATTCCTCTTTAGACCGCTGCCTTTGTGTCTTAGCTCCATCTCATTTCATCTGTGCTGTTTGATTGTCCTGTAGTGTTTTGCCCCTTTAATCATATCTGCTTAAAGCATCCATTACAAGTATAGAGATGAGCAGCTGGAACTGTGTTTCTGTGAAGTGTGTCAACTGAGCTTGAAGATGGATAATCCATCCAACACCACGGGGGTTCTCCAGGGCAGAACTTTCTTCTCTTGCATGTTACAGCTGCTGCAGGGCACGCTGTAAGAGAAGGAATAGCCTCCGAGAGGTGCCAGTTAGAATGCAGTCGTGTGTGTGTGTGTGTGTGTTTTGCTGATGAGGCAGCTATGCTTGCTCTGTCCCTCATAGATGACTAAGACATCCTGACAGCAGCCTGACACCACCCTGAAGAGGTGGACGCTGCAGACACTGCTACTAATTAAAGCTCCTGACAGTGTGCTCTTGTGGTGGTTCAGCTTCTGCTGATACTCAGATTTGCACAGATGTCCCTAAAGAAGCAGCAGAGTGAGTTCTGTAATAAACCTGTAGGACTGCTGCAAGATTTAGTTGATTTGCAATATTTAGTTGAGATGATTCAACTCAGCAGCTTTAGGCCTTTGGATGAAAGTTGCTGCTCAGGATTTTATAAAACCTTTTATAATTTTCCCTTCTTTGTTGGACTGATCTTGTTTTACCTGCAGACATTTCAAATAATTTTAACTTTTAAGAAAAGACAACAGATAAACTGGTTATCTTGTGTCTGGAGCAATGCTCACATCTAAATGTTTGCTTTAAATCTTGTTGTGCAGCATTGGCTGTGAAGATAATGTCCTGATTATTCTGAGATGCAGAACACTTCCACATGGTGTGCAAACATGCCTAACAGAAGATAGAAAGCAGCTTGTGCTGTATCTGTCATGCATGATGTTTATGCACAAACAGAAAACCCTGTAAGTCTGCGTTCTGTAACTGAGGTCTCCTATAATGTGTTAAAGTCAGTCGTCACAATTTGAGGAAGACATGCTGAATCGTCATCCCCTCCTCCTTTCTCCTGAGCAACAGCTTTCTGGAGGGCTTCACTCATCCTCCGCTCTGTGAATAAAATCTGTTTGCCGACCGCGGCATTAAAATGTGTGTTTCCACAACAAAACCACCAACTGCTTGACGTTTATTTGCATTCTTTCCGTGGTGCTAGAACACAGTTTCGACACATCAAGTTGTACCACAAAATGCAGAATGACGTCATGCTTTTTTACTTTTTCCTCTGAAATCAACCAGTTTTATTTATTTTTTGCATTAAAAAAACCTTCTTGGGAACACCCAGATTATATTTCCTCATCAGAATTTCTTTTTATTTCATGCACATTTCATGCATGGGACATGGCGTGGCTCAAGCACTTCAGTAATACAACTTAGGCTTAGATAGATCCATATCTGTGTCCACAACCGGCTCTTAGTGCCTGGATCTGTTTGTGCACTGAGAAACCCTCAACTGGGTCTTGAATTACCTCATAAACTCATTTAGATCTCAGGAATTTAACTTATTTTTCTGCAATGAGATTACTTTCAACTTGAGTTGTAACCAAATTAATTAAACTACATTTAAACTGAAGTAAAAACAGGTGAAGTTAAACTGTTAAAAGGCAGTTAATAACTGATCAGCTGATCTTTAGTCTGTTAAACTAAACCAATACAGGGAGCAGCAAGTTACAGGATGCATGGTTTGTGTTACACAGACACACACACACCAGGAGTATCAACATTGTGAAATATGAGCCTGCCTGTTTGCACCATAGAAACATGAAAAAAAATCTTTGCAGGCTTCGTGATCATAAAAAAGCACAATATGAGACAGGAAAACCCATTACAGTCCACAATCCGAGCAAAAATCCATTCTTAAACCATCTTAACACACTTCCACAGTGACACACTTACTGGAAAACACATGACACCTCCAAGCTGCTCTGCAAATAGAGAATATGCATCAGTACGAACATGGATGCTTCTATTTATGAGCAGGAGAGCGTGTCATTTCATCTGCTCCTGCAAGAACCCCTGTAAGGATTACCTATGCCACAATGAGACTCAAGCATGTAGAAAAGAGGATAAGAGATGTTGGTGTAGGGGGGTGGGGGTGGCTGACAGGAGAGGAAATGGAGGTGGTGGTGGGGGGGGGTTAGGGGAAAACAGCTGATAGAAACAGAAGACAGGAAGAGACAGCAGCAGAGTGGGAACCTTACACTGGAATAGCCAGCAACTGTAAACTCCACCCTTCTCACCCCTCCCCTCACTCTCTCTCTCTCTCTCTCTCTCTCTCTCTCTCTCTATCTCTCCCCTGCTATCTCTCCCTCTCCCCTCTGAAGCCGTCTCCCAGTCTGTCATTTGACCAGGCAGTTCACAGAGGCAGGAGCTCAGTGCCAAAGAGAAAGCAGAGGAGGGGAGAAAAGAGAGGCAGAGCGAGGAAAACAGAGAAAGCAGAGGAGGGGAGAAAAGAGAGGCAGAGCGAGGAAAACAGGTCCAAAAGCTCGCTGGGATATCTCTCTGTTTTTCTTTTTAACCAGCCTGCTGGTGAGGAGATAAAAAAGACATTTTTTTGTTTCTTTTGTGGACTCGCTGTGTCTTGGATGAGGGCTTTAGTGCTGTTAATGGTCAACTGAGGAGGAGGAGGAGGAGGAGGAGGATCCAGCTGACACCTTTTTTGGAGATTCACACTTTTAGGAGTAAACCTAAAAAAAAGGGAAAGGGAAAGAGAGATCATATAAGAGAGAGAGAGAGAGAGAGAGAGAAAGAGAGAGAGAGAAAGAGAGAGAGAGAGAGAGAGAAAAGGGTGGATTTGGGGGGGCGTGAGAGTGACTGAGCCCCATGCCCACCTCTGCTCATGGTTCAACAGCATGAAAGGGGGCCACCATCACCATCGCCACCACAGAGGCTGTGGCTGCCACCACTTGTTCCGTAAAGTCCTGGTCAAGTGTGGCTGCTGCTATGCTCGAGTCAGAGGTCAGTGTTACACACACACACACACACACACACTGATCACTAAACTAAAGCAAGAACTCCTGAATGCGTGCTGGCTGCTGAGATGTTTTCAGATGAAGCAACAGATGTGTGAGAGCAGGAAAACATGGCTACACAGTGGGAGACAGGAAGGAGGACGTGCATCACACACTCTTCTCTCTAAGATAGAGAGAATGTGTGTGTGTGTGTGTGCGTGCATGTATGGGGAAAGTGATCCTCTTCATCATGATGAGTGTATGTCAGTAGGGTATGTGCAGCACATGTATGGATGAGCTGGACTGATCTAAGACAGTCCTTCATATCCCAGTCAGTCTCACACACACACACACAACTCTGAAAGCTCCAAACATCACCCTCTGTTCCTGCTCTTGATTCCTTCATGATCTCTGTCCTCGTGGCTGAAAACAAAGCTAACAGCGGTGGTGTCTAATTGCACGCTTTGACTTTATGTTGTGGTGCCATGCTGTGTGTTTGTTCCCTTCTTACAAGCCCACATCAAAGGCACGTACAGTGGAGCTACCCGTTGAGGCTTTGCACTTAGAGAAGTGTGTGTGTGTGTGTTGCTCGTGAAGTTATTGGCTAGCATTGCTGGATGCATACCTCAGATTCCTTTAGTTTAATCTCTTATGTAATAGATAGCCTCCTTTTCCATCGTGTGCACCTCTCTGCCGTGCTATCACAGCAAACACACACACACACACACACACACACACACACACACACACACACACACACACACACACACACACACACACACTTGGATCATAACTCATAAATAAATGTTGGACTGGATGAATTAAACATTTCAGGCTATTAAAAGGAATCTCAATAAACATATGGTGAACACAAGTTAGGGTTTCTTTAAACAACCTTTAGAAGTGGTTATAAGAATAAATTTGATCATATTTTATAGCGAGAAGAAAAAGATTCAGATCTAATTTTACACTTTGAACTGTTCTCTGCTGTTTCTGGATAAACCACATAAAAACAATAAGCACTCAGGGGGAGCAAACCTCTGCCAAGGCCAATAGTCCAGTCTTAACATCTCAAGTTGACGTTCCTGCAGCCTTGGGATCCCGTCAGCACGATCCGCCACAGGAATTATATGTTTGAAGCTAAAACACATTTGTTCTGCTGGTGGTTCCCTCTCATTCGTGAAGTAGGTACATGTTTTCAAGGCGTTCATTATCAAGAATCTGCATCCATCTAAAGCACTTTCATCATAACACATTGTGTAGCCTTTTTCATATGGGTCTCAACGTAGTTACAGCTAAGTAATAAAATAGATAAAAATAAAATAAAACAGAATGAAACAAAAATTATACAAAAACAACATAAAAAATTTAATTTAAAAAAATTAATAAAATGAAAAATAACAAAATAAAATCTGGAGATAAATCTGGTCTGGTGTCAGTATGGAACACAGGTAACTGGATCAGACAGGATGAACCTCATTTATTTTCCCTTTAATTAAATGAACTCTGCTTATTTTCTGTTGCACTGTTGACTTTTCTACGCTGTGTCTCAGCTTTGGGAACACATCCGGTCACAGTGAAAGTTTAACTTTGTGTTGAGGAACTCACTGTTCCTTTGCCAGGGTGAAAACTTTCTCTGTTTTTGTTTTCAGTGACTTCTGTTGGTCTGTCTGCTGATCTGTCAAGATTATCCAATAATAATGAACAATAAGGTGAATATTAGGAACTTTCAAGGTCAGGAGGAAAGAAAATAACTGGTAATACATTTTTCAGATCCAGATAAAGTTCTTGAACTCCTTTCTGGTAGAAGTTGTAACCTTCACTTTTAGGTTGTTTGGTGTTTAAAGCACAAACTGAACAACATGGCCTCACGTGTCCTCAAGAATGTCACTAAATAATCTGGTTCAGTCTCTGGATTTAAAAAGTAGAAGAGCTTTATCTGAGAGTATGAACATCTTGTTTTTGTTTTCTTCGTGGAACAAAACCGTCAGTGACAGTTTTAAATCAGTCATTGATTCAGAAAAATCCACTCAGTCCACTGCGGAGAAAATTACCGAGTGCAGCATGATTCATTCATCACAACACAACACTTGTGTGCTGACTGATGAGACACACTACACCATTATATCAATGTGTGTGTGTGTCCTGCCTTCCACACACTGACAACCTCTCACACAGTGTTCAGATCTCAGCTGATGCCACCCAGACTAAACAGCATATTTATAATGATCATCATTCACTTTGGCACAGACAGGAGGGTTGATCACCTTCTGTCTGCATCCTGATAGTCCAGGTTGATGCTCCAGGCTGCTCCTCCTCTCATATATGACTCACAAGAGTTGGAAGGTATGAAGAACAATGTTTGAGGAAGTAGATGACAGATATAACCAGGAGGCAGAGGCAGGAAAAGCATTATTGACTGAATATGGTGGTAGGGAGGAGCAGAGGACAGGTAAGCAGGTCATCAGAGAGCTGCTCCTCATCTGCTTCTCAACAGAGACTGTTTTAACATGTGCAACCTTTATTTTTAAGTTGAAGGTGAGCTATTCTTTCTATCAAACATTTTATGACAGGAACAGCAACCAGGACACGATCTACTTCCTTCATCTCTGCCACAGGTGTCACATTAACTTCTGCTCCCCTAAAACAGAGGCAAGGAGGAACCAAAAATTATAATAAGGAGCTTATAATAGCATTATAATGGACCTTAATGGCATTGCTGAAGAAAATGACACAAAATCTAAAAATGTACCTAAATATGACATTTTTAAACAACCAAATGTACTGATGTGAGGGACAAAGGAAGTGCTCTCTGGTCACTGTGTTCTACCAAATGGGAGACCAGACCTTTAGAGGAAAGACCAAAATAGTACAACGTTTTTATAAAGGACTTTTAAACAACCAACACAGGACCATTAACCGTAAATACATTTTAAATTTCCTCTGAAGATCACTTGAGTCTCCTCTCTTGCGTGACCCTCACTTTGAAGGACGCCAACCTTCAAACCACTTTCTAGACCTCAGTGGAGACAGTAAGCAGCTTTACCTGATCTCTGAACAGCTGTGGTAAAGATGACTTAGCATCAAAGGAGTGGCGTGGCCATAAAATCATCGTTTTCCTCTGTGGATCCAGAAATTCTTCCCAGAAGTAGCTCCTATGCTCACAAAGCTGAACTTTCTAGCGTTTCCCCTTGATAAAGAAAGGTGACGGCTCTGTCGCTTCTTATGTTTTTTCATATAGATCTCCTTGTTGTACATATACGTATAAGCTTGTGTTTGTTTGTGAGAAATGTGGACTGATGTTGACTCATGCATGCAGTTAGAACAAGGATCCCCCACAGCAATGACACACACACACACACACACACACACACACACACACACACACACACACACACACACACACACACACTTGGCTGAATGTTGCAGATAGAGAGAACAAAAACCTACATGTGAATTTTTATTTAAAAAAACAAACTTTTCTAATTAAAAGAGCATTAAAGGAGATTAGAACTGCCCCACGTTTTGCTGTGTGCCTGTGCATGCCTGCTTGTGTGAGTGTGATTAGTACATGCACATTTATTTAACCCAGTTTCAAAATTGCAATGACAAACTGAAGCTCGTTTCAGACACATGCTAAACACTAAACATATGGATACACATTCATAATGAGCACAGGTCCCTTGTGACACAAAGCAGCCACCATGCTGGTAAACGCTGGACATCATTTCTGCTTGTGTCTTTTTCTGAGCTTATAAGGCAGACTTCAGACATTATCACTCCTGGGGACATTCACATTTTATTTCTCTTCCCTCCTCCACCCCCCTTTCCTGCAGCACTCTTTTTCTCATCCTGGTCAGCACACATGCAGTCAGCCAGTTATTAATCATATCTAACCCCTTTCTTCACCGTTTTCATCATGTTTTTTCCACTGTTCACGCTTCCTTCCTTTCCCCCTCCAGTCAGCCGGTCCTATCCTGACTAGAGCGTCCATCTATGTCAGCTCTTCCATCTCCCACAATCTTTCTCTGTCTTTTCCCTTTTCCTCAGAACTGTTTGTAAACGTGCAGAAGAGAAGAATGAGGGAACAAATTATGAAACACAGGAGTGCATTCCATACCATGAAATTTCATCTCTCTGTGCTAATTTCCCACTCTTATGGTGCTGGTTTTATTTTTTTTACATGTTTCATTAAAATTCAATAAGGACTCCTGACCCCAGTTTGACTAGCCATTACATTAGACTCTTATAGTCTAAACAGAGATTGCTCTGACTGTTGTCTACTGCAGGTGAGATACTGACTAGCGTTAATGACTCCACACAACCCCACCTAAACTCATTTATTGATCATTTTGAAATGTGTTTCTGTGTAAAAACCTATAAATAATTACAGTCTTATCCATAGATTGCTTCCCGAACAGCCTCTGGAGAAGTAGAGCTAACTACCCTTTAACTAGCAGGTCAACCACTTGATGGAGCAGGTTTTTATAGTCACTCTATCCTATTAAAGAACGAACTAAAGTTAACTGAATAAAATAACCACTAAACAAAAAAAAGATTCATTAAAAATATATGTGGATGTTTGAATCAAAATTTAAACATAATTTTTAAAATATTAATATGAGTGTTTTTACATTACTACCTATTCATAACAACAGCAGCAGCTCTATATCTAAATAGTTGAAATTCTAGTACAGGAAGAACATATTGGGCAAAAGTCCCATTTCCCCAGCGCTCCTGCAGTCCTCCAGAAACCTTTCCCCTGGACTCTGCCTGCTCACTTTGCTGTTTGCAAACCACAAATTGACCTGTTTTGCTCCTCTTTGTCAGCTGATGACACAATGATTGTCACTTATCTGCAGGCACTATTGATTGTTGCCATAGACACGAGCTAGCCTGCAGCTAGCTGATTGCAGCTAACACTTTGGGGTTAAACACTGTCTTGGTGAAGCACCTGATAAGACAAAGGCAAACAGCTGCCCTCATTTGAATCAGTCTATTTTTTATTGTCCTGTATTTCCTGACATTCTCTTTACTCCTAATCAGTCTATTTTTTATTGTCCTGTATTTCCTGACATTCTCTTTACTCCTAACTACCATCTGATGCTAAATACCACCTATCTTATCTAACTCCATTAAAAGTTAGGTAAATACTTTTTTTAAAAAATTCCTGAAGCGTTAACAACTCCCTTAGAGATCACCAAATTCATGTTTTTAGTCATTTGTTGCTGAAACATGCAGTTTATGTTTGGCTAAAGCAGCATTTTGGTGTCAGATGAGGATAAAACAGCATTTGAAGAAATCTGCTTTCACACTTCTTGCTTTGAATCGCTGTAATCTTTAAATCTGATTAACCAGGTCTCCAAACCGTTACGTCTGTGAGTGAACGCGGAGCAGAGCCACACTTGAACACATTTTGTGTATTCATGAGACACCCTCTGAATGGCCATATGCAATGGATCTGATCAGAAACAGACACAAGCTGAATGAGCAGATGCTTTATTTGAATGTGCAATCAGCTTTTTGCATGTATCCGTTGTGCACATGTCATTGTTTTACAAATCACTACAAGACCTGTCGATGTTTTGTCATAACTCTTTATGCACATCCGTGTTAATTGCTGTATTATGTGTGTGTGTCACAGATGTGTTGCTCAGTATAACATGATTTGGTGCGCGCGCCCACATGTGTAGGTTGATTTCTTTTTTTTTGATGGCTAATCTCTTGTGCCGCTGTCCCTCAGTCTCTCTTCTACTGGGTTTAGTTGCTATGGCGATGGGAGCGGGGAGAAATAGAGCCGTGGAAAGAAACAGGCATATGTGTCTGGAAATACCATCAGGTCTAACTGGGAGTCGTTATACCAGCGGTGTACCCGATCAGAATGAGGGATGGACTCCTGGTTTAACTGTTTTTCTAATTCTTTGCAGTTGACAGCTGTGATCTTGTACACAGCCAGTGTGAAATACAACAGGAGACCTGAGATGAGAGCAGCAGTGACCGGGGAGCTGGAGGCTCCAGGTCCCTGCAGCCCAGCAGGCACCATGGTTCTGGATCCAGCTCTCCTCTCAGGCCTCCTTACTGGCACTGCCACAGCTGCCAGACAGAATCACAATCTCTTTTAATTTGCTGTGTGTCCTCAGACACCCTGGGCATAATGACAGCCTTGCAGCTCTAAATACACTCTGTCATTTCTCCATTTTCCTTTTTTAAACCCTGTTAATCAACATGTGTGAGCACTTCCTGCTGCGTTAGGGCATCGTCCCCGTGTATGTCTGAACACACTAACCCTAGTACACACACTCACACACTCACACAAACAAAGGGCCATTTAGGTGCTGAGAGGTCATGATGTACTTAGTCAGCCCACATTTAAAAAAAAATGCTGCTAAAACAGTTCCTGTGGGACTCAAACTGAGAGATGCCTTCATAATAGGAGACATCTTGACTGGGTTTTGTTCAAAAACTGAGCCTGAATTCTACACTGAGCCTTTATTGACTCTTTTTGCTCAGGTTACACATTTTGAAACCTTATTGTTGCAAAACATCTTGATGGCATTGGTTACAGAAGGTATTCTAAATTACTGTTCCAGTGAGCTCTAGGGCTATAATCAGGAAGTGGGAAGATCATTTCACCTTAAACCAGCCACAACCAGGTGCTCTGAGTAAGATTTCAGATAAACAAGTGAAGATAAACACCAGAAGAGTTGTTCTAAAGCCAACGGCCACTAGGAGAGCTTTAGATGAGTCTTGAATTAGCAGGTACAATTGTTTCAAACAAGACAATAAGTAATGACCTCTACATGCATGTTTCCAAATGGGGACTCAAAACAGCTTACCAGGACTGCATCAGAGCGGTGCAAAAAAAGATGTATTGACCAAAAAACTCCAAACGAACAGGCAGCAATCTGGAGCAAAGGATGGATCACAGCCCAAGTATGTTTATGTTTATGGATTTAGCAAGCACTTTTATCCAAAGCGACTTATAAATAGGGCTGGGTACTGTTAAATATTTTTTGATACTACTATTTTAACAATACCTGGTTTTTGATACCTGGACCTTAACGATACTTTTTTTGGTACCTATATAATTTTTATAGAAAATAACAAAGTTTATTAGGACCTTAACGATACTTTTTTTGGTACCTATATAATTTTTATAGAAAATAACAAAGTTTATTAAAAATTAAACCAAAAACATCATTTTATGGCATTTTTATGCTTCCATTATTATTAATTTATTTATCTCTGACCTAGTTAACTTCTGACACTGTCTCACCTCTCACCTCCAGTGTTTTTGTTGAAGCAGCAGAGGCTGCAAACTCGGGTCTGCCTTTTTTTTTTTTTGCCATTGAAGACTGTATTCCACACGCTGCAGCGCAATGAGTTGCTTTGACAAATTGCTGGTATTCTTGTTTTTTGCGGCACAAATCTTATTGCATACGCTGCATTTTGCTCAGTTCCTCTTTACCTTCCAAAATGCAGCCAAACTTTAGATTTCTTCGGCATTTTAAAGCCAGAAGTTGCTTAGTTTGTAGGGGAACTGTTGTTGAGAGGAGAGGAGAGGAGAGGAGAGGAGAGGAGGGGAGGGGAGGGGAGGGGCCGTGTCACTCAGCCTGTGTCTGTCTGTGTGTGTGTGTGTGTGCGTGCACGGAGCAGAGCAGCGCTGCAGAAATGGAGCGGCTCATTTATAGGGACATTTTATTGTTAAAGTACAGAAATTTAGCACCAAAAAATTTTTTTTCTGTACTACTACCTACCAAAGGCTTTTGGTCGGTACCAAAGAAGTACAGAGTTTCGGTTTCCAGCCCTACTTATAAATGATAGTGTAACCAAGAAGTTACCGTCAAGGCTAACAAACAGCTAATCCTGACATAAACACTAAACAAACTACTTAGATGGTTGAACACTAGTCTCTAAGGTGACCATGAAAAAAAAGAAGACAGGATAGAGTGAAGTACATGAAGAGAGTACAGAGTAGGAAAGGTAGGTGCTAGTAGACGATGTTCTCTGAAGAGCTGGGTCTTCAGGAGGTTCTTGAAGATGGACAGGCTGGTAGCGCTTGTCATTCCACCATCTTTTAGGCTGATTGAAGACCAAACACGCTGCTGTGTTCTGAACCATTTGTAGAGGTTTCACAGTGCAGGCTGGAGGACCAGTTAGAAGGACATGGCAGTAGTCAAGGTGGGAGATGACCATAGACTGCACCAGGAGCTGGGTGGCATATTGTATCAGGTATGGTCTGATCTTTCATATTTTAAACAATGTGAAGCGACACGGATGAGTGACAGAAACAACATGATCTTTAAAGGTCAGCTGGTTGTCAAATCACAACACCCAGATTTCAGCTGTCTTTGATGGAGCCAGAGATAGGGAGTCTGTCTGGATTGAGATGTTGTGTTGTGGTTGGTTTGTCTGGGATGACAAGAAGTTCAGGTTTAGAGAGGTTGAGTTGGAGATGATGGGCTTTCATCCATCTAGATATGAAAGTATAGGGAGAAGTAGGGAAAGGAGACTGAAACAGATGACCTATGGAGATCAGGCCCTACTGCTGTGTCCCAGGTAGTCACTTGGGGAGGATGTACAAGGGTCCAGGACTCTAAGCATGTTTAAGGAGGAGCTGATATTGAATAGCTGGTAATGAAGAGGTTTGATGTTCAGTCCAGGGATTGGAGCTGATGGGTATTTGAGGAGCAAGGTAGGTGACTAGAAGTTAATAAAAGGTGCAGCTGACAAGCCAGAAGAATCAGAGAAACACAAGTTAACAAAATGTCTAAAGCCGCTACCGAAGATAATTCACGTAGAACGGCCAGTGATCACCAGGCAGGAAACACCAACCTGGCATCGAGCGGTGGCACAGGCTCTGATCATTTGTGGTGTCCTTCTTTATATAGTTGTTATTTTTCTGGTGATCAGTTTATCAGGAACCAGTGTGTGTGTGTGTGTGTGAGAGAGATGAGGATTAGTACAGCGTCGGTGTGTTTTCCACAGCTAACAAACGGATTAAAGCCCATAGAGCCCAGGAACTTTCTCTGAATGGTTTTTGAAGGAATGTCTGGAGCTTTCAGGCCCAGTTACCACAAACATGGTTCCAGTCTCTCGGTCTGAAGGAAACCAGTGCCTGTGGTGAGTTTGTCTCAGTCTTTTTAGCTTTCTTTGCCTCTTTTTTTTTTTAAATAAGCTAAATCCAATTCAGATGCAAAGTGAGCTCTGAAGAATAAATGTCAGGAGTGTCACCTGTGACATAAACACACAGCCTTCACTAATAGAAATGAGCCTCTATTATTCTGTTGACCTGATTTTGATAGAAGTGTTTGAGTTCCATCTATCAGTTTAAGTTTTGTTATCAGCTCTCATTAGGAGGAAAAGTGTCTGAATTGCTCTTTCACGTCTCTTCATAAACAACAGGATTAACGTCATTTTGATCACCGCCGAGGCTTTGATCAGGATGAAAAATATCCTCGGAATCTGGCTGTGAGTGCTGACAGCAGGAAACCGACCCTGACGACTTGTTTGTGTGTCGCTTGATGTGTCTACCACGTCTTTCTCCTGTGCCCTGGGAATCGCAGCAGTGTGTGTGTGCATGTGTGTGTCTGCATAAAGTAGGTCAGCAGGAGGACAGGAAACCACTGCTCACTTGTCTGACTTCAGTGTACGACTTTGTGGACACATGTACACTCACATATATAGATTTGTACTCATGTGTGTGTTTCTTCCTTTACTGTTTTCTTTATTTTGTTGCTTTCTCCTCCTCAGTTTTGGACTTAAAACCTAAAAAAAAGTATTTCTGAGGCTCTTTCTTTGGCTTTACTAGCCAAATGAAGAAAGGTGCATGAAAGAGAAATTATTTTCCTTCCAGGTTACTGTTTTGTCTGCCGGTGGGGTTTTGTGTGTCTAACTTGTGCTGGTCTCAGCAGCTTTTGGGGGAGAGCAGAGGAGGGTAGTGCATCACAGGGGAGAGATGTGTGTCCTGATCCCAGAGCAGGATCATGAAAAATGCTGCAGTGCAAAAAGTTGCAGAGGGGAAGAGAAGATTAGAAGTGTCAGAATAAAGTGATGTCAATGGAAGTGAAGGAGAAGAAAACTAAAGAGGAAAATGCCAGGAGTCCTGAGTCAAATAAAATACACACAAACCAGCCTGAGGCCAGCAGGATGAGACATAATGAAAAGATAGGAGCAGAGTTGGTCCGGGGTCAGGGATCAGAATAAAGAGAGACTGCAGACATTATTTTGTAAACCACCTCATGCTTTTTTGTTTTGCACACATTGGTGCAACTCATGATATTTGAGTACCTGGAAGAGTTTATATTTCATCTGGGTGGGTGAAATATGATCCGGTAGCAGAATATGAAGTTCACTGGATCATATAGAGGAGATAAATATGATGGTTTCAGCTGAGTTTAGTCTTAGACACATGGACATTTGTCTTGTTTTTACCCACAACGACCTGCAGGATTCCTGCCTCTAAACTGCTGTGTAGTTTGACTTTGATCACTGGTAACAGAGCATTTCCGACCACGCTGCGCCCATCCGGGCTGTGGAAAGTTGTGCAGCTTGTGTCTAGTTTATGTGCATGTCTGTCTGTGTTTGTTGGTGGAGTCCAGTAATGCCCGAGTTGCTCGTTGTCCTGGGAGGCCACGGTGGAGGTGGAGGGGCTGTGAACAAGTTTGCTCCATTACAGCTTTTAGTCCTGAACTGTCAGCTCAGCAGCACTCACTCAGCAGCTGATCGATAAAACACAAGTTGGACGAGATGACTGGTGGGTCCACATCATCCTCCCAAACAGCATCGCCTTTATTATTTGTTCCTATCGGATTTCTGTTTCAAAAATAAGGATCATAAATAATCAATCCTGTTTTTAAGAAAAGGCGCACCACAAAAAGGTAAACGATCAAGTTTTCTGAAAACTAAATAATATTGATATTATTTGGAACCTTTGAAAGATGGGAAACGATATCAGACTGTTTATAGTGTGATAACTGGGTTATTTATGTCAGGACAAATCAAGTTGTACCGTAATTAAACACTGCTCAATGATTAGTCTCTTTCACATTGCCCCAATGATACCATCAGATTTCAGTTAAGAGAACATTATCAGGAGGAAATCTGGAGCTGCTTTTCAGCAGATACTCTCTTTGGCTCTGAAGTTAAATACTGCAGCACTTTTGGACGGCTGCTTTTCAGCAGATACTCTCTTTGGCTCTGAAGTTAAATACTGCAGCACTTTTGGACGAACCTCCCGCCCCAGCAGGCGCTGAGCCTTTCAGACAGCGAGTGGGCGACCGGCGAAGGCCCAGCAATAACAAATCACTGCACATCGGGCCGGCTTAATGCAATGCGCCTTCAGCTGTTAATTATCACAAGCCCCCAAACAACAGTCAAACTGCATTAACAAAATCAGCCAGGGTAATCTTTTTCTTAGCAGGACCATTATGGAGATGGATATCATGGAGCGCCATCAGCAGGATGGGGGGGACGAAGCAGGAGGGATGCTTTTCTCAATTTCCTCTTTGGAGGTGGATAACAGTATCAGTGTCATACATCTTGTGTCGTGTGGGGAGACCAGAGGCATGTTTTTTTTATTTTTTCCTGACAGGGAGCTCATCATTTCTCTTTGTGACAGTCTTCTTCCCTTGGTGTGAAAGAAATGATTCCTTGGTTTGAAGAGAATGCAGAAATTAAACTTTACAGGGTCAATAGGAAAACTGACCCACACCGCGTGCACCAGCGATAATGCAGCGTTTCCATGGTGACAGATCACAGGATCGTCTTCATAAAGCCAGTCCTGTAAATGATGCGTGCTCTGTGAATCATTAGTCTGTACACTTGACTCTGCATCACTGTGATGTAGAGATTCCCGTTAAGTGGTTTTCTGACGACTTCAGTTTCCTCTGGGTGCTGAATCACCTCCCTTCTTCCTCCTGATGAGGTCTGAAAAGAGTGATGGTTCTGGGGATAGAAGTCTGGACTAATCCGAGAACTCTGGGAAACAAACTTCTTGTTCTGACTCTGGTTGGGGTTGGAATGGGAGGGTGAGGAGTTCACATCATTGTTTTCATGCTTTCAGGTGACTCTCACATCAGTGGCACCACTAGAGGGGAGTCCAGGGGGGACAATGTCCACCGCTACAGGTCTTCTGGACCCTTTTTGGCTAGACAGTCTAATATGCACAATATTTTCATGAATATTTATGTAAGTGAGCAGAAGATGAGCTCCAGTGAGTTACAGCATTTTGTGCTTGTATTTTTTTTTTGTCTTTGATAATTCATAAAAATCTGTAAAGGAGGAATTCCCTAACAACCATGAAGTATTTTTCATTTAGCCACAATTAAACAACAGGATGATAAAACACCTGAAATTCTGTTTGGGCTCCTAGTTTTCAGTGTGCTGCCTCACAATGAATGGAATGCGGGGCATCTTATCCCTCCCAAGAGCATATAAATGAGCCACAATGTTTGTGGCAAAACATAGACTAATATGTTATAAAGAAAGGGAGCACTGTATAGTTTCATGCTCTGGAAAACATTTCAACAGATCAGGACAAAAGCTGCTATTGTGTTTTTCACTGATAAAAATCTAAGATGTGTAGAAACTGCATTCAGCACAAGCCCTGAGGAGGATTTCAAATCTTTTCTTGCTCACATAATGGAGCAGGTTTTGTTTGCAAGTTGGATCTTACTGCTGAGGGTCGTGATAAGATCTGGCTCTGAATGAACCCTGTGTTATCTGTTTATAAACACATGTGCACCAAATTCACAAACCTAATAAAAACGTCATGCAAAGAGCATTTTCTCAAAATCTAAAGGTGAACTGTTAGGTTGGTTGTTCAGCTTTGTTTATATTATTCTGCTGAACATGGGGTTGAAATTAATGCTGCTGCATTTCTACAGTTGTGTCTGTAAGTCAGCAGCGCGGGAGAGGAGTAACTCTGCTGTAGGTGATTTAGGGTCAGAGGTTTCAAAAACACAAAGATGGATGGAAGATAATCCTGTATAGTGACTGATCAGATCAGATTCTGCAGACAGATGTTACTTTAGGAGAAGAGAGAAGAAATTTTCTGTAGTTCAGGGAGGACGAGGCATGGGAATTAAAGACAATTCAGAAAAAACAAACAGTCCCTGCCGTGGATCTCCCTCTGTACAACAGATTAAAGCAGATGTCCGGTCTCAGCGAACCCTCAGATCACTTCTCATGTACAGCAGAGACACGCTCTGGACTGTCTTTCATAACATGTCTGGGGTGTGTTCATTTTGCATTGAAGTTGTGTGATGTGAGCAGATGCACAGGTTCAGTGATCAGAACAGGACTTCTATCTGTGACACTGACCCTGATCAAACACTGATTTCTCTCTCTTTCTGTGTTTTTTTTCCAGACTCGTACTCGGCAGCAGGCAGCGAGGGCAGCATTTCCACCTCTGTGGCGTCGCTGCCCCCGCAGCCATCAGGCAGCTCGGCCCCCAATTCACCTGGCTCCAGACGCTCTGTGAGCACCCTGAAGAAGTGGCTCACAAACCCTGTTCGCAAACTCAGTGCCGGATCCTCGACCAAAGGAGACGGTCAGATTCGGAAACCTGGTGGAAAACCTCCACCTCCTCCATCCAACAGCCAGAGCCTAGATCTCGGGAGCCCCCCGATCCCCGATGAGACTCTCACCATCCTGCCCGTCACCCACAGAGACCTGGTGAGAGTCCTGACAGGGATGTTTGCTCTGTGGCCAAACTAATCAAACAAGACTTGCATGCTGGCGTTAGGATCAAAGTTTTGCTTTACACATTTGATGTGAACCACCTCTTAAGTAAACTGTGAGAACTAAATTATACCCATATCATGTTGTGACAATCCCTTTGCTAAGAACTGGTTCTGAGGTAAACATGCATAATTATTGTCTTACATAAACAGAATTTCCAGCCAACGTCCTGAACAGCCTTGGCTTGTTTACTTTAGGTAGCTGAAGAGTAACAGCAGAGAGCTCGCCTCACGTCAGTGTTTTCTGACTCGAGCTCCCCTTTTCCTGTTTGAATTTCTGTGTGAATACACAAGCATGTTGACTGTAGCTGGTATTACGGCACTTTTACACTATGAACACGTGTGTGCGTGTTTGTGTTCCAGGAGTCGAGGGATGGCCTGGCGAGTCCCGAGGACCTGTCACCAGCCTCGCTACAGCCACACAGTTTTATGACGGCCTCATTGCCTGGCTTCACATCACTGCCAAATTCCCAGGTCTGCAGGCACACAGCGCCATAATATTCAAATCTAACCCACTGGATCTGTCCCCTGTACTTTACTGTTTGTCTCACATGCAAATAACATTACAACTAATACTACCAGCAGGTGATAATTTATGTATTCTCTTATTACTATGACTATGAATCAGCCAATGAGAATATTTATGTATTTGGCAGACGCTTTCATTCAAAATGATGAGCTGGGAGGCATATTGTGTTGGGGAGGATTTGATCGTATGTATGTTAAACAATGAAATCAGTACAAACAAGTGATGGAGGCAACATGATCTCTAAGGTCAGCTTTTGAGCTACCTTTGATAGGGAATCAGTTTGGGTGGATATATTGTATTGTATGGTTGGTTTGGCTGACAAGACAAGCGGTTCAGGGTTAGAGAGGTTGAGTTGGTGCATTCATCTCTATATGTTAGAGAGACAGTCCGAGATTCATTCTGAGACTGTGTGGTCGTCAGTTGGGAACGACAGATGGAGCTGGGTATTGTTAGCATAGCAGTGGCAGGAGAAGCCATGTGATCAGATGATCTGGCCCAGTGATATATATGGCAAAGACAAGAGGTCCCAGTACAGAGCCTAGGGGAACCCCTATGTGGAGGTGGTGTGCAGCAGAAGTGTGACCAAGCCAGGGTACATTGAATGACTGACCCACGAGATACAATTTAAACCAGGATTGTGTTCTCCCTCTGATGAGTTGGAAAGGACATCCGTGTCTCTCATTCACTGCTTGTAGTCAAAATTATCAAAGCAGACCAAATTAGGGGGGAAAATTATCACGAAACAATCAATCAAAGTAAGGAAGGTATAAGCTGCATTAAAAATTCCTGAGATGTTTGTGGTGGAAAAGTGTGGTGGTCCCACATCTAAACTTGTAGTCATCCACAGTGTTTTATTCACAATGTACGACAAGTTAAAAAGACCCTTCACTTCCAGTTTGAAGGAACATTCTGAGGCCTGATTTAATGGGAGTCAATGAGACATTGGCTGTACACACTCTGCACTCTGAGGGAATTTGGAAGAAAACTGTAGGTCATGCAGCAGTGAGAGATAAGAATGTCTCTTTCTGATGCATAAACTATAAGAAAGGTACAGTTTGTGGGAGTGTGAAGAGATTGTTTGCAGAAGTTTGGGAAAAATTCAAAGGCTCAAAATGTTCCTGTACTCAGTTAAACATTTAGTCAATTCTTTAAACATGTTTAAACTTTAACTGAGTTCAGGAATACAACTCTCTCTCTGGGTGCAATATGTCCGGATTTAAATCCCAGACAAGCCCCCATGTTGTCATGACCTGGCTACACAGACATGACAAAAACTGGGAAAGACGTTGAACTGAAGGAAAGTCAAATGTTTCATTTGAACAAAACACTTAAAAACATAAAATAATATCTACAAATGTAGAGTCTGAGCTATTACCAGAATCTCGTTGTTAGAAATTGTTAGCAATCTTTTGATAAATATGTCTATGCCATACGCTGTGTGGCTACCAAGACGCCTAGCTCTGATTGAGCTCTGTGTTTTCATGTGAATTTTGTTTTGGTTTTTCCAAAGCTGTGGGAGGATCTCCCGACCAAAACTGTGGCAAAAATCAACGAATAACTGGTGACTAGTAAAAGAGCTTGATTAGTATGTAGGTAGGGTCAGCGTTTTGTGTCTTCTTGGTTCTTCAGGCAGATCCAGATTCAGCTGACTCTGCTGCTGAAGGAACTCAGCAATCAGTACTCGTCATATTCAGCACACAACCTGTGGTCCAATCAGCTCTGACATATAAATAAATCAAGTACATTTAGTGAAGTCTAAATGAATACAAGATTTCCTCAAAGTACAGTGATGCTAGTGGAACAGAGGGCAATGTTTGACAGCAGTCTGCTGCGTGATGCGTGACTCACGTTAGCATGTTACAAATGGACGTGCCTGGAGACAAATAGGAAGCTACAGATGAGATGAAAGGATGAGTTTCCATTTCTCCATCAAACCTTTGCAGTGAGTAGCTCGGGGAAAAGCAGCGCCTCATTGTGTGTTCATCAGGTCCTTTTTGCTGTACCTGGATGTTTGCCAGATACTGAAGCCTGCTGCATGAATGAGCTGCGGCCGAGCCCTGTCAATATGAAACAATGATGCTGGAGCATTAGAGAGCGTTTCCTGTTTGTGAATCAACACCTAAGCACTTAGAACGCAATTTCACTCTCAACAGCACATCAAAAGGCATTAGAGCGATTACATCATAGGATGAGGTCAGCACTTTGGGGTTTTATTCACTCATCTACCGATAAAGGTGTCGTATTATATGAAGCAGCGGTTGTTGTTGTTGCAATTTTACAGCTTTGGCAGAACCTCAACAGTTGAATAAAACTTAGTGTTGAAAGAAATGAGAAAATATTTCTTATGTGATTGTTTTTCTTTTATAATCAGAGGGTCCAAATGACCCAGGACAGTGGCTAAATATTTCAAAAGCAAACACTAAAACTAAATAGTTAGCATGAACGGAGAGCAGCTGCTGTTATGAGATCTCTTCAAAGTCATCCAGAGGAATTTTTATTACTGAGATGTCGTGTCTCAGTATTTGCCCTGAGCGGAAACACAGCTTTGATTTGTGTGTTTACCTCTGTGTTCTTGCTAAAGTGCAGAATGTGGCCTTATTTATAAGCACGACCTTCACAGAGAACTGAGTCCATTGCCCATTTTTTGTTGTGTTCTTCTTAGTATAAAAAACTAAACTTACAGCGGAGTGAGGCAAGAACTTTTTTCCTGTGTGCTTTGCCACAACACATCTGGAAATGATCAGGGAGCCAGGGAGACCTGTCAGCCAGGCTGAAGCACTCGTAGCAGGGCAAGAAGAGCTGAGGGAGTGGGGGCCTGTGTGGAGCCTCTCTGTCCCTCCACACACACACACACACACACACACACACACACACACACACACACACACACACACACACACACACACACACACACACACACACACACACACACACACACACACACACACACACACACACACACGCATGCACACACTCACACACATACTCATCTCTCATCTTCACTTTGTCTCTTATTCATGGTGACAAAACAACAGCAACGAGTTTATAAAGGAGGAATAAGTTGAACTAGAGCAGAGCTGAAAACTGCTTTCCTTCTTCCATTTGCGTGTGTGTGTTTCCATCCAGCCATTTATTTATTTGTCTTTAAGTCAGTCTGAGGGAGTCAGAGGGATTAGGTGAATGTCTGCGGTGTGTGTGTGTGTGTGTGTGTGTGTGTGTGTGTGTTTGAGGTGCATAGCTGCCAGCTGACTTTATTATTGCTTTCAAAAGTTGGGCTATAATGTTTTTGTCCTAGTTTCTCTCCCTATGTCCATGCGTGTGCGTGTGTGTGCGTGTGTGTGTGTGTGTTTGTTTGCGTGTGTTAATTTGTTAAATATCCCATCAACAATTGGAAAACTGTAATCTCTCAGAAAATGACCATTCCACATAGAGCTACACCTGACTTTTGGAGTCAGCACAATTCAAGATGGCCATCACCACCAACTGACCCAAACAAATGGCTCTCAGACTGTCATGACTGGGGAAGTGCAGGACCCAAATGCAGGAGGACAGAGGCAGGAACAGGTGAGGTAAAACCAAACAGCTTTATTGCAGAATGAACTCAGGACACACAAGGAACCGACAGGGAGTGACTGAACTAAACAGCTTATATAAGGATGGAGCTAATTAAGAAGACGAGACACACCTGGAGAGGATTAGTGCAGGACACAGGAGGAGGAACACAGGCACGAACTGGACACAAGGTGGCAGAATATGACACAGATACTGAGCTGTTTGGTATCATAATGGTCAAGAAGGATCCTCATCACATTTTCCACATTTGCACAAGATCTTTGCTTTAAGCTGTTGGAGTCGATTCTGTTGATCTGATAAATATCTGACAAACCACCAAAAGCAGCATTAGGCCATAATTAGTTACTTTATTGAGGACAGAGTGAAAAACTCACACATGACTCAAAGAGCAAAGAAACTACAAGATAGATTTAATTTCATGGTAGTTTCTTGTTGAGATGTTTAATGTTTGGGTTGTGTGTATACTGTAGTCCATTGGGTTTGTTGTGTTGTTGCAGTGTGGACAGGGACTACTTTCTCAGTAACCCAGCACAATGAAACAATATGAGTTCCAGGAAGTAGCAGATGAAATGAGATCATGAATGCAACACATGAGCCCAGGTTGGGTTTTCCCTGTATGCATTTCAGTTGATGGATCACATTTAAACACAGTTTTGTTTTCTTCTACGACTATTAAACTTGCTGCTTGTTGACTCTTTATCTCCTCTAATGTGTGACACAGTCCAGGTCATTAACAGCAGCAATCTGACTCCAATCTTTTTATCTCTCAATCTCTGTTGCTCGTACCCGTCTGCTCTCCCTGGTCACCTTGGCAACCCGCATCATTACCATTGCTCTTCTGCGCTTTATCTCCCTTTGTTTACTTTATTCCTGGCATGATCCACATTAATGACACAAGGCCGGTGATAAACACTTTCTCCATCCATCCGTCTGTCTGTCTGTGCCTTCTCAGGACATCCAGTCCACCAGTGTTCAGCCAGATGACAGCGAGCTGGTCTTGATGGACGACACCTCCAGTCAATGGTCGGCCGCAGCGGACACCGAGGAGGAGAGGAAAAGTGCCTTAGAGAAGAGCATGTATGGGTTTTAATGAATTATTCAAACACCATGCATATCATTATCATCATTCATTCTCACAGTAAATATCATTATGTTTGAGTGCAGCTGCCAAATGTCAATCAGCACAGATCTAATCTCAAACGCTGCTCGCTACTAGCTGGCAGTTAGGGGAGTTTATAGCCATGTGTTTGGTTTAATGATGGAATTTAAAAACAAGTCAAAGAATCTCATCTGAGACACGATGAAAGCACCCACACTCCTCTGTCAGTTTAGAGGTCCATGGTGGATTTATTTAATCTGGTTGATGATATTAGACATTAATAAAGCTTATGTTGTAGAACTTTATAAAAACGATATGTATCTTTCACAGAGAGCACATAGACATGTCACAAAAAAGGAGTATTCTGCTTTAAATTCTACTGGTTTTGTTGTGTTTGTTGGTTCTGTTTGAAACCCTCACATTTCTAGACATTTCTAATGAGATTACCTTTGCTTTTATTGCTGTAACATGACAAACGTCACCTGAAAATGTAGGTAGATTAAGAGAATGTTTTAAAAATGTCAATGACAGATGACAGCTCTTCACTGTAAACCTCAACAGCTCTGAACTGTAACAACATCTGCCTGCTTTAGTCCAACTGAACGTTCATTCTTTTAGTGTTGAAACCTGCTTTATTTTTCTTCACCGTGATACCAGCTTTATTTATAAAGCACGTGATCGAGGGTGGAGGATAATGCTGTTGTCATCAGACAGGAAGCTGCAGGGCAGATTGCGTGCTCATCACATCATCAAGTTGAAATCTGATCTCTTCCATCTGAGATTTGAACGAGGGACGTTCCTTCAGCTTGACCCGTCACACCAGGCTTGATTTACCAGAGTCCCTAAAATGAAAAACCAATTCATTAAAATGACTTGATGATGCAGTCACATGGTTTTACAGCACCTTCTAAGGAGGAAATAAACTAGAGTAAAAGAGAGGAAGAGAGACTTCCATCCATCCCTTATCCAAGGTTAAGATGTGACCAGACAGCCAAAGTCTCTCCCTCCATCCAACCATCACTCATGATCTGAAACTGCTCCCAACATCCTCCAATCATAACCTGTCAAAATGATATACGATTTGCTAGCAGCATTGTTAAAACAACTTATAAAACGCATAAAATTAGAAATGTGTGTTAATAACCGCCAACAGATCTGAGATCTAATCATTTAAAATAAAGGTAAATAAAAATGTTTAATGAAAAGAAAGAAAATGCGTGAATAAAGCTAATTAAAACTTTAATAACTTTCCTGATTATCTCAAATTCTTTTAATTAAAGAGAAATTCTGCCTTCATTCTCCTTCTCACATCAATGTTGTCTTTCCAAGAAAGCTTCTATAAACGTGCTTTGGCCATGATGTGTTTATGTGTCTTTGGTGGCATAAATCACTACACAACACTAATCTCTCCTTATCTATGTCTACAGGTATGTGCTGAAGGAGCTTATAGAGACAGAGAAGTACTATGTGGAGGACCTGGGGCTCATCGTGGAGGTAAACCTCACATTCTGAGAATATCTGCACTGACATTCATCCAGCCAGCATTTCAAAGAGACCTCCAAATCCCAATCATCACAATCCCTTCACTTTGCTCCACACTTTGCTCTGCTTCCATCCCTCCGTCTCCAGTCCTAAGCAGATTTTATAAATTATAACCCTGAGGAGTATTATACTACAGAGCAATCTGTCTCCCAGTTCCTTAAATAGCAGCAGATATTTTGGTTTGGAGAGATATTCTTGCCATCTGAAAGTGAATAAAAGCCGAGTAAAATCAGGAGTTCTGCTCTTTGGTGTAACAGCTCTGCTTTGTGGCGTCGAAGCATTTTTGTTTGGTATGAACAAGAAAAAAAATCAGCAGCCATTTCCTTCCCCCTGCAGGGCTACATGGCCACAATGAGCTCCAAAGGCATCCCGGAGGACATGAACGGAAAGGACAAGATTGTTTTTGGAAATATTCATCAAATATTCGAGTGGCACAAAAAGTGAGTCATCTATATGTAAATTATGAATCTATCTTAAATGTGGACCAAGTGAAAGGAAAGCAGCAATCTGCAAACAAAGCGATGTGTTTTTGTCTAAGTGGAGGACGAAGGAACAAAAGTTCACCAGGGAGACGTGAACTTCCGTTCTGTGAGGTGATTGTGTTTGTGTATGTGCACGCCTGACTGTGTGTGTGTGTGTGTGTGTTTCTGTTTGTAGCTACTTCCTGGCAGAGCTGGAGAAGTGTTTGACCGAGCCAGAAAGGCTGGCTCAGCTCTTTATTAAACATGTGAGTAAAACTATCATGCAAGCACACAAACATGCACCATAACAACACAACACACACATTAGTGGAGTGTGCAGGTCCGCTTTACTTCTTCATCTTCCTTAATTGTTATGGAAACATCTGTCTTATAGGATGAGTTTTAACACTAATAACACACTCAGATGTTAACTGACCTTACTGGACTGGTTGGGAAATACCACAAGAACAACAACAACAACAACAACAACAAAAGAAGAAGAAACATATTAAAGCTCTTTAGTTTGAAATGTTCTTCTAGACTAGAGCATGGTGTCAAGCTGAGAAAACAAGCAGACTAGGAACACGGCTCTAATGAAAAGCAGAATCTACTTTGAACAAGATCTATGTCACAATGTGTAACATGTGCTCTCACTTACAGGCAGGCAGCATGTAAACACATGTGAACACAAAGCTATCCAGACTCGAACAGCACACTCCAAGTCTTTTTACAGTGTTTCATGTTGTCCGGGTTACAGAGTCCTGCAGCCTGTTGCTAGGTGCAGTCTGATACGGACGGGCTGTAAAGGCTCTGGTTACGTCGACAGTGACCTTCGTAAATTATACACAACCTGATGCTCATTTCCATGTAGAGCCATTAGTTCTCTTAGCGCCGCCACATCTGCACTCCCATGCCAATTAGTTACAGAAGAGTAGGTGCTACCAGACAGAGTCAGCTTCAAAGGCGCTGCGCTGTGAGACAAATCATTGTTGTTCTGCTTCCTTTCATCCCCTACCAGACACACACACACACACACACACACACACACACACACACACACACACACACACACACACACACACACACTTGCATAGCACACAGAAAGCTGCTCCTTGTCCTCACTTTCAGGGACATTTAATTTCCTTTTTTTTCTGAAATCAAAGATGTATTTTTCCCACCCTGAGGCTCACGTTAAGTTTGCTTCAACAGAACAAAGAACAAGATGACAACATGACAGACACTATATTTATTGATCATAAATAACAAAGTAAGATAGCAGATACAACTTGTTACAACACAAAACATTTTGAAGACTACAAAATTATACACGTACAAACTATATAACAATCAACACAATAAAGAAATCCAGGAACATGAAAGCCTGGTCTCACCTTGTGTTGCTGTCTTTCACTTACTGTACGGGTCGCGGGGACAGCAACCCCAGTAGTCCAGACTGTCCTCTCCTCAGCACCTCCACTAGCTCCTCTGATGGGACCCCAAGGTGTTCCCAGGACAGCCCCAGCTAACCTGGAGGGATTATATCCTGTGGATTGCCCCTGGGGCCACGGTCATAAGCTCTCTCCACATCCACAACACATGTGGATTGGATGGACAAACTCCCGTCCATGCCCCCTCCAGCATCCTAAAGGTAAGGAGCTGGTCCATGGTAGCTAGGATGAAAGCCACATTGCTTCTCCTTAATCCTAGACTCAACACCGAACCCTCCTCTCCAGTACTCTGGAGTAGACCTTTCTTGGGAGGTTGAAGAGTATGATCCCTAGTTGGAACACACCATCTGGTTCCCCTTCCTAAAAATGGGGACTTCCACCTCAGTCTGCCTCTCCACAGTCACTGCCCCAGGCTCTGCTGCTGTATAGATGTTTAACTATCTCAGTGACCCCATAGTTTGGACAATCCATCACCAGGTCACTCATCCATGGATACTCATTGAAATACGTGTTAGTGGGATTGAGGAGCTCATTAAAGTATTCATTCCACTGCCCGACTATATCCCAAGTTGATGTCATCAGCCCCTTTTCCTCACTGTAAATAGTGTAAGCGAGTTGATGCCTCCCCCCGAGGTGCCAGACGGTTTGCCAGAACTTCTTTGGAGCTGATCAATGATTTTATTTCATGGCCTCGCTGAACTCCTCCCATGCCAGAGATTTTGCCTCTGCAACTGCCACTGTGTGACCCTCCTATAGGCTACCTGTCTGCTGCTTCTGGAGACCCACAGACAAGCTGGGCCCTTGTAGGCCTTCTTCAGCTTGAGAGCTCCCCTAACCTCTGATGTTCGCCAGTGGGTATAGGGACTTCTACCATGACTGGCACCGACCACCTTGCAGCTGCAGCTTGCAACAGCTGCTTCAACAACAATAGGTCAAAAAGTTTGATTCTTTTTTCTGTGAAGCACTTTGTGATTTTTTTCTGTGAAAGGTGCTATATAAATAAACTTTACTTACTTACTTACATAATTACTTACTTACTTACTTACTTACTTACTTACTTACTTACTTACTTACTTACTTGCGTCTTCATATGTATGTGGTGTACTGTCAGAACAAGCCCAAGTCAGAACACATTGTCTCAGAGTATATTGAGACTTACTTTGAGGTGGGATATTTTCTGTCTGACATCCTCAACAACATTTAATCTGATTCCCCCCTTTTTTAACCAGTCATCTTTCTACCTTTTTATCGGGATGTTTATCAAACTTTAAGTTTAGTTTGGCTAATGGGTTTAAAAGCTAACAGCTAGTCAGGCTAATGAATTTACAAGCTAACAGCTAATCACAGTAAGGCCTAAATTAAAGGGAATTTTTACAATGTTAAACAACCTCATACTATAAAAAAATCAATCATAGCAGTTCTTGTGAATATCTTTTTAATAAACCTTTACAGTGCTGTCAATTTACATGGTTATCTACATAATAAATCTCTGGTTATTTTGTAGCTGCAGTAGTAGCAGCTAGCTGTAGCATTTCCAGCTGGGACTTCAGAATATTTCTGCCAGAATAATTATGTAATGTGAAATTTTCATCTTTGTAAAAGTTTATAAAGTAGTGTGTTTTAGGATCTGAGATATTTTGTAGACTGTGACATTAGTAACTGAGCCCAATGTGACTACTAGCTGTTACCTCATACTGAAGATTCTGTCAAAACAATTCCTTTTCCTCAAATTGAGATTGTTCAGAAAGCCACAGAAACACTTTTTAAAAGATCTGAGCTTTTCCTATAAATTTGCATGAATGTCCTGGCTGGTTATTGTCTCAGAGGGATTAAATAAACCATCAGAAGCTGTGTTTATAGGTTGTTGTCTGCATGCTGACTGATGTTGCGTTTTTCCCTGTCAGGAGCTCCGGCAGCAGCTGGGCCACCGGCTGCAGCTCAATGACCTGCTCATCAAACCCGTCCAGAGGATCATGAAGTACCAACTTCTGCTCAAGGTGCAAAAACAAAACGCTATTGTGCTTCTGATCACACAGCAGCACCTACACACACTCACACGCAGCAGTGACTGGAAAGGATTTGTAAACATAGGAACTCATGTAAACGTGCACAAACCAGACACACATTGAGGACATTGTCTGTTTTCCAGTAAGAGAGGAAGAGGCACATTTCAGAACGAGACTCCCTCCCTATAAGAGTTTTAAACATTATATAAACACCTTTGAAGGTGATCATTAATTTAGGCATAAAACTTCACCTAAATCTAAACCTTCGCCCCGTAGCACTCTAATGAATGGGGAGTTCAACGCCCATAAATACTCCACCAGATGCCTTCAGCTCACACTTGGCAGTAAACCTGAAATGCTCTGGTGACGGTACTGTGTTTATTTCAACAGGACTTCCTAAAATACTACACCAAAGCAGGGATGGACACCGAGGAACTGGAGGTGGGTGTCCTGGTGGAGAAGATGGAGGTTTAAAGATGTTTGTGCATTTGATGACAAATGCCTCTTTTGTCTTGTGAACAGAAAGCGGTAGAAGTGATGTGCTTTGTGCCAAAACGTTGCAACGACATGATGAATGTGGGCAGATTACAAGGCTTCGAGGTACGTCTCAGGGCTCACAACTTTCTCACTGAATGTCCAAGAACTCTAACCACTTCCTGTGTTTGTTATGTTTCTGCACCAGGGGAAAATCACAGCTCAGGGCAAACTGCTCCAGCAGGACACCTTCACTGTCGCAGAGCAGGAGAGCAGCTTCCTGTCTCGAGCCAAGGAGAGACGGATATTCCTGTTTGAGCAGCTGGTCATCTTCAGTGAGCCCATTGACAGGAAGAAAGGCTTCTCCCTCCCTGGATACATCTTCAAGAACAGCATCAAGGTGGGTGCTTTTAGTAAAGCCACACAGAATGTGTTAGAGAGATAAAAAAAAGAGAGAAACACGAAAGAATAACTCACTCCCAAATTGCAAGTTACACAACAGCTTTACACCTCACTAATTCCTTCCCAAATTGGCGTGTTATGTAACTCCTCTGTGTGAATTTACAGACTTGCATGTGTTATTTAACAAGCTTTTCAGCAGGATAAATTCCTCCAGGTGCGAGTCAGATGTGTTGCGTTCCAGGTGAGCTGCCTGGGGGTGGAGCCCAGCCTGGAAGGAGATGATACACGCTTTGTGCTGACCTCACGAAACCCAGATGGGAGCGTGGTGCGCTTCCAGCTGCAGGCCTCGTCTCCAGAGATCTGCAGCGCTTGGGTCAGCGATGTGGTTCAGATTCTGGAAAGTCAACGCACCTTCCTTAATGGTACGACTAACCTTAAATATAAGAACTTTGGTCCCATATCAGTAAATGATGTCAGCTTATCGACGTCAGTGACTTTGTCATGAGCTCATAGTCACTGTGTTATTTATTTTTTATTTGACAAAAATATCTATTGTGTTGGACATTTTAGTTTTATCATCCTTTTGTTAGATCAGTGTTCCCCCCCAAAAGGTTATGACCCTCCAACATATTAAAATGTCACCCTGGACAGATCAGCAGTCTATCACAGGGCCACACAAAGATAAACAAGACAAACAACCACTCTTCCTCACACTCAGGCATCATTTAGAGTCACCAGTTAACCTAACATGCATGTTTTTGTCTGTGTGGAAACCTTTCTGGGCATAGGGAGAACATATGGTGACTCTAAATTTTCCCTGGGTGTGAGTGAGTGGTCATATCATTTGTCTGAATCTGTTCATGTGATGCGTTATGTCCAGGGTGTCCCCAGCCTCACGCCCTGTGACTGCTGGAGTTAGACTCCCAGAGACCCTCACTGAAAATAGATGGATGCATTGATGAAAATTATTCATTCCAAATACATCATTGCTCCTCCATAAACATCAGATTCAGACAGTAAACTGGTTGCAAGACATATTATTTATTTCCAGTCTTTCAAACGGTTTCTTGTTCCTAAAGTAAAATTTTATATTTGACTCATGGAACTTCAGGAGACATTTTTCTACCTCATCCAAATCTAAATGAAAACAAGTCCTGTTTTTATTTATGTATTCCTGTAATTAGTTTTCACCATGTATGCAGTTATGAAGGGTTCTCTAAATATGAAGCCACCAGGCTGTTAAATATCAGGTTTTAGCCTCCACACATTTTTAGCAGAGATTTCAGACACTTCAGAGCTTTTCACACTTAGACGTGGAGGTGTAAAACTTTATGGATCAAATGCATCCATTCCACTTATAGAATTTATAGATCTAATTATCATTTCTGTATGTAATCTGTAGTTAAGTCGCATCCATCTGATATAACACTTCTAGTATTTTATTAATTTTTTAAACGTTTTGTCTTTCAGCCTTACAGTCACCTATTGAGTATCAGCGACGGGAGAGTAAGTCCAACAGCCTGGGTCGCATCATGAGGCCCCCCCTGTCAGCTGCGAGCGCCCTGCGGCCCCACTCATCCGCCTCCATCGACAGACACAAGCTGCCCTCCCTCCACTCTCACAACACCTCCCTGCCTGCACTCTACCTGCCGAGCCAAAGTCAGAGTCAAGGACCCAGCGAGACGTTCTCACTGACGGATGTAGGTGTCCTCACACCTGCCAGCTCAAACATTTCTGTTTATTTGCATTTTGTGCATGCATTCTTACTCTGAGTAGCTCACCTGTTCTCACCTGCTTCTGCAGACCGCTGCGGTCCTGCCGTGCCCTGCTGACCCCCACACTGTTTCTACATCACACGTCTCCCTGGGCTTCACTGATCAGCCAAACTGTCCAGCTGTGTCAAATGGGCTGTTCAACCCAAACACGCAGGGTGCTCAGGTAGTGTATCTGCATGTTTCAGGAGACACAGAACATCAATCTTTTTGGTAAAAAAAACAACTAAACTTTGTGCTTATCATTTACAATACCTCCAAAGTGCTAATTAAAGTCAGTAAGACTTGAGTGAAGTGTAAGCATGTATTTAAACATGAGGCTTCTGGACTAAAAAGAAGAGTTGTTTCTCCCCCTGTTGGATGAAGAAGGAAATGACTGAATGTACATGTGTGTTAGGTCAATCATAATTTAGGCAAGATGATTATTTTAAGTAAAACACATTATAGACGGCACCAGTCAGAAACAGCTCTGTAATTGTGTTTTGGAGGATCATTAAGATGGACTCCTCTGTCAGACAGGCAGATGTTGTTCTCCACCTCTGTCTCTGTGTGCTCAGACACAACAAACAGGAAATAGGCTAAATCAGTCCAGGAAGTCAGAGACAGATGCCTATCAGCTCCAAATATCAGCTTCTCATATTGTGCTGCGGCAAACACCTGATTTAAAGCTGTTTAAGAACAAAAGTACAGTATGTTTTTATAATGTTTACCATTGAATGCATAAAAAGACTGAAAAGATGATGTGATAAGTCCTTACTGAGCTGATGTGAATGTGCTTGTGTCTCCAGCAGAGAGCAGTAGAGGGCTTCCGTAGAGGTTCAGCCTGTGATGCTGGGAGCCAGGCTCCGCTCTCGGGCCCCTCGGCTGGACGACGCCCCAGCAACCTTGCCCAACTTGCCGAGGATGATCTTTGAACTTTATGTTTTTTTAAATCCTGGGGTACAGCAGCTAATGCTGCAGCTGTGAAGACGTCGCTTGTTTATGTCAGACTGGATCATCACCTGCTGCAGTCAGGAGTTCTGCAGGATTATGAAGGAACCTGGTGTGTGAAGGAATCATGAGCTGCAGATATAAAAACTGCTCGGCTCTTTTTTATTTGTATTTTTTTTTGAGAGCCACCCAAAAGAAGGTGATCACCTTCAGCGAACCTGACCAGCACCCAGCAGGATGCTACTGGGCTCAGAGTTAGAAAACACTCCGTGTTACAACAACTTCTGCTTTTGACCTTTTTGGAGAGTTCATATTCTGAACTCTTTGGAGGGGATAGGGGGATTTGTTTGATGATTCCATTCCTATTCGGGGCAGCCACTGGAGTTACGCTTGTGCCTGGATGTATGCTCATGAAACAATATGTGTTTGTGTGCATGGAAGTGGGTGAGGACTGGCGGCTGCGCCTCTTGCACCCTGTAGTAAACGTCTGTCCTGATGCCCCACCACGAAGACAAACACAGCTACACAAAGACACTTATTCTTTTCTATTTTCCCTGCTGAAAACGGAGGTTGCTCTTTATGTCGGCAAAAATGGAGAAAGGCAGAACATTTGATGTGAGCATCACAGGAACTTGATTCACTCAAATTTCATCTAAAAGTGAAGAACTTTCTTTGTTGCCACAGCGCTGAGGGCCCCTGTGTGCTCTGATATTCTGTTTGACTGGCCCCTCTTTGATCTAGTCAGTAAGGCGTGAGGGAGCCCCCTGGAGGTTCTCTGTGGGTATGACGTCACCTCATATTTCTTCAAGTAACTCCTCAGGAGTGCATCCAAAGTGCTGCGGGCCACATCTTCCCTGTCACTAACTGGCACCTCACAACTTTCCTCATCTACAGGTGGGAGAAGGATGCTTGGGATCTTGGGGTCAGGGGACCTTTAATGCTTTAATTTGAACTGAAACGAATAGTTTTATTAGTCCATGTCGTCATGTCCAGGCTCTACACCATTTCTATAATCTCTGTTAGCTTTTGCACACATACATTCTGCACAGCGGTAGATGAAGGTCGACCCGGGTGTGCTGCGATACGTTCAGGTCCAGCTGGATGCTTCACTGGTCTGCATGCCCCCTCTTCCTGAACGGTGCCAAAAACGTCTGCAGCTCACGACCCAAACGTTCCTCTCTCACTATATAGTTCATCCCGCCTTCTTCTCTCAACACAAAATATCTGCATCAGGTTTTTACAGCAAATGACAAAAAGAGGATCCTGTCATGCCTGGCCACTAGAGGTCCTCAAAAGACTTTCAGCTCCATACAGCTGCACCAAAGATCAGCAGGCCTCACATTTCAGAGCTCACCATAAACAGTCCAACAAATGGAAACACACTAAATTAAACTATTCAAACGACTACAATAATTCACTTTAGGTGTGATTTAAAGGCTCCAGTATGATCTGATGTGAACGGTGAGCTCTCATGGGGGTCTCTCATCAATCAGTTGTGCATGAAACCCAAATGAATACCTCTACAGCGAATCAAAAGCAAGAGACAGTCGGTTGGAACCACATTTGACTGATCAGAAAGAGTTGTATCATATCAAATAAAAAGCCTCTTTTTGAAACTCAGCAGCGTTGAGTGTTTCTGTGGAAAACCTTCACTCTAAATAAGATTTTATTTCACTTTTACAAGAGCTGTAACTACTGAGTTTAGTCATTTTTATGTATAAATTAGCCTCAGTGGGGTTTTGAGGCTGTAAAGTAAATGTATACGTTTAGCTCCACTCTGGGAGTTCTTGCTTTAGATTCCCACTGGAGGAAGTTCAAACAGGATTAAAAACAAAGAGAAGTAACCCCTGGATGAGCAGACATCTGGTTGGCTGTCGCGCTGAATAAAGCCTCATTCTGGGGCAGTAAAACGGGGCCCGTCGTAACACGGCTGTGATATATGGAGGTTTGGAGCGGGAGGGGTATTAACTTTCACAAGGGTGCAAAATCAAAGGGAGTTCCTGTCACCACGGAGAGGTTTGGACAACAGGGGTCCCATTCACAAGGAATTCCTCTCCACTGCCCTCTGTTGCATCTGTTGACTCAATCTTTTCTCTATTGGAGAAAAAGAAAACACTCATTAAAAGCCACATGACTGTGAACTTGATTGCAGCAGGCGAGACAAACAGCTCCATCACTGGGATGAGTGTTTACTTTGAGGTGTGGAAATCTTTTGAACAGCCCACCATGATGGTGGTTTGATTTTAGGGGCTTCTTCCTTCACTGCGTCGTCATTCTGACGGAAATCAAATTATCATTTAAATCAAATGTTAGCTCTTTAATAAAATCAGCTCAGACGTCCAGGATGGGGGTTCTTTTGTTTTAATGAAGCAGGAAATAATTAGAAAAATGGTTTCCATGACAATGTTTATTCAAATGGACATGCTGCCAAAAAAAAAAAAGAAACAAAAAAATTTGGTTTGCACTATTTATACATAAATTACAAACATCTTTAAAATTTTAAATGTTTGCTAATCTGCAGGATTGGTGCATCGCATCGCTTCCTAAGAGCAGATAAATCTGCAGATCAAAGCGTTGCGTGTTTACACTTCAAAAGACATCCTCAGCTTCAGTCAGACAAACAGGGAGAGGTTTTGGAATAAAAATCTAATTATCAACAACACAAGCTTTATTTATAAAAAAAAAAAAAAGAAGAAGAAGAAGATAAAACTATTGTTTCAAAAGCTGCACTAAGGCAAACACTTTTATTCAACATCTTCATCTTAAAGTCTTCAGCTTTTGTCATGTTTGAAAAATCCTTTTACGTTAATGAAATATTTACATTGTGACGTTTTGGGGAAAAAAATAGATTTCCACATCAGGTTAATCTTAAATTACATGTTCGTGTTGGTTTTCAGGTAAAACCCCGTCACACTTTCACAAAATCACAGAAAAAGGCTTCAAGTTTGAGCTACAGGTGTGCTGCTTCAGGATTTTACTCACCACATCTATTTTTATGGTATTGTTTAAATTAAAAAGCAGAGATTTAATGAGAAAAACAAAACAAATCAGGGAGCTTGATGCGTCCCCTGTAGTGCAAATCTATGGCAGTAAGCGTGAATCCCACAGTTTGGTAAAAGTGGATTATTTGAACAGAATGGACGACCCCACAGAGATCACTCTCTCTTGATGCTGGTGAGCATGGGGTCCGTGCTCTGAGAGGGCTGCCCTGACCGGCCCTTCCTGGTTTGGTGGGTTTTGACGTGTTTGGAGAGGTGGTCGCTCCTCATGAATCTCTTGCCACACTGCTGACACCCGAAGCGCTTCTCCCCGGTGTGTGTGCGGAGGTGCCGCTGCAGCTCATCCGAGCGGGTGAAGCTTTTGCCGCAGAACAGCCAGTTGCAGATGAAAGGCCTCTCCCCGGCATGCCAGCGCAGATGTGCCTTCAGGTGGGACGTCTTCTTGTACACCTTGCCGCACTCGGGGATGTGACAGATGTGCAGTCTCTTCTTCCCAAACTCCAACCCGCCGCCGTTCGCCTGACAGTTGGGGCACTTGCAGCGCCGGCAGCGGCGCGTGGAGCTCAGCAGACCCTTGGAGGTGCCCTGGAGGAGGGCGGCAATCTGAGGCTGGTGACCTAACACCAGCTGCCTGCCGAGGGTGAAGGGATGGTTGGCAGGAGTCGTGTTGGTCTGTGGTAGGCTCCACCACTGCTGTCCTTCCTCCATGTGGCCTCCAGACAGG
This sequence comes from Callopanchax toddi, assembly GCA_006937965.1. NCBI lineage: Eukaryota > Metazoa > Chordata > Actinopteri > Cyprinodontiformes > Nothobranchiidae > Callopanchax > Callopanchax toddi. Next base: position 95,928 of record SSNR01000091.1, on the reverse strand, counting down.
TGATGCCTGGCGGAGGAGTTCTGGAGAAAGCTGGGGAAGTTTTGTCCCATGCTGTTGTGCTGAGGATAATAGGGGCTGCTGGCCTGTGGCTGTGAAGACAGCACCTTAACAGGAGACAGTTCAAAGGGGTAGGAGGATGCAGGTTCAGCTGGAGGAGTGAGAGGCAGCTCGTGGTGGTGGTGGTGATGGGGGTGATGGTGATGGTGATGATGAGGATGACCCAGGCCTGACTGCATGTGTCCAGGGAACTGCACCTTGGGCACCGTGAAGGTCATCTGGTGTGTGCTGAGGGCCGTGCTGGGTGTCATGTCGTTGCTCCAGAGCTGAAACATCCCAGAGGTGGAGCTGACGGTGCCTTCGTAGGGGAACTGGGATCCTTCTGAGCCCATGGTGCCCCCCACCTGCCAGGCCTGGCTGCAGGTGGTGGCCAGAAAGGAGAGGGCGTTAGGAGCCCCCTCTGGAGAGGAGCTGGGTGTCCGGTCCTGTGAGGGAAACACACACACCGGGTTTTATGTGTTGCCACTGGGTTTACAATTTTAACATAAAGTATTTTTTAAAATGCTACCAAAATATCTAAATAATTACTTTATTTCACATATTTTATCATTGTATTAAATAATATTTAGCTTTATTTAATTTAGCCCTGAATGAAAAATTTTCATTTTTCAAATCTGAACAAGTTTTAAAATTTCAAAAATTGATGAAAAGGCTGGACAAAAAAAAAAAAGAAGAAAAAAAAGGAAAGAACTTAAACAACAAAATATATATGATCATAAAGTAGATTTTAAATGATATATTGAGACCAAACCTGGAGGAAGGTGTGTAAAAAGTTGTCGGTCCTTTGTATCGTCAGCGCAGCCATCTGTCCTCGCGCTCCTTTTCGACGCACCTGCAGCGCAAACCACTCCGAGACGCGCAAACCCCCACAGCTGGTAAGAGAAAACAGATGCTCTTGTACAGATGTCAGGGAAAAGTCCGGCTCTCTACGTGGAATAGACCGAAAAATCACTCGTTGTTACAAAAAATAAGAAGTCCTTCCGTTCGCTGACGGTCCACAAAAAAAAGAAAAAAAGAAAAAAAAGTCCGTCTGAAGTTGGAAACAGAGAAACGCGCCTCTGGAAATCCGAGCGATCATCTCAGAGGCGCCGGAGCCGCATCTTCTCTTTATAGAGAGAAAAGATCCTCTCAACGGGGTCTCCAGCATGATGCAGATAGAGGAGAGGATGGGGGAGGAGGGGGAGGAGGAGGGGGGAGTCGTTAGGTGAAGGGGAGGGCTACTCATAATTTCACTCAATTTCAACCAAATGCTGACCCCGAGAACTGACTCCTCCTCCAATTGTTCTAAAAAAGGAGTTGATTTAAAACATCTCATAGAATATCTCCTTCATCTATAAGCCAGAAAAAAACAATCTGAACTTTTAATCTCTTTGGTTTAAAATAAGACACTTTTATCGTCAGTGGTTAAAAATAGCATTTCAAGAAGTTTTGAATTTCAGCAAATTCTCCCACACTTAGGAATATGTTTGGCTCTGGAATGAAGTGCTTAGTGTGTCAAAAGATCTAAGATGTTTAGAGCCACCTAAGTGAAAACAGCTCCTCTCTGAGGGAGTATTTGCATGTGGTTCCAGCTCCTTTGTGGGGAATTAGGTAAGGATGAGAAAATATATTAGTTTTTATTTTAGTCAACACGTGTGATGCAGTGTTAAAGGGGAAAGTGGGTAAGATTCAGTCACATTATCCTTATTTTTAGTGATGAAAATGGAAACTTCATGTCGTCTGCAACAAGAAGGAATGGATAAATTAAACACATGGCGCTAATTTCACGTCATTTGTTTAATCAGATGACTGTTTCGAGCCTTCAGTGGGCAGATGTGGGAGGAAAGTCCCAGGATTTCCCCCTTTCACAAAGCTAATTGATAAAACTCAATCAAAGCCTCCTGAGTTCTCACCAGTAGGCGACACGTCAGAAAAAGGCCGCCCTGTGTGACATTCTCACATTTCAGGGTTCAAGTAGAGGCCGCTTCAGATGTGCTCCATTAAATGCAGATTGGGGCTTAATCTCATTCTGTAACTCTGTTCACCATTACAATGTTAAGAGTTTAAATCCAGGCTGGGAACCTGCTTCTCATGTAAATTCCTGGTTTCTCACTTATCTGCTCCTCACTGTTTGACCAGGCTGTGATCCTTAAATAAACTCACCCCGAGGAGGAAGCCTGCAGCTAGAATGATCCAGCTGCAGAAACACATTTAAAACATCTCAGCTTCTTTGTAGATTCATGTATTTATGACATTAGTTTGGCTTTTTTTTAAAATTAGATTAAACAGGCAGGAACTGTTTTTCAATTCAGATTCAGCTCCATAAAATAAAAAAGTAATTAAAGGCTCAAATGCATAGTTCTAGTGAACATTGGAAAAGCAATTAGCTCATTTACATAGTTTTATAGGAAAATATTGCGATAACAATTCAATTAAAAGAAAAAAATTCAAAGATACATTGATGCTGTTTTCTTGCAGAAAGTCGCACAAAACACATTTTCTTTTTTACTTTGACAAAATATTGCTTTATTTCAGAGCTAGGTCTGTTTTTAAATACATTTACTCATTTAAAGTATTTTAATCACAATTTTATGCTTCATGTTCAACAAAAGGTGCTCCTAATAAAATTATTTGCTACGTCTAAAATTAAAAATCAATTAAATATTAGATTTTTTAGTAAGCAGGGCAAAACATTTAAATTAAATCTGCATTTAAACATGTTTAATTGCGCAGATTTTCAAAATAAAATCCTCTGAGGAAATGATTGGAACATTTTGGATGTAAGAAAACAGCAGAGGAAAAGATGGAGAGTCAGAAGTGTTCTGTGGTTTATTACGGAGCAGAAGTTGTTAATTACCCTGATTCTTATTTCCTGTCCCCCCCCCCATCCTCCTTACGCCACCCCTCCCCCACTGCACTGGCTCCCAGATGAGTGTCTTTGAAGTGCAAAGTACTCTCTCCTCACTTTGAACTGTGAAAACAATGCTCATGTGGTGGTTGCTTACCTTCCCCATGTTACCTCATTTAAATAGACCTGGATAAGGCTTCCACAGCATTCAAGGGAAAACTCATTTCCAGTGAAAGAGGTCCCTGTGTTCATTAAACAGCTGGTGAGACTGCTGGTAATCAGAGCCGCTCCGTCATGTTGCCATGCTGCGATCTGACTGGGTGGCTACTTCAAAACTCACTGAAACGCCAACATCACGCTGCAGATGTTCTCAGGCTATTTCTAGACAGCAAACACGTCCAGGAAATATATATATAAACAACTTATGTGTAAACTTTTTATAATCTTTTGTGGTGACATTCTGAAAGTGTTTGATAAATGTTGCAGCTACAATCCCACTCTTACAGTCCCACTGTAGAATATGCAAGTACTCAAGCTGTTTTTTTTAATCATGCCTAGGGGGGCAATTTAAAAGCCTCAGATCACTAAATTGTCCCAGCTGTCTTGACCATCTGCACTTGAAAACGGGCCGCCACAGAGGAGAGCAGCCTTTGTGCTGGTGGTCGTGTCAGAAAGCTGCTTTTACAGCACTCGTGTGACAAATGTGTCCTAATGGATGAGGCAGGCAGCATGTGAAGGCCTGGTGCTCCGCTCTTTACCCATTCAACAAGCCGAGACTGGACAAGATGGTGTGATTACCTTCATCCTCTTGTTTCTGAGGGATGAAAAGCAGCACCAACAGCTGGACTTTAGAGGGCAACAACTTGATCCTTCAGTGATTAGTCTGCTCCTCTGTGCAGCGTTTTATTGGCTTAGAAGTGTTTGTTCTAAACAAAGACTGGTGCTGCCTGTCAGTCTGCCTGCTGTACAGGATGTATTGGATTTATCTCTCATTCTTTCTCTCTCTCAATTTAAAAATCTGAAGGCTTAAATAATGTCCACAGAAAAAGGTATAAAACGTTTAGGATTACAGTTGTTTTATGATGACCTCATTCATTAGCTCCACTCAGAGGTAATCTTCATTCCTGGCTACTAGAAAAACTAACTTAGCAATATTTAGTAAGAATCAAACAATAAATGATGCCAAATTTACTTGATAATGATTTGCATTGGAAGGTTTATATTGACAATGTAAAAGCTAAAATGTCAACAACAGTTACAGCATAAAATAAAATAAATATATTCTAAATAACAAATCACATTACATGTTGTTGCTTACTATGAATTAGAGATCTGGGGAAACTCCTAAAACCAACACAAATCCTGTCTACCTGCTTCAGAAGAAAACCATTAGGGATCTGATTATTATCATCCAATCAATGAAATGTTCATTAAATTACACACTTTAAAACTTTATGATTTATAGAGCTCAGAACTGCACCGCCAGTGTACAAAGCTTATAATAAACCCCTTCCCAGTTTTATTCAGTGGTTTGAAATGAAACAAACAAAAAATCAATCAAGATAGAGAAGGTTTGTTTAAAAAACTAAATAATAACAATTCATGTTAGATGGATTCAGATCTAATAATATTTATTGTGAGGAGTTAAAACTATGTTGTTCACTCTTTAAATTAAAAAAATATATAAAATAATTGGATCAACACGGCTGCATGGTGGCGCAGCTGGTTAGCACTGTTGCCTCGCAGCAAGGAGGTCGTGGGTTCGCGTCCCGGCTCTGCGGCCTCTCTGCGTGGAGTTTGCATGTTCTCCCCGTGCGTGCGTGGGTTTCCTCCGGGTACTCCGGTTTCCTCCCACAGACCAAAAACATGACTGTCAGGCTAATTGGGCTGGTAAATTGTCCTTAGGTGTGAGTGGGTGTGTGGTTGTTTGTCTCGTTCGTCTCTGTGTGGCCCTGCGATGGACTGGCGACCCGTCCAGGGTGTCCCCCGCCTCTCGCCCCTTGACCGCTGGAGATAGGCACCAGCTGCCCCGCGACCCTCTGTGGAGGAATAAGCGGCTACAGAAAATGGATGGATGGAATTGGATCAACACATTTGATGTTCATTGTTTTCATGAGTTTATCAATAGAATGAGCAAGAATTCATTAGTGTTTTATTTTCCTTTGGTTCTGGAGGGTGGGAAATTTAAAGAAAATTTAAAGATGTTCCTAATGTATACTGATATTTATTTTTATTTTGAATAGCTGTGTGATACAAAGACTGAAGGTAGAAAAAGTCATACACTTTTTACATTTACTGTCTATTATTCACTCTTTATTCATTTGTTTTTTTTGTGTCTGTTTGTGTGCATTTCTTTCTTTCTTATTTTAGCTTGTAAAAATGTTATGAAGGAATGTGAAAGTCCAAAATAAAGATTAATAATAATAATAATAATAATTTCTCCAAAGTGAGGTAAATCAAAGATCTATACAAGAGGTAAAATAATTAACTGATCTACAGAGGTTCATGTGAAAGTGATGTGATAAATCTTTACATTTTCATTGGCCGGTTGTTGATTTCTAAGAACTTCTTTCTGGATTGGACCCCTGGACACACATTTGACTCCTGCTGGTGTTTACACTGGAATCAGAATTTCATGTCATTGCTCATGTAATGCTAAATGAACCACTGTGTAATATATAAGGCTGCATATGAAACTTTAAAGATCTGAGTTGTTTTAAGATGACTCAAAATATTTAGTTTTTTTTAATCTAATTAAAATATTTCTGTGCATAAATCAGATTTTTTTTAAACATTTTGAAAAATCATACTTTGTCTTTCCTCCTTGCTCTATTGGACTGCTGTTTAAAAATATCTCATCCTTTCTAGATCTTTCACACATGTTTAATATTTTACCTCTTTAAATTAAATTAATAATTTAAATTTAAAAGTTTAATTTGACTTAAACTAAACCATAAAATTCCAGTATTTTCTCAGTGCTAGCTGACTCTGCGATGATCCCCACCCCCCCTTTAGTTTGCATTGCGAGGTGTGCAGAAGCAGAAAACTATAATAATTCCCTCATCTCATGTCCATTAGCATGTACGAAAACCCCAAAATCTCCAGTCTTGGGCAGACGCAGGCAGACGGCACGCATCCCCGCTTGTCAAAGAAAACTTTTATCAATACCAAGAGCACTTGAAGTTTGTTTGCATTTTGTTTTCCAGCACTCTTAACAACTTCAGAAGTCAGATCACAGGAGTATCTGATCAAAGCGCTTCGTGGTTAGTTCTGGAAACACAGGAGTGCTACGCCACGCTTTGATACTCCACATCAATATTTCAATTCAACAATCACTTGACATGCACCCATACTCCCCGAGACGAAAGGGGAGAGTGAGGAGAGGGAGGCTGACGGGGTCTGTGAAGTACAGTAAAAGAAATGGATTGAAGAAATCACCTTTAGAGGAATATGTTATATAAACCCAACCAAGCTGACTTTATACCAAACATATCAAGTGATCAAATCTTGACTGCTTCATCACTCAACAAAACACTGGACATTTCTTATTTCATGGAAAAGGTTTTAACCATCAATGAGGTTTTTGATATGACTCCTTTTCCTGAACAGAGAAAAAGAAGAAAGACAAGAATAAAAGTGACGCCTGGCCACTAAAGGTTAACTATCTATAGTTTCACTCCTTTAGATTAAAACTTGAGTCATATTAAAAAGTAAGTTCTAAGGAAAAAAATTAAGATTTTGGAAATTTTATGTGCAAAGACACACATACCGACTGGTGCAAAGATCTGTGCTCACTTTGAATTAGTTGCCAGGAGGTCAGATAGAGATTTGGTATTCAAAGAACATCCCAGAAAAGCTTTTACAAGTAAAGATGAGGAGGGGTTTGACATCATGAAAGAGTCAAGGGAAAATACTTTAACAATTTAAAGTCAAGGGAAAATACTTTAACAATTTAAGAAGAGCATCATTAAAAGGTCTTGATAAATACATGTCTAAAGGAAAAGGACAAAGGCTGAGGATCGTACGTCGACTGCAATTTTACCCACAAGATAAACAGGATTAAATTTGTTCAGGTAATCTCCAGATAGGCCAGTTTGCTGAAGAATAGTGCTAAAATGTCAAAATCAAGAAGTAAAACATACGATCCAATTTGTTAGTTTAAGCTGCTTTGTTAGTTTAAGCTGCTCTGAGATCATGATTAAAACTGTCTTGTGCACAGGAAAATTAAGATTTCAAATTCCTTTTGAGGCTGGAGATGAGAGGAGTTGTCCAACTTGTTTTCAGCACACAGTTCTGTGAAGGAAAACTATGATTTGGTGACACATTTTCATGGTGTTCCAATTCTGACAAGCTCCTCTGACACGGTGTTCCAAACATAACGTCCTCTAAGCTCTGAGCAGTGTCCCTTTAAACCCACAGAGATATATTCCAGTTAATGTCTTGATTAATAGGACAATGATCTGCTTTAAATTTGTATTTATATTCATTATTGTTTAAAAGAACAAGCTGAATCTGCATGAATGACGCCCACACACTGTTCTCTGGCCTCCTACAGGCAGCAGCTCTCTGCAACCCTGCACAGAAAATGAATGGATGACAACTATTAAATCTGAGGTCATCCTATTATCTGACACCTGCTGCCATCCAGACTTCTTTTTATTTTTCTAGGTAGGGTTCACTTAGTACTAATCAACCACATGGTGTGTATTTACAACAGCATGGCTCTGTGCTAATAGAGTGTAATACTCTGGAACCAGAGCTACGGACTAGAACATTTTTGGTCCATTATAAAAAAGGACATCAAAAATTCAATCATAAGGTTCACAAATGACCTAGAATTCCATTTTTAGTTTTATTCGTTATAATTTAATGGTGTCATCCTAATTTATCGCCTATATTTGTGAATAAAAAATAAAAAATGATTTGAGTCTGATATTTTTCCTCGACATAAATAAAAAATAAAGCTAACTCTGATCCGATCAGGTTGTCTTTACACCTGTTTGATGTCCTGTGTGAGTTTCCTGTTGGCGTTGAAAGTATCCACGCTGGCAGACATTTTTTTCCCACTGTGTTAAGTTTATGGTAATTCATTTCCCCAACACGGCATTTAAAATTAATGATAACTAATTTACCGGGAAAATATGAATTGTTTATTTATAGGGATTGCTGAAATTGATACTATAGTTTTGTTCAGCGATATCTCTTCCTGGTCTGGTAACTTGATCTCATGGCAGAGCTCCAGCTAAAATCAGAAATGCAAAGCGGGAGCAGAAATACAAGGGCTACATGTGCAGAGGAGTGCCGCGCAGCCGGAGCAGTAGGTTTATTTGTAAACGTACGCCTGCGATGCCACTATCTGTTAAGCCCCTCAGTCAGCTCAGCCTGCGTAATGTGAGGGGAAGTGTCACCCTGTCACCGCCATGCCAGGGATCAGCCTGCTGTTTGTGCGCGCCGAGAATCGAGCCAAAGCTTTGAGGAGGAGGGGAGGAAATGACACGCAGGCTCTTTCATCTAATCCAGCAAACTTGAAGGGAGAGGACTTTTCTTTTTCTCAGCGCAGTTGCAGCAGCAGCAGCACCTGGTTTCTGTGTGTGTGTGTGTGTGTGTGTGTGTGTGTGTGTGTGTGTGTGTGTGTGTGTGTGTGTGTGTGTGTGTGTGTGTGTGTGTGTGTGTGTGTGTGTGTGTTACTACTTCCTCCAGAGATCCAACCTGAGCATCAGTGTCATTCAGACAAATGGATAGTGACAGGCAAAGCTTATCAATGTCAGCGTCTGACTGCTCTCCGGGACTTTGATTCCGCGCTTTTCCCACTGCTCAACAGAAGGCTGTGCTTTGCAAAACAAACCAACAAACAGGAATCCTGAAGAGCGTGATGAAAGAGTAAACAACACGGCCCGGTAACATGCCCCACAACCATGACACTTCCTAAGTAGGTTACCACTGAAGGTAACCCAATTTAACACGTGTGTGTTTGTGTGTGTGTGTGTGTGTGTCTCATTGTGATCAGAACATACTCAATTAAAGGCTCAGCGTTCCTTTAAGGGATTCATATCACCTGCCACATTTCACGTGAGAGTTTAAACTAAGATCTTCTTATCTTCTAATGCGGTGGCAGTATCTCAGTAGGTAGAGCATTCATCTTGCAGGGTGGTGGTTCAATCCCCGCTCTGACTGAGTCACCTTGTCGTTGTGTCCCTGGGTAGGACACTTCACCCATACTGCCTGTCGGTGTTGGTCAGAAGGTCAGGGGTTGCCTTGCTTGTTCCTACAAAGTGCTTTGTAGTCCATGAGTTAGAAATGTGCAATACAATTGCAGTATTTTTAAAATTTATATTGAAAAATTAGGAATTAAAAATTGTTTTGGTCAAACAGATGTACAGTACAGTTGTCTTCTGAGAGTTTCAATAAAATCTGCCCTGTGGTTTATGAGATATTTTACTAACAGACTGATGTGGTCTAGTGTTAAGATGGACCGACTGATTGTGGTGAAGAGTTGAAAGGCAAGGTTCTTAATTCACTGGTCCGTCTACGTTCTAACCCTTATATAGCCATGAGATGTGGATCATTACTGAAAAAACAAGATCCCAGATGCAAGTAATGCATAAGTTTTATATAGCACTTTTATAGCACTACCGGTACTCAAAGACACTGAAATCATCTTCCTCCATAGGGGCTGGACTCAGCCTTGAGATGAGGTAATGAGCTCTGTCATGGGTGAGCTGAGTAGAGCTGCTCCTTCGCATCAAAAAGAGTCAGTGGTGGTGGTTCATGCATCACACCTCTTGGTTGCCCATTGGAGGTTTTCCAGGCACATCCCACCTCCCAGGGGAGGAGACCCAGAAGTCACTGGAGGGATTATGTATCCTCTCTCTAGACGGGATCTCTCAGAGGGAGCTGGGGGTGATGCTGGGGAGAAGGAGGTCTAGGATCTGCTACCTCTGTGACCCGACGTTGGATAAGTGGAAGAAAAGTGATGGATGGAAATTTTATCTCAATACCTGTAAAGTTGATGGAGTTTAAGCCCTTTTTGTTTTTGCAAAGGTCAGTTGGCTGTGGTGGCCATCTTGAATTATGTTGAGTTAATCAGTTGTAGATGAACATCCAGTGATTTCTTTATGAAAGTTTCACTCAAATCCATCCAGAAGTTCATGAAAAATATTTTAACACAACAGACATAGACGTACACACAAAAACATCACCCCCCACCTTGAACCTTTTGGCAGCAGGTGATGAAACCTCAGGATGTCCACTGCGTCCCACCACAGTGGAGGGTTTCCACAGACCGGTACGTCTCAGGACCTTGGCTCTGTTGAATCAAACGGGGCCCACTGTGCCTGCCCCTCACACGTGTACAAAGCAGTTCATTATCAAGAAAAATTATAGGCAGTCATTCTATTGATGTTGCTTAACTAATTGTAAAGCAGGAGATTCAAAAGCAGATGTTGCATTTCAAAGCAGTTGTGAGCAAGGAGACAGGTTATGATTTATGCTAAAATGTGTGGCTTCAAAGCGTCGAACGCGGCTTCTAAACAAATTGAACAAGTCAAGCGCTATTCACCCAGGACCAGTCGAGAGCCCAACGCGTGTAGATCAGAGGCGCGCGGCTGCCGCTTGTAATATCGCTCAGCGGAGGAGGGGTCCCACTGGGTCAGGGTGGGAGGTGGAGAAAGAGACAGGGGGGAGGCAGCAGCAGCAGCACATAGAGGCTAACGCTGTGCAGTCTTTGCACAGAAAGGAATTAAAGAACGAATGCAGCTGCAGCACCTGTGCAGAAAGAACCCCCCCCCCCCCCATTCCTCCCTCCTGGAGCATCCTCCACTCAGGGGGAGTGGAGAGGGGTGGGCAGCATCTTGAGGCTTGACATCCTTTCTGTGGATGGCACTATTATCTGGGAGGAGAAGGAAGAGCTGGGAGAAGATACGGGGCCGGTGTCAACATACTGATGCAATTTCAGTAAACACGGATAAAGCTGGGTTAGTTGTTAAGAAGACTGAAGGCTCATGAATGTTGAAATGTTTTCTAATCGAAGCAGGTGGTGTGAAAGGTGCAGAATCATGTCAGATCCTTGAGTGAAATCAGGCCAAACGTGAAGATTTGAAGGATAACAGAATCCAAGGAGTCAGGAAGGGAGTTCAGAGAATCCCAATTATTTGTTTACACATAAATAGATGCTTTAAATACAGGATGTAGCTTATGTAGAATTGTGGATAGGAGCGGTGTATCATCTTGAATCTTACATACATCTTGTTGATGTTGCCACACATGTAAATATACCGACCGCATGGACTCCTCTCCTCTCACAAGTCATTTTTGCCGTCTGTTTTCTTCTATTTGATGCAGCCTAAATTGGGACGGGAGAAACGAATTGCTAAATTTTTAATTAACTTCATAACATCTGCACTTGTGCTTTGAGAGAGCAGCGAGATTTCCTTTTAACCTATTCCAGCACATTTGCACACCAAGGTAAATCTTGATGCTGGCACTCTTACAGAAAGGAAGAAAAAAAAAATCAAAAATGGAAATGAACTCTCACTTGTGTGTGTAGATCAAAGAGGAAGAATTTTTCAACTTTTTATTTTTTTTCATTGCTTGATCTTCAGAAAAGAAGAGAGGAAAAGTAGGGGAAATCTGGATGGATGAATGAGCTTTAGTTTGAGTGTTTCTGTAGTTGTTTTAGGAGCTCATTTCATCATCTCGTGTGTTTACATCGTGACTTTAATGTTCCTTTGCTCGGAGTTGTCTTATTCTGCAGGTAACTCCTCTTTAGAACTCAAATCTCTTCTCAGTTTTGGTAAATGTTTTTCTTTAAAATTTAAAGTGTACTTTCTCTAATATCTCCCTGGTAATAATAATAATAATAATAATAATAATAATAATAATAATAATAATAATAATAATAATAATAATCAACTAAGACTGGAAACATGCTGAAAATAGCATTTCTCTCTTACACAGGCTGAAACATTACAGCCCACCTTTTGTCAACCAGTCATAAACAATCATGTTGATTCTATAAGTTACAGCTTAAACTTTAGAGTTTATTATTAGAAAGAGATTTTAAGGTGATCAAATGTGTGGATGAAACAAATATTGATAGAAAAGACTGAGTTAGGCTTTCCGGTTCGCTCTGAGGTTTATGAAACCAGAGCAGGCAGCAAGTTCAGTCTGGCCCTCGTCCCCCTGGTTGTGAGCACCTGCACAGGTAATCCTGACTCATGTGGGCGACATCACAGCACACCAAAGCTCCTTTAACAACTCACCCTTTGATGCAGCAAACACAATGGTGTCCCTATAGGAAACCCCCTCACTTCAGTCTGTGTGGGGAGCGAGAAGTCTTCAACAAAAAAAAAAAAAAAGACAAAAAGGTTTGGCTTTCACCAGATCTCCACAAGAGGACACTGCTCCCACGTTAGATCCACTAACGCTGTGTGTGTGTGTGTGTGTGTATGTGTGTGTGTGTGTGTGTGTGTGTGTGTGTGTGTGTGTGTGTGTGTGTGTGTGTGTGTGTGTGTGTGTGTGTGTGTGTGTGTGTGTGTGTGAGTGTGTGTGTGTTGCTGCAAAACTGATTTTACATGGTTAAATAAACCTCTTTAAAAATTTAGTTAAATCAAATTGGTGCAAATCAAATAAAGATTTTCTCCAAAAAGTCAGAATGACACATAAAAAACCTTAAAGATCACCTAAAGTGAAATTATTTAATGACATCAATAAATGTATTAAAACATGAAATGTATATTTTTGTTGTTTAGACACAAAAAGGTCACCATCAGCAAAATGAATAACTAAAACAAAACTAAATGATTTATGCTATCATGGTGTTTTCATGTCCTTAAAAAGTAATATTTTTTTTACATTCTAACAAAATGTTTTTACATCATTCAACACACATAATCATGTTTTAACAAGAGACCTGTATTTTTTAATCACATATGATCACACTTGACTAATATTGAGTGAAATAGATTATGACTGAATATATTAGAATGATGCTAGAATATAAAACACAAAGTTGAAATAATGTAAAATATAATTATATAACTTAAAACAGATACAGTTTGAAGAATAAACTTTAATGTGTTTCTTTTGTGTGTGTGTGTGGGGGGGCAGCTTTGATATAGCAGAGAAATGTACGGTATAATTTAAAACAATAATTTACCCTAAAATGATCAATTTTTAATTTTTTATAGTGCAGAGTTTTTATTTTGATTAAAATATTGATATTTTAAAAGATAAAACAATAATGGTTTTTCAATAAGAAGGGACTCCATTTTCCTTGTTTACATGTTGATTATAGTACATCAAGTAAATAAAACAGATTAAACTCTTTACTTATGTCAGAGAACATGAAGAGATTTGGTTTGTTGAGAAACCTGAAAAGATTTCTTTCAGTGAGCACGGTGCTGTGAGACGTTGTGTCTCTTTAGCATTAGTTTCTCAGACTGCTTCATATTATAAGTTTTGCTGCAGACGGTGGATTGTGCTCCAATACGGCCAGTTTCCATAATGACAAGCAGTGATGTAAATAACCATCTAGTGTTAGGTCCTTTAATATCTAGAGATCATGAACTAATTCAGCCACAGATGATCAGTTCTCTTTCTTTAGCAGAGTGGATTTATTGGGTAGAGTTTGGAATTCATGAGTGATTCATTTTCCTTCTGATTTTATGCCAGTAAGTAAAATTCACAGATTCTCAGCTCAAAATCCTCCAGGAAATCATCCCCGTTTGAGTGATGTGCTGAATACATCAGCTTCCTGTAACATGAATGGACAAAATTAGTTAGGGGGAGGAGTTGTAGTGTGGACTTAACTGTCCCTTCATTGGTGCTTCAGCAGAGACCAGCCCCCTGGCATGGGGTACCACCCATCTGCTACACCCTGGGTCCAGCCCTTTAGGCTCCTCCAGTTCCACCTGAATCATGTTTGAGAGATTTCTCTCTCATTGCATTTTGTTCTGTTGTGTCTAAAAAGACAGGTCTGTTTCTGACCTTTAGCTACATACAAGCCTTATCTGTAGATTATTATAGTCTCATTCTGATCTTCAGCTTATTCATGCATCACCCAAGCTGTTAGCTAAATGTTAAAGACATACAGAAAGGCTGTACATTTTTTAGAGAGGTACATTCTCTCAGCACTTAGCAGGGGGCACAGGGGGGCCAAGATTGCTGTCAGGGGGCACTGCCCCCCAGCCCCCTCTAGAACCACCCCTGCCAAGTTGATTAGTCTAAAAAAAACAAAAACAAAGTGAATGTGAACATTTTACAGAAAGGTGAAGGTTCTCAGTCATCCAGGTCATGATAATCCAAGAAAACTTCAAAAGCTAAAAAAGTTCAAACCCAACAACACCCTCAGACAGAAACTGGTTCATCCTAAGGACAAGACCCCAAACAGAAGACCAGTGGCATTGTTTATGCAGTCCAGTGCAGTGAGGACTGTTCAGACCTTTACATTGGAGAAACAAAACCAACTTTAAACAGAGGAGGAGGATTCAGATTTAATCTTTCCCGCACCTACCAGTCTGCTCTGAACTTAATTCCCAGACAATTCACGCCTCTAATCAAAACACCTCACCAGGACTCCAGTTGAATACAGTGGAGCGAACACCTTCTCAGGAGGCATGAAGGAGGGGTGTCACAGACAGAGGAAGATAAGCACAGTTTATAAGACTCTCTCTCCTTTACTACAGACAGAATTGACAAAGCTACTTGGATGAGCAGTGAAACATCTTCAAAGAACCAAATAAGTCCAGTTGCCTTTATTTAAAACCCTTTTTTGGATTTTACAGAAAGGTGGAGCTGCATGATGTCATCATCATATCTTCTGGCTGTTGTATAAACTCCTGAGTGGAAAGCTGTCGTGCAGTCGATCCAAGCTGAGTGCGCTCAAACACCTTGCCTACCTGAACACACAAAGCACAAACAACCATGTTTCAAGCTTTATTAGTACAGCTTGAGAATTCCTCCCTGATTCTCCACACAGAGATCACTTTGACCGCTGTAAAATATCTGGAGACCATAAAGAACAAAACAACTCCACACAGAAAGGGTCCAGCCAGGGTTGTGAAGAAACAGCATTAATCACGTGTACTGTTATTTTTGCTAAAACTAAGTTAAAACTCTGAACACTAGCAGTTTTCACACTGTAAGCCTTATTATTGTGTTTGCAAACAGAAGTAGCAACTTGTACTTGAGAGAAAAAAGAGAAAAAGAAAGAGATTGGCTGTTG
>SSNR01000091.1:48650-80806 GCA_006937965.1 Callopanchax toddi | reverse complement strand
GGGGGGGGGGGGGGGGGGGGGGGGGGGGGGGGGGGGGGGGGGCTCTTGGCTTTGTCTGTCTGTGGAGTGGAGCCATCAGATAATAGCCAGGAGGACAATGGTGCTCCATTCTAAGGGGGTCACTTAAATGAGCAGGAAGTGGCGGCGAGCGCCTAGCGGAGGCTTCTGGTAGACTCCCTGGGGTCTGTTCAGCCCTGATGGAGCACGCCACTGCTGAATGGCTGGGGAGCAGGAAAGGAAATGAGAGGCTAGCAGCCACCCAGCTGGAGCCATGAGTTCCTTTTCATGATTGTGTTTGGATGGGAGCAAGGTAAAGGTGATGGAGTGCTAAAAGAAGGAAAGAGGAGAAATATAAAGAGACAGGGAAACAGAGTTTTTTAAAAGGGCGATTGGACATGTGACACCCACCTGACTATGGTAGTAACTTATCTTGTCTCCATTCAGCTGCTCTCAGTCTATTAAAGAATGATAATGCTCTCAGGATAACCTAAATTATGACAGTGTGTTAGAGCAAAGGTTTAAAGTTAAACACATCTTTCTAATAATCTATGTCACCATGTGCTGGTTCATCCAAACTAAAAGCTGTTGACTCAACGTTTTGCAGCAGAGCCACTCTGAACTCTGTGTGAGGTCAGCTGAGCTGCACTGCTGATTCTCAAGGAGCCACTCCATCAGAAAGTCACGCACAAGATGAAGTCACTAGAGTAAAATCACCATTACCTTTAAGCTCTTAAAGTTCACAAAATGTTTATAACAGGTTTTTTGTGTCCTGCAGAATTTATTAATCTATCTAAAAATCAGCTCCTTGCTATGTTTAGAAGCTCTTTCTTCTGTTGTTTAATGCCCACTCTTTTATGTTCAATGCATATGGGAGTACTTATTACCCTCTAGTGACCATCCACCAGAAATGGCAGCGCGGGGTAATGTTTTTGTTTTGTAAGTGCTCTATGGATGAAAGTGAATCTGCTGTTGACAGAAAGTGTCGAGGCGAAGCAGACAATGCAGCGGTGGCTCTTGCGTTGCGGTTCAAGGCTGTGTCGCCGCTGTGTACTTCAGCTGCACAATGCTCCGGCATGGCCTGAGGAAGTGACACATCCCAAAACCACGACTCTCCAGGCAGCTGGAGCATTCCTAGGGTCAAAACAATTTGTCTGCATGGTTTAGGTAATTAATTATTCTATGTTACAAAGTGATAAACAAACACGGAGCAAAACCTTTACTGCGTGATTGTTGTTATTGCATAATGAAGAGTTACAGTGTGTCTTTATATCCTGAAAGGTGACATACAGGTCAGATAATCACATTTTTAACACAGAAGAACAGTAAAGTTTGCAAATTTAAACACTATTTATTTTTGTTAACCCATCTTCATTGTTGCATCTTTAATGAGAACATTAACCTTAACTGTAGAAAGCTGTGTGAGTGTGCACTCACACTAAAGCCCCCTGGGAGCTTGCGGATGCGGAGGCGAGTGCTGCGTCACCTGCCCAGGAGATGCATACCCCAGATGTTTGATGAATGGTGTGGAGGTCAGGAGACGCTCCTCAGCAGCGAACAGGAAACATGCATCTCATTCCAAAATCTGCTGGACTCACGCAACGTTAAGGCGCTGCAATAAGTTCAACCTTTAACGCTCAGCAAACACAAAGGCATTTAGAATGTGTCTTTGTCCCAAAGGAATAGTGCATGGTGTCCAAATTAATGGCCATTTGGTCAAATTGATGATTTGTTTTCAGCTCCCTGCAAATACTTAGTGGTGAACTGCAACAAAATGAACTAGTTTTATGATTTATATTCTTGTGAACAGAAATGACTCTAAAAGTCCAACACTGCTTTGACAACACAAGGAGAGACTAATAGATGGAGACGAGCAGCAAACGGAAAGAGCAGGGCGACACAGGGAGAGGTTCGGCTTCCAGCAGCCAGCCTCATAGACAAGGTCACTTCCAAAGAATAATCTATGGGGGGTCGGGACAAGCATCCCATAAAGCAGATAAAGAACAATAGCAGGAACTATAGGCCACAAAGTAACTAGAGACTCTCTCTGGAAGAAAACATCTGAAAGCCCCAGTAGGATGGGAGTCGCAGCACGAAGGAGACAGAGTGGGTGAGATATTATTATTATAATGTGATTAATGGTAATGCAGACAGAAATGTGGTGTGCAGTCAAACATGATCAAACTGTGTTTTTACAAGTCTCACTGCAGTGTAGCAATTTATTTTATAAAGCTTTTCTCTATCTTCTTGGACTGCAGCTCCTCAGAAACATCAGCAACACAAAAAATGGAAACAAAACATGACAGAACAAATTTGCCCCGATGAATTATGTAAACAGTTTATTATAACCCTTAATTAATGTCTAGTGTTGATGTGAGATCAGTGTTGTAGATAAGAAGTTAATCTGTGTTGTTTTATCTGTAAGACCTCTTATGGGACATTGTTTGTAACTGATATAATTAAGATTGAACTCTGATCAAAATGGTTTTCTTTTAATTGCAAATAAACTTAAGAGATGTTTGTCGTGGTGCTTTCATTGATTGATTGACTGGGCTACCTGTTCTAACTCCCCTGCACAGAAAAAGCCTCTTTATGATGCTGTTAAAAAACTAAATGACTATTAAAAACAAATCCAATCACATGAATTCTGATGCAAAATCTCAACAAATAATATGAACAATATGATAACTGATTCAGAGTTTGAGATTAGACATTTACCGTACAATATTTTTATAGAGTAATAAACTGCTTTTACTTAAATTTTTTGACCATGTTTATTCGTGTTTTGATCATTATGTTTTTAAATGATGTTTTTTATTTGTCTTTGTGATATTTTTTTTCTTAATGGTCTTCGTTGATCTTTATTCTTTTGGTTGTCATTTGATCATGTTTAGAACCTTTAGTTTTTTTTTGTGTGAAGAACTTTGTGGTTGTTTCTGTGACAGGTGCTCTATAAATAAACTTTACTTTCTTAATTAAAAATAAAATAAAATAAAATAAACATGAAAAAGACCGATGTTTCAGAGCTTAGTGCCAGTTCAACCTGACAAGATGAAGCTTTTCAGACTGAAAAATGAAAAAACAGTTTCACAAATTAAAACTCTTTATGATGTTTTTAGGAACTTTGAGAACCGCAGAACAAATAGCAATATTTTTTTCTTTCCCTCCAAAATTCAGTTTCCTGCAGAAGCAGCTTAACATTTTGTTTGGGTAACAGATGATCCACCATGTTGTCTGAGAAATGATGGGTGTTTATAAACTAAGATGTTGCACTTATTGGTTCTAATATTCTGCTAAACGGCTGTGACCTTCAGACAGGATTTGATTTGACACAAAAACAGTCAGAACCTGCTACCTTAGTGATGTTTTGGGTGTTAATAATGCCACGGGTTCCTCATGATCCTGATAGGTCTATGATGGTTTTGAGCCAGCTGTGAGGATGTGGTAGTGTCTATTGTCGTCCTGGGTGGAGCGTTGATGGATCGTTGTTGCAGCATGACTTGTGAGCACAGGGTTGACTTGGTGGAGAGTTCGCAGCAGGACTAGCGATACTGGCATACTGCCTAGTTATTTTATACATCAATGGGGAAAAATAAACATATTTGACATAGCGGGAACTCAGCACAAACAAACTTATCTTTTAAAATATTTGACAGAAAAGGTTATATCACTCGTCATGTTTTGTGTCCACAGAATGGTGTCTTTGTTGTTGTTTCCAGACTAATACCATCCATCCCTGTTGGTTTATGTAAAGGACACAACTTCATGGCTTTGTGTGCCACTCTGATATTTACATTTGCACAGTTTAGACAAATGACAAACTGTCTGTTATGAAAGAGCAGAAGGACTGAATCTAGTTTGGGGTTAACGCTCCATATCCTTTTCCATTCAGCACATTGTTCCCTTAACTGCTGATTAATATCTTGTTTAAACAGTCTGCAGACACATCACTGTTGGTGTGTTTATAAATCCTCTGGAGCTGATCAACACAATGGCTCCGCATTCCTGCCATTTAAACGACATCACTTATATCACTGCTCCTCCTCTCCACCAGAGACACAGACATTCTAGGAATATGACTCAGGAACAACAAGTCTCCACATGGACCTTTGATTACTGCATTCAGTTGCAGAAGTGGGGACATATGTGCGTGCGTGTGCAGAATATGCAACAATAATAAAATAATAGCATTGCTTGCCACTCTTCACGTAGCTTCATGAGATGAGAGATTCCATCATCGTGCCCAAAAGCAGAGCAGAAATAACTTCTCACTTTCCTTTGCTTCATGTCCACCAGCCAAACTCAAACCTTCTTTTGTTTGTGGTTTCCTCGTTCTTCATCCTTGTTAATGCGTTCAAGAAAAATACTTGCAACTAGATCAGAGGGTTAAATCCCCAAGCTGCATGTTGCAGATAATATGCTGATAAACACACATCCTGTTTTATTCTTTATATCTTGTATTTATCCAAAGCTCTTTTGTATTTATTCATCTCTTACAAAGAACATCTCACTCATCGTATACAATCTCTGATCAGAGTCTAGGTGTGGTTTGATCCATGAACCAGGCTTCCATGTATGATTGAGTTTCACAGAGGCCTCATGGGTCCCATGCAGACGTTTTTTTTCCTTATGGCTACACAGTTTAAACACCCACCCATTACAGACATCCATCCCTCTCGGAAATGAACTCCTCGCTAACAGACAAGGTTTGAGGTTACACCTCAGCTCCATCAACAATACTAACTTTGATCTCTTTGGGCGTCTTACACAATGTTTCAACTGTGCCTCCTCAGGGCTTGTGCCCACTGCTTAGCTGTGCTGTGTCAACGTGTGTGTGGGAGTGTGTGTGCAGGAGGGAGGCTGTGTATGGGGTGCAGGGTGTAAAGTGATAGATTAAAATATTAACAACTACATTTTGTCACAATTAGCTTCTCATAACAATAAAAAAAAAAGGCTCAGGAATTTTGAAATTCACTTTTCACCACACTTATTTAGGAAATGGCAATGTTATATTTAAAGACATGTAAATAAATATGATTCAACTTTATAGATAGATTTGATGAATCATATTTTGGTTGGCCTTGTTATATATTTACAGCTTAGAATACTCAGATTTGATCATAAATATTAAGATTTAACTATGATTTAGATCAAATCTAAACATTTAGACATAACCCTATATGTATTAATTTAGAAGTGATAAAACTATTGGAGTTATATTTGGAGTATATATGTATCTAATATTTAAATAAAACATTTAATATTTAGCTTTGACAAAGAATGTTTGAAAAATGAAAATATTTGGTTTTATTTTGATGTGCTCAGATTTAAATTAGAAGGTTTAGATCTATTTAAATTTAATCCTAAGTATTTAAATTTAATCTTATATATTTAGATCCAAATATTGAGTTATAGCTTAATGTAACAAATTTAGATTTGATTTAATTATTCAGATTTAAATACATATCTTTGGATTTGATTACAAAATTTGGTTCAGCCTGATATATTTAGAACATTTAGAATACATTTTTTTGTTTAGAATTGAATGTAAATATTTGGATTACTCCTTTATAAGGCACACAATGAAAACTTGGAAATATTAAAGTCTTAACTGTTAACTGTAAAGGGGGCCGTTAAAACATTTCTGTGCATATTGTTTTTTAATGTTTGTACTTTTAAAACTGTCTTACTTTTCCCACTTTTATCATTTTTAAAGCTATTTTGAAAAGGTTTGAGATTTAGGCAGAAAATCTACTTTAATAAAAGTGATCAAATATGGTCAATTTCCCTATAAAGGTTTAAGTTTGGTCTAATTAGATTTGATAAAAATATTTGGGGTTACCCTGATATATTTAGATTTAAGGTATAATATTTAGCTATAAATGTATTAGTGGTGGGACTCGATAAAAAAATTAATTAAACTAATACAGACTTTGTATTTAATTATTCGCAATTATTGCATTTTAAATTAACAAGAAAAATTGCCACAAAAAGCAATTTTTTTCATTTAAAATAATTTTTTGGGGGGATAGAATCAAATAACAGACATGAACTTTAATAGTGTAAAGTCAAGCTCCTTTAATTTCTGGAAAAAAAGCATTTAAATTGCATTTAATTCCAAAATAGTAGAAAAACAATAAAATATCCCTGACTAAAATTGGACAGACCTAAAAGTACAGTGTTTTATTATTTTATTAATTAATTTTCAGTAAATTTTCTGAAGGGTTTTTAGAAAATTAATTAAAATTAACAATTAAATTCGCACACAGGCTGCATCAAGGTCTGATCTGTGTGTCGGGGCCGCTAAGAAATGTTAAGTTTTGCTTCAAATAAAAGCTGCAATTAATTGCGTTAATTTTTCCTAATTAATTAATTGACATTAACATTAAAAGTCCCTCTCGCCTCGCCTTCCTCCGCTTATCTGGGTCTGGGTCGTGGTGGCAGCATCCCAATTAGGGAGTCCCAGACCGTCCTCTCCCCAGCCACCTCCACCAGCTCCTCTGTGCAGAAGTCCTACCCCAAAATGTCTACATTTAGATTTAACCTTAATTTTTACGTTTAACCTCATATACTTAGAGCTGATGCCAGATATTTAGCTCTTGAATTCTAAATGTATCCAGCATTATTATTTGTAGCTAAATGTGGTAAAATATAACCATTAACATTTGAATATATAATACTGAACAATCGGCGCCCCATACCTGTGAGTCTGTTTCTGATGGATAAGCCTTTTAGCAGTAGGACCCAGAGTATCTCTGTGGAGGAGGATGAAGTGGTACCTTTATGTGTTCTGAGGCAGGACAAGATGTAGAAAAAAGTTGTTCAACACTGTAAGAAAAAAAGCTGAGCTATGAGCCTTGTCATTGGCTAAGACGAGTCTGACAGGAAAACATGATGGCTCCTGAGGTCAGGACCATCATGTATTTATTACAACTAAAACAACACTTTGACTGATTGAGCCGCGGCGCCTGGAGGGATCACCACCAGCAGCTGGCTGTGGAGGACAACATGAGTTCTTCTGTGGCCGTTTACAGGAACATCTACACGGAGGACCGCTTCAAGCAGGCCTACGGCTCCGAGGACAGCAGCAGCGGAGGTCTGCGGCTCCGGGACAGGCTGGCCGGCACGTGCAGGTGTTCAAAACGAGCGTGCCTTCACCTGCTGAAGCAGAGAGTCCCCATTGTCAGCTGGCTGCCCAGATACAGACTGAAGAAATGGGTTTTAGGAGACACTGTAGCTGGACTGACTGTGGGCATTCTTCATATTCCTCAAGGTTAGAACGCACAAGTTACCATCGCAACACTAATAATAATGATACTAATAATAGAACTGATGGTCTGTTATTGTAACTCTTGAGATTCAGAACTTTTATTTTGTTCTGACCGTGATCATTTCAAACACATCAGGGAACTTTATTTCTCATTGCATGTTTTAAACTTTGTGTAGGAAAAATTGACTAATTTATTTTTTAAAATAAAGAAATCACTAGAAAATTTGTGAAAAGACAGGAGGAAAATTTTTTCATAGATCCAGCCAGTGACAATCATACTAGAACTCCTTTATTTCCCAGTAAAATGGCATCATGTAGTAAATTGTTATTGTTTTTATTTTATTATAATTATGGTATTGTTATTTGTATCCCTGCATTGTTTAGACTTTTAAATGTATTTCATGATCTTTAAGAAGTTTCATCTCAGGAATCATCTGATTGTTTTGTATAATTTGTTATTTTTTAATAGGCATGGCCTTTGCTTTACTCACATCAGTGGCTCCTATCTTTGGCCTTTACTCCTCCTTCTTCCCAGTAGTCTTGTATATGATTTTCGGCACAGGTCGCCATGTCTCTACAGGTAGGACTATCATCCACTTCACTCCTCTTGGTGGAGCCAGCATCATCTTTACTTTAAAGACCAAACCTTGAGGTCACTGAAGGTGTTCTCTCTCAGGTACCTTTGCTGTAGTGAGTCTGATGACTGGTTCTGTTGTGGAGCAGCTGGTTCCCACTCCTCTGGAGATGAACTCCAGCTCACCTGAAGCAGCTGAGTTTGAGGCCCAGAGAATTGGAGTGGCGTCAGCCGTAGCTCTACTCTCAGGAATCATCATGGTGGGACAGAAGCAGAATGGAACCGTCTGAATGTCACAGAGGTTGTTCCTGATCATCGCGATGTTTTGTTGTGCCCCCAGCTCTGTATGTTTGGTCTTCAGCTGGGCTTCCTCTCCACCTATCTGTCAGAGCCAATTGTCAAAGCTTTCACCAGCGCCGCTGCCTTACATGTCACCATCTCCCAGCTGCAAAGCATGCTGGGTCTGCGGCTCCCTCGCCACACAGGGACCTTCTCTCTCTTTAAGGTGATCCTAGCTTTATGTCTTACTCTTTATGAGCAGAGTGTTCAGTTTGCTCACTGAGTTGTGTGTTCAGACTTTAGCTCTGGTGATGGAGAATCTGCCTCACACCAACACACCAGAGCTGCTGATCTCCTTAGTGTGTCTGGCTGTTCTGGTCCCAGTTAAAGAGGTCAACACGCGCTATCGGCACCGCCTGCGTACACCGATCCCCGTGGAGATCCTCACGGTCAGTCAGCTGAAATCCAAAGGGGAAGACTCAAAATAAAACCAACTAATTTATGGTTCAACTTCCCAGGTGATTGTTGCTACATGTGTGACGTATGCCTCGTCACTCAACTCGTCCTACAATGTTGAGATAGTCGGCCACATCCCAGCTGGGTAATGTTTTAAAATTAGAACCATGTGTGTAGTAAATGAACACTTTGACTAACATGTACCTGTTTTCTAGATTCCCAAAGCCTCAGCTGCCGGCCTTTCACACATTTCCTGACATCGTCGGAGACACCATTGCCATTACGTTTGTTGGATATGCCGTGTCTGTCTCACTGGCAATGATTTATGCTGATAAACATGGATACTCTATCCATCCCAACCAGGTAAAACCCAGGAATCTTCCATGTGATTTGTAGCAGATGTTGTGAATATTTAATCTGTGATTGATTTCAGGAGCTGCTGGCTCACGGGATCTCCAACACCGTGTCCTCCTTCTTTACCTGCTTCCCGAGCTCGGCCACTCTGGCCACCACCAACATCCTCGAGAGCGCAGGAGGACACACACAGGTAGTGTGTGTGTGTGTGTGTGAAAACACAAGCAACCATTTAACAACTAGTAATTGCTCCTTGAAACACAGATGCTGATTCATACATTTTCTACTTCCTGTGTCTCCTTGCAGCTTTCAGGCCTCTTCACCAGTCTGGTCGTCCTGATCGTCCTGCTGCTGATTGGACCTTTGTTTTACTTCCTACCAAAGGTTTGCTCACGTGCACGTGTCTGTGCAAGAACAAGAGAACAAGAGAGAGTATTTTTCACTCAGATCCTCTTTTGTTTCTGTCCTCAGGCGGTCCTGGCATGCATCAATGTAACCAGCCTCAGGCAGATGTTCCTACAGTTCCGGGATCTTCCTGAGCTGTGGAGAATCAGCAGGCTGGACTTTGTAAGGCTATTTATTAATGTTTAAAAAAATATGAGAAAAATACATCATGTAGTTAATAAAATGCTGCATTTAGCTAGATTTTTGTGAGCTCATTTGCCTGCTGATACAGTAATCTCGATCCCTCAGTTGTCCGGTTATGTAACATTTCTTAGCAGCCAGGAAACTGCAATCAATTATAAATTCTTTAGCTGGTAAAGACGTGTGTTTTTATCTGTCTGCAGACGGTTTGGGTCGTGACCTGGCTCTCCGTGGTGGTGCTCAACGTGGACCTCGGTCTGGCTATCGGCGTCATGTTCTCCATGATGACTGTCATCTGTCGCACGCAAAGGTACATTTTCTATTCCCTCTCCACATGCACTAACATAAACATCACGCTGGGTCATGGCTCAGTGGAATATGTTGATTTGAAATAGATGAACATTGTTCCACAGGGCTGATTGTTCAGTTCTTGGACGAGCGAGCAACACGGAAATATACCGACCTGTAGAGAATCACAGCAAGGTGAGCAGAACTTCTTACCTTTCTAATGGTTAGATACACTATCCACCTAATTTACCTTCAACATCTTGGTACATAAATTAATACATATTTATTCATTTCAAATCTTGATGAGGGATGAGTTTCTGAGTAGAATAAGGGTGAGACCATCCTGTTCTCCCCTCAGTGTTATGAAGTTCCTGGAGTGAAGATCCTGACCTACAACGGGCCCATTTACTACGGCAACCGAAGCTTCTTCAGAGAGAAGATGAGCCAGATGTTGGGCCTGACGCCGGAGAAGATCCGCAGCCGGGAAAAGGCCAGGAAAGCTGCAGAGAAACGGGAGAGAGAATCCACCATCAGCACCGTGGTACAGCCGCACTGATAAATAATCCACAGATTTTACGATTCGCTGTAATATACCAACTTTTTACCTCTCCATCTATTCAGGAGAGAGGCATCGCAAACACATCGTTTTCCTCAGAGACTGACATCTTTAAATCAGGTAATTTTCTTTTTAAAATGTTGTTTTCTTGCACTGGCTCATCAACAGGCAACAATTTGTTTTTATTTGCAGAAACTTTGGAGAGCGACATTCAGGCCGTGCTGATTGACTGCAGCAGTGTGATTTTTGTTGATGTTGCTGGAGCGCGTGTCTTCACACAGGTCGGACAGTTAATAATAATTCACGCCTCACTGTGGAGGTTGTTCCTCCTCTGCAAGTTCATGAAAATGTGATCGTTTTTGGCTTTTTGCAGATGTGCACCGAGTGCCAGAAAATGGGCGTTCATGTGTATTTGGCCAACTGCAACGGTAAGGCTTTTAATCCAAAACATGTACAGCTTTTTGTAAATATCTCTACGTGCCTTTATGACTATTCCCTTTTAGAAAGCGTGTTGAAGATCCTGACGTCAAGCGGCCTGATGAGCCACATGAACCCTCAGCATATTTTCGTCACCGTTCACGACGCTGTGACGTATATTCAGCAGCAGAAGGTAAAGATCTTTTTGTTTTAATTTACAGGAAAGATTTCTCTCTATTATATAGTTTATTAATTCTTCTGTCACCGTTCTTAGGAAAAGCCTCCAGAGAACACCACAACCGTTTGGGTCTGAACTGTGAGGAGTCACGCTCACCTGAGCCAGGAGTCTGGGACTAACGCTGATCGCCTGAATGGGAGCCGTGCAGCTTTTTGTTCAAACTGTACTGATCACCGGTGTTTTAAAGGAACAGTAGCCTGTTGTAGCACAATTTATTCCACTAACTTTTAGCAGTTGTTTTTGTATGTGTGGGACCCGTAGCTGTGTTCAAATGAAGACGCACCAAGTTACTCCACTGCACTCAAATAATGTCAAATTTAAAGATCAAAAATGTTTCTGCAACACGTTTTAATTGACCGTTTCCTACAGTATTTATTTAGTTTGTGTTTCTTGGTGACTGCACAATATGAAGTGCACTGATCAGTTTGTTAAAACACTTAATATTTATAAATCATGGAGCTAATACGCCACTGTGTGCAGCCAATGGATTTACATAATGACTTTACTTTTTCACGTTTGAATTTGGAAACATTATTTTATTTTTACAGCAGCAGTTTCATCCAGAAGCTTTTAAGAACAATGAACATTTTTCTTAAAAAAAAAAAAAATCAATTAAGCTGGATTCATCTTTTTTTTTTCTTTTTTAAGTCTGTGAAATATAAAATCCAGTCAATAAAAATCAGATACCCAATAATATTTCAATGTCTGGGTTCAAACTGTTATTTTATAATCATTTTTCCAGTGAGGAATGTGAAGCATGCCCTGGTCCCAGATGTTGACGGTGGAAGAAGAGGAGTCTTTGTGTTAGCTCAGATACTGTAGATTTGTGTTTCTGGACTGATGAAGGATGAAGAATGTAATATACTCAGATTCAACTGACATACAAGGCAATGAGGTCAGCGTGAAGAGTTCAGGTTTATTTGACATGAAACATTCTAATATACAATGGAAATAGACTGCAATCTTATTTCACAGCCATGCTGCCCTCTGCTGTCTGACAGCTGAAAATACTCATCTCAGTTCTGATACCTTGACCTGATAAAATGTACTATGAGTTCAAAACCATGACTAAAAAAAAGCAAAACAAAAAACTAATTATGTCCTTGCTTGCTGTTGGATAGCCAAATTATTATATTTCCCTGTGCATATTTCAAGGAGGCCTCTAGACACTGCACCCTTTGGGTTTTTCCTTTAAAGCTTGAGGAGTGTTTCACTAATTGGCAGGAAGTAGTCCACTTCATTAGAACATGGTGCACGAGCATCTGGCCAAATGTTGGCTGAGCCAGAATCTACAGCCAGGCCTGAGAGGCATGTTCAGAAAAATAACACTGCATACTTTAATAGAGGTCAGCTGTTTAAAGTCAAAGAGCTGATTTATCTATGTATAAATAAGTAAAAAATGATGAAAGTGCAAAAATGCATCATAAGTCTAAAAAAGTTTAGTTACGGTTATTTCATTGCATATAATTAAAACTAAAATGCATCAAAAAAAGCAAAACAGTAGAATAAAAATCTAATCAGTTTAACATGTGAAGAAAGTTAAGACATGGATACAAACTAAATGATGTTACCTTTACCTGATCGTTTGTCTCCATCTTCTGGTGAAATTCTGAAAACAACCTGAGTGAAGAGTCACCAGAGCCTCTGCAAGGTGGAGCGAATGTTTAACAAAAATGTATATAAAAAGTATTTTTACCAAATGAAGTCAAATCAAACACAAAATATCTATAATTCTTTAAACAAAGCATTATGTATAATCAGCCAATATTTCAACATTACATGTAAATCAGTTAAAGACTCTAAATGTTAAAGTTATTTAGGACTTGACTGTTGAATGTTTCTAACGTGTTCTGACCACGTGGTTCATCCTGTTCTAATGCATCACCTTCTATCTGCTCTACCCACAGATTTGCTGCCACTTGCATTTAATTAGGTTTGCTTTGTTTGCACATTACATTCTACACTCATAATCTTCACTAACACACACCATAAACCACTGATCTCACTTAATTTGATATTTCATGAAGTAAAGCTTTTATTTTTGGCAGTTAAAGCTCAATAAACTATTTTTATTTTATTAACCTTTATGTGGCAACTCCCTGTCTTTGTGCCCACTTGAGCCATTTGGGGGCTTGTCTGGGATTTGAACTCAGGACTCGAAGAAAGAATCTAACTCCTTGATGAATTCTGCTTTAAATGTAAGTTTATTAACCCTCCTACATGTGAGACTAGTCTGAAAAAAAAAAGGGAGGTTGAACTCTGGAGTCAAAGTCTCGCTGACGCAGCTTCAGAGAAAATTTCAGAGTAAAAAAGCAGCGGGTGTAGTTTCAATGTCTGGGTTATCTTTTTCAGTTGGACAGGTTTAGTTCCAGTTGTTCTCACACTGGATTCATTGTGTACCAGTTCACCAAAAGAGGAAGATTTGCTTTGAATGCAGAATCATATCTTTTTATTTTTTTCCCATAAAAGTTCAGCATAGCTGCTTCCCTTTACAGTATATACGTTGCTACAACAAAAGGGCCGAACAGTAAAACTTTCTGAAACCTTTAAGAATTGTTTCAGTGTGTGACGCCAGTCTGTCAAATCAGTAAAAGATGCATATTTCTCTTTTATGCAGGACTGGTTTAAAGTGCTGGCAAACCTAGCTTTCTTCAAATGTAGAATACTAAATGACTTACTAATTAAATTAAATACTTCAAAGTAAATGCAAACCCATGATTGTTTTTTTTAATTGTGGCAAATTTATATATATATAAAAAAAACTATAAATAAATAAAACACTTTTTTTTTTTAAATAAAAATTAAATTAAATTTAAACTGGACTAAATCAAACAGGATCCCTCAGAAAACTGTTGCCACTTAAGTAAAAAAATAAATTTACAGTGTGTACAAGGCAGCACAAGTGTCCAAAGAACAAGAATCCCCCGAGTTAAGCTCCTCAAATAGGGACATGGTTGGACTGTTCACTAAAAACCAAAATGTAAAAAAAGAAAAGAAACACTTTTTATTTACAGGAGAAAATGACCAGTTGCTAATTTAGTTTTTTCCATATTTACGTCCATTGTTTATTGACTGGTCATGCACTTGAACCCGTTCTTGAAATAGTAGATTTCATTATGAAGATTTTTATCCTCATTGATGGACGAGTATCTGAACTTGTCATAAGCCTTTTGCGTTTCTGTTTTAGTCCATGGCAGGATGATCTTTGATGCGTGGTTTATGATGATGTCACTGCAGGAGGCGATGTGGAGGGAGCCCAGACCGTCTACGAAAAACTCTGTAGCAACAAAAGACAAATCTAATTTAGTTCCATTCCCATTCTGAATCAACTCAGCATCCAAAGCTCTGTGATGCAAATGTAAAGAACAAAATTATAAGTGCTCACCCAGGTGGGCTGCTCGAGACAGACGGGGGTCGAAGCCAACTTGCCGCACTTTGTCCGTCTGCGCCATGAAGAAGTTGATAACAGCGTCTGCTACCACACAATCAGGATATCCCTCGATGACATGGTGGTATCCATTCCTCATGTGTAAACAGTCACCATCCGGTCCCCCTTTCTCCACTGACATGGTGTGGCGATACGTGGTGGTGTAACCTGTAACCTCCCTCACTGCACCACCGACCTGAACATAAGAAAATTTAAATAACGCAGCTACTGACTAAAATTCTAATTTCAACATCAACTTTTCTTCTCCATTTCCCTAAAGAAAGTTAGTATTCACTTGTTGTTTTGATGTCTAAACTGGATAAAAAGTGTAAAGAAAGCCAAGAATAAAAGAAGAGTGAAAGCTGCAGCTAGTGGCTCATAAGGGTCACCATGGTAACTGGACAGACAGGCACAATGATGAAAGTAAAGGCTTCCTGAATAAAATTTTTGCCTCATAAAACAGCTGCTGTGCACCACGTGTGATATATAATGGGGGCGGCCATTGCTCTGATCAAAGAAATTGCGCTATGTTGGCTAAAGAAGTTGTCCTCAATGTTCTTTGTATCACGGACCAGTTTTGTGCCGAGTAATATGTCTACGGACTGGACCACAGACCTCGCACTTCACCCTGGCCTGCTGAGTGAAGCGCACCCCACTCAAGCAGTGGGGAACAACAGTTCAGCACCATGGACAGCACACCTACGTCCAAATAACCGACAAGCAATGGTGAACTCTGACTCTTTCATCTCTGTTTTTGTTAAATCCTGTAATGGTTTCAACCTCTCACAGTCTAAAAACGTACAACAACATAGAAGATGCTAACTGCTAATGCTCCAACTTTAACAAGCGTATGATGATGTTAAAGACGTAGTAGGCTTGTGCCAACCAATCAGTGAGGTCTGTTCAGTTTGAAATGTGTACATTTGTTCATTAAAATGTTTCTATTTTTCATTTAGTATGACCAGAACTTTAAATAAAAATGTTGGAAATAGTAGAAAATATTTCTAATGTCAAAATATATCAAAAAAATTCTTGAGGGGGGCCCAAGCAGAAGGCTCTGGTGGTCACATATTTAAATGTCTGTGTGTCCACTTTGTTTTATAAAGTTTAAAACACCCTTCATTTGTAGTTTAGACAATAAACTACAGTATAGAGCTTTGATATCATGTAACAATGTGAGCTAGAAGGTGTACATTCTGCATTCTGGATGATATTGAGAGAAAACTAGAATTTTGTCAGTTGGGTGAAATATAATTATTCCCTTTTCATGTGAGAAGCACACAGTATCTCCTCTAGCAGGAGGAACTATCAGTATGTGACAAAAACTAAAGAATAACAGACAAACAGCAAGTATGAAAGGGTGATAATGCACTGACGATCTTAACTCCTACAGACTATAAACAGAGTGACACAAATTGTGACTAACCTTTGCCACAAGTTATAGTATACACTACTGTTGTGCTAAAAAAATCTCTTAATATCAGTTCAAAAAATATATACATAGCAAGCATGCAGCTGCATGACACTCCTATTAGCTGAAAGAGATTTGTAATGGATGCTATGCGTATCAGAAAGGAGGATTTCTCTCATTTAGCACAATTGAAATGAACGGCAGATTATTGGCCGAGTACTTCATAAAAAAAGAATGCATCTCACCAAATCCAGAGTGGTCTTCTCCAAGATATCCACCATCTTTTCCAGTTTGGTATTTGAAGAAAAGATAAAATCATCGTCCACCCAGAGCACATACTTGGTAGTCACCTGAGACACTGCCAGGTTTCTTCCTGCAAACCAACCCTGGGCAACAATGAAAGAAAACGTATCTATACAATTTGAGTATCACAATGCAGAACACGGTGCCAGACTCACACGAGCATTTATACCTTTCCAAATGGCATGATGTATTGTTCAATGTGAGGACCGGTCACTGGCTGTGGGTGTTCGTTATCGTCTGCTATCACTATGGTGACGCTGGGATAAAACAGCCGTATGCTGTCGATGAGATCTTTGAGTTTGTCGTAGCGTAAGAATGTCTTGGTGGCGATGGTAACCAGAGCAGTAACGTTGTATTCTGAGTGGAAACAAATCAATCCAAGTTTACCGTCAGTTGGCCGAGCATGGTGCAGCAAAATGAAAGGGTGTTTCTGTAAGGTCCACATACAATTATTAAAATGAAGAAAGAAAAGTAACAACATCACGTAACGTATCTGACAGTGCCTGGACTCTGTGCCACATCCGTCTGGTGTTTCTTGTTTCACAGAGGTGTCTGTATTTTTACTGCATAGATGTGTTTTGCTGCATTGATTCCCCTCTGAAAGAGCAGATTGGCTAGGTGGAGAGCAGTCTCATCCGCAACTAAAAGTTGCATCACAGGTTGTCAGCAGTGAGCACAAGTCTGCAGTCATCCAGGGTTTCTGGTTGCCTTGTGCAGTGAAGGTCTCTACATACATAGCTGTAACTGTCTCTGCATCCTCCTCAGTCTTTATTTGACCTCCTTGAGAGTGCACGCTTCTCAACACCCCAGTGTACCTGAAGCAGCCTTGAAATGCTGAGTCTGTGCCCTCTGGCCAGTATGCTAATCTGTTTCATCACTGGCCTGCTGCTCTTCAGAAATGGTTCATAAGCACTAAGCAGGCACCAGCAAAATGGAAAGATGATCAGAGCAGTCGAGGTGGGGTCGGGGATTTCCTTGCATGCATGTAGGTGGTTGTATACACCAAATCCTGCAAATACTGTATTAAATAACCTTTGTATTGATTTTCAGTGTGGTCACAAACCTTCTTCGTATCCGGCGCTGTAAAGTTTTGGACTGATCCTGTGTCCGACTTTGATGGTGAAAAATGATCTGTGATCTTCAGTTGCAAACTGAACTGTTGGAGGAAGCAAACAATGTAAATGAATCCATCTTGAAGAGGAGATGAGTTTATCTACTTGAAGAATCGCTTAGCAAATCAAGCTTTCTCCATTAAACACTCAATCTGACTCACGGACACAGAAATAAAGGACAAGATCCAACACAGCTACTCAGAACCGTCAGTAGGAGACTGGTAATGAGATGGTGGCCTTACATATATATGAGTTATTCCCACACTCATAAAACACATCCTCAGTCCATTTGGTGAAATTGGAGCATCTTGTATTGTTAAAAAAATTGCACTCTTGTTCCAAACCTAGATAACTGTTGTTTTGATTGTTTTTTTTGTTTGTTTGTTTGTTTTTTGGGTCTGAGAGATTTTATCAAGTGACTTAGAGGAAAAAGGTGGAAGTTGAACTTGCAGCAAATTTAACAGACGACTAATAAGAGTGATACAAAAGTATATTGTTTTAAGTTCTGCTGGATTGTGGGTAACCGTTATGACTAAAATGTTTCGTTATTCACTCTCCTGTCACGCTTTAGTGGAACTCCTGTATCTTAGGAAGGCTGTAAAATACAACATAGGTGTGTGAGCGTAGCATTCAGTCAAGGCCAGTCATATCTTATTAGGGATTCCTTCGTGTCAGGGAGTGAGAGCTCCAAACGCCTCCTGCTTGAGCAGAGCTGCATAGTTAGAGTTCTGTGAATTTTAGTCCCAGTATCTTATTGAAGCACACAAATGAACTAAACTTTAAAAAATACTAAGTTGAAAATATGAAGATGTTTAAATAAAAAGTTTAACATTATTACTTACATAATTTTTAAATCTTATTATTAATATTATTCTTACATCATTAGTCCTTTGCATTGCATGAAACAAAAAAAAGTTAACAGCACTCAATTCACCAAATGGACTGAACAGCTATGAACGTGCGTTTTAGGCTTTCTTCTTGTCCACAATTTAAATTAGGTTTAGAAGGAGCAATGCCCGTGTTTATGGAAATGTTTGCTGTAGTTTCAGCATCACATTCACAAGGAGCTGAACTTTTCACTACAGGAATTCAGCCTGAAATATCGTTTCCTTTTTTATCCCCATTTAAAAATAAAATAACTGAAGGTTTTACTGCCTCCTGAGCACTGGTGGTATTTGTACGACAGGGAAAGGAAGTGAAAAATAGAAGCATGTGATGGATGTCTGCCTTCACAAAAATAGGGTAGGTGTGTCATGAAATATATGTCATCTCTTCTAGTGAAGAGTCTCAGACCTTGTTCTACAAACGAATCGTTTTTGTAGATTTGTCTGAAAAAGTCCACGAATGGCATCAGAGTATCTAAATGAGACGTTTACTTGAATCTGCCGTCTTCGGGTGAAACACTGTGTTTGTGTAGGTGATAAACTGCAGCTGCTTGTTGAGAGCAGAGATGAGAGGACTCGATAGCATCATTTGCTTCTCCCCTTCTCCTGTAATGGAGACCATGTCCACTGTGGCAGCCACATCAAACGTCCCCAGTGTCGCGGTCAAATTAACCTGTTTCAGGGGAAAATATTTTAAAACCTAGACAGAAAAAAAAGTGTTTAACAACTTGCAGATAAGAAATGAAGACTTTACCATATAGTTGGGTCTTCCTTCCTGTTTGAGACTCAGACCTGAAAAGAAGGCAACTTTAAAAGCGGAAGGATGAAGAAACTCCAGCTTCACAGACAGGAAGTGAAACCAGATCATTTAATCTCTAGTTTCCTCTGAAACATCACACGTCTTCTCACCTGGTATGATAATCGTTTTGAGGGGCTGCACCTCCACACCCTGGGTCGGGTACTGAAGAGGACTGTTGGCCTCGGCTATAATAAGTTCATCCGCTGGATTGTAGACCCTTTACACAAATAATACACACATGTTAGGACATAGCTGATTTGTGTGCAATTAACCAAATTCCTGTTCTGTGGAGGAGAGGAGTTCTGTTCTTGTGAGATCAGCTCAGGGTCGAAAAGAAATGTCTTACAGTTGCTTTACTGTGAGGTATTTGTAAACTGTTAAATGTAACAGATGAGATCAAAAACCTTCATTACACAGGGTCTGAAGAGAAACTAAGGAGAGAATTTGGGACCTAATAATATGTATTGTTTGTCTTGACAGAATGAAAAACATTTTCATGTTTAAGTTTAGCATCTTTAAGTGAAAGTAAATCAAGAAATGTAGTGATTCTGATGTAATTTCAAGGTCTAAAAGGGGTTATGAAACATTTAAAACAGGTTTAATTTTGTATTGGAGAGTTGTTGCTGTAAAATCAGGACATACAAAAAAAAAGAAAAAAAAGAAAAGAAAAACCAAACGGAAAGTGTTCATCAGTCTGACTCTCAT
Organism: Callopanchax toddi; assembly: GCA_006937965.1. Taxonomy (NCBI): domain Eukaryota; kingdom Metazoa; phylum Chordata; class Actinopteri; order Cyprinodontiformes; family Nothobranchiidae; genus Callopanchax; species Callopanchax toddi. Next base: position 61,151 of record SSNR01000091.1, on the reverse strand, counting down.
ATTTGGGGGCTTGTCCGGGATCATTATCATCTCTAGATGATAAACATCTGCAGCCAGGTTTTTGTTCTACTTCATGTTCTGTATTTGGTAGACACCATAAATATGATCACTAGTATTTTTGATCCAAGTAAGTTTTTGAATGTTTTATTTTTGTTTTAACACAAAAGCAGACAATAAATGAGTTCAACCTTCTGAATTATGTCAGTCCCTTTTACCTCCTAACCCCACCTGGGGATGAACATGTACAAAAATGTGTTCTATTAAGAAATAATGTTTTGCTTTTGCTCTGTTTACAATTTCGTTTCACGGATCTTCTGAAAAACTATTTGATAATTCAGTGTAAAAAACAGGTGTGCGTTCTCAGACCACACTGTTGATGAAATTCTTTTCGGTTTGCTTTCTGAAACTTTTCAGTTCCTGTCTCTTTAAGGTCCGCCCCATCTGTGCTCAATAATCAGCTGTTATACTTTATAAAGCATGCATAGAAAAGGCTAGTAATAATGTCCAAGGTTAAGTCACATGTTCTGTGGGAGACGTTCTTTTATAAATTCAATATTATGTGTTAAGTGTATTAACATTAAAAAAGGGCCTGTTGGTGCAGCCTCTTATTTTTCAGGTAAGATCCACACAGCATTGTTCTTTAGCAGATTCTGAAGTAAAATTAAATGCATTATAAATCAAAGCACAAATAAAAAAAACATCAAATCAAATCAGCCCAGTTCTTAACACAATGTCAATGTTGAGTCTTATACTGGACTAGCAGTCAGGAGCTAACGGCTCCAGAGTGTTGTTTTGTTGTAATTGTGTGTTTGCCAATCATTTCACATCTTATGTTAGCTTAGTACAGAGAATCAGCCCAAAGAAGAATGCTAGTTTATCACTAAAATGGCTCACTTCAGTCATAACTTATTAACTGTAGCATCACAGGACTTTGTTGTCTTTAGGTTTTCTCTTATTAAATATTAATCTGGTAATGGAAAGACATGACTGTTGTCTGTCAATGAGTGCAACATTCAAGTCATAGTCGAGCTAGTTCATAATCTTTTCTTCCAGTAATGCCTGTATTTCTGCTTGGAGGCTTGAGAGTTAGAGGAAGACGTGATTCCTTCCTGGTAGGTGTTCAGATTATATTAATTTCTGGTTTTAGAAATAAATCAGTCTTTAGTATACCAGTAATACCTGGTGATACATGGGTATATTTTACTGTGTAATGCCATATTTTGTATGAAGCAATACAATATATTGGTAAGAAACTACAAATTAAGTTCATGGTAATTGGAATAAGGTATTAAAGCATATTATTACTTCAATAATAAATAAATATTTTAATATACTTAAAAAACAGTAAAAGACTGCAATTTCTTTTACTAAAAGAAGTATAAAATGTGTACATAGCTTTCTTTGTACTTATGTGTATTTCAGTATAGCTGAAGTTGTTCCACTTTAGCATGCAAATGTGCACTAAATATACTTTAAATTTTACTTTTCTACAATTTTTGGTACGGATAAAGTGCATTTAATACAATATTAGTTAATAAAAATAGCACATTAGAAGTGTACTTATGTGGAGTGGTGCAGAACTGAGGTTCCTGTGTGTTCTCCTGGTGAGATAAAGAGTAAATTCTGAGAATAATCCTTGAACCTGATGTGTAGAGAAAACAAAAGTTTTCTAAGGCAAACGTACTGACGATTGAGGAGGAAAACAGTAGCTTGGAAGCTAACAGTCAGGTTAGTTTAATAGAAGACGCCAGCCCTAATCCAGCGGAAAGATTTCTCAACACTCTGCAGCACAAAAGCAACACACAAACGGACTAAAACAACCTGTTAATTCTTCATCAACTTGGCCATACCAGTATGGCTTACTCCACTTGTTCCTGATGAATGTGTGATCCAGTAAAGTAATGTTAAAACACAACAAATCTCCCTCTGTTTAAAACTTCCATGTTTGTTTTTTAAGCAGCTGAATGAGTTTTTCTCAAATGCTAAAACACATTTCACAAACGTGTCCTCCATGTTCCCTAATGTCTAAACACAACACCCTTTTCTAAAGCTACATAAACACAACCACACCTTCTCACCTCAAAACTCAAACTTTCACACCAAAAGAGCAGCTGAAGCGTTCATAAATCTAAACACTATTCACATCATTACACTCTACAGCAACACAATTGAAAACACAATGCTCAATTTGTGAGGAGGTTCTTTGTTTCATAACAGCATATTTTTTTTAGAAACTTTACAGTAACGGATCTTCTTAGATCTCTGCAGAGGATTAGGCATTTAGATTTGTGAGTTTCATATGAAGAGTATAAATCTATAGAAAATTCTACATGTACAGAACTGTAACACAACTCAATGCTAGATGTTACTGTAAATTATGGAATAACCTTAAAAAGGAAATTTAAAAATCAATGTCATTTACAGTAATATATTCAAAAAATGTACCAAATTTGAGAGTAATAAGTAATTATAAAAATATAAATTACTAATAGTCATGATTAAATCTGGAAATAAGAACAGGATGGAGTTCACGTTGAATCTGTATGTGTGTCTGACGTTTGAAATTGTATAGATGCAAAAGGGGGCAGAAATGATACGATTTTATCTTCATTCTGTTCCTTTTCGATCAAATTAGATTTTGTTGTTATGTATATTTTATTGTTTATTTTTTATGTTTTATTTTGAATGAAATAAACTTTGAAAAAAAAGAGAGCAAAAACAGAATCTATTGCACACAACAGTATGAAAACATGATCGGGGTGTGTGAAGTTTTGTTATTTACTTTGTTCACACCACATTCACTGAGCTGCATCGGGACACATCACCTCATCCACACGGCCACGGTGAACCTACTCAGGTTTGGACGGACTCTTAGTCCTGCTTCAACAATTGTCATGGCATGGTCAATGATTGTTGCTCGCATCTCGTCCGTAATGATGGTGTGAGGTTGTCTTGCTCTCCCTCCTGGACCTCCTCCTCTTCCTTGTTGGCCTGCTCCTCTTCCTCCTCTGATTTGAACTCCTCTTCCTCCATGGCCAGCTCTTCTTCCTCCTCTGACTCGAATTCCTCTTCCCCTGACTCTGCCTTCATCCATTGTGTTCGTTTGGAATCTTCAGCAAACTGTGCACTCTGAACTTGTTTTATACATGTGGTCACAGCATTAGAAACAAGTGTCTTCAATTTTGAGTCGTTGTGTGTAATGAACGACACCAGGAATGTTCATTGTGTTCAAATATTGCTGACTGTGGCAAGTATTTTGCATCACATGAGCTTTCATTTGAGAATATGAGCAGAGTTCTTTTGCAACTTGTGTTTTAGCAAGGACAAATGTGTTTGGATTTATGAGAACGGAGGATTGTGTTTTGTGAATTGTGTCTTCATGTGAAATGTGTTTATGGTATTGGAAAACGGTGGCTAGATTTAATAAATGTGTTTAGACATTAGGGAACATGGAGGAAATGTTTGAGAAATGTGTTTTAGCATTTGAGAAAAACTGTAATACACTGATCAACAGATTCACTAATTTGAGTGATATCTATGTTACAATGTGGAGTTGTGAAGTATTTAATTTTGAAAGGGCATCTATTCACTTCCTACTGATAGGAAATGATTCAATAAGCTGAGAGGTGCACACCAACCTGCTCACGTGAGGTGTGCTCATGTCGAGCCTGGAACACCAATTCCCACTCGTTTAGGATTATTTGTTTCTTTGCAAAAGTTAAGAGAATGACTGCTTGGCTCAGTATGGCCTCTCCCTTGTTTACATTGGAGTGGTGCATGCTGTTGTGCACACCTGGAGATCAGGGTGAGGGGTGCGAATATAGCTGTCAAGTTCTCGTTGACGGCACAAGAGGAACTTTTTTCTTTTTAAGGCAGGTTTTTTATGTGCGTGTTATTTTTTACTTTTTAGAAAAAAATGTTTCCCTTTTAATCTTTTTACCCCTCTCTGCACATTCCCAAAATATTATAGTAAGTAAGTACCGGTAAGTAAGTAAACTTTATTTATATAGTACCTTTCACAGAAAAAAATCACAAAGTGCTTCACAAAAAACAGAATCAAACATGATAAAAACAAATAAAATCAATAAAACAAACAAAATATCATTACAATCAAAATCATTAAACAACAACAAGAGAACATAAAAGAGTTATTTAAAAGCAATTTTAAATATTTGGGTCTTCAGCTGCTTTTTAAAAGAGTCCAGACTGTCTATACAGCGTAAAACTAAAGGAAGGTCATTCCAAAGTCGAGGTGCAACAGACTGGAAGGAGCGTTATAGTCAACATATGTGCGTTAATGACACATAGCCTAAGTTGAATATTTACCTCCTGGAATGTGAGAGGTGTGATTAATGTGGTGACAATTTGACAGATTCTCAACAGGCTGAAACAGCTCAGTTAATCAGTAGTTTAGTCTCGAGTCTCACTTGGTCAGAGATGATCTGATCCAGGTGGTCTGCTAAAGTTTTTGCATTCTCTCTCATTTTAGAGAGGTTATGATCTTGATACATAATTCAGTGACATTTCAAGTTAAGGATATTATAAAGCTATGTCTGTGGTGGTTCAAGGGATTCTGGTGAAATAAACTGTTATCCTAGTTAATGTGTATGGATCCAATGATGACAATCCTTCATTTTTTTGAGAACCTGTTTATGTTATTGGCTACCCTCTCTGGAAAAATTAAAATGGTAGGTGATTCACTGCACCACTGACCAAAACCTATGAAGATTAGACTAGAATTTAGACGACTCAACACAAACAAAACGACTACTACTCACCCTTAAAGCTGAGTCTGATGAGCTCTCTTTATGTCAAATTTAAGATGGCCTAATTAGATTGAAACAAACTTTCTATGAACAGGGTGAAAACCTGGTAAAATATTAGCATGGCGAATTAGGAATTCAATTAAGATAGGGCCGTAAACTCAATTAGGAATTAACAAGAAGAAATATCTATAGAAACTAAAGACGTTAATATTTTTGTGACATTTTATAAAAACCCTTATATCGAAATGTCACACTGACCAATCAAATTTGAATTCTTTCCTCGATAAAATAGAATTTCCCCGTATCTTGGATAAAACTAAAATCAAAATTGGACACAAAAAAAAACTAGATGTATAACATACAAATATAACAAATTTAAAAAGGAGGAAATTGAAAAGTTGTGTTCAAAAGGTTTTACTTGGGATAGCTTTCTATTCTCAGCTCCTGTAAAGAAATTAAGAAAATATTTTTCTAATGCCTTTGTGAATAATTCTATAGTTGTCTGGCAGGTGGTGCAGACATTTTCAAGGTGTACACTCGAGGTAGTCCTGGGGAAATACGGTAAGTTTTTTTACACCAGCATTGATCAAGTTGATTATTTTATTTTTAGTTATCCCTGATGTTTGTATATCTGCCTTTTTATTGAGTTATTTGTAAATATAAACAATAAATATATGAATAAAAAAATGTGTTTAGTGTACTTATTGTAAACACATCTGATGTTAGGTGACCAGTCGGAGTATGGATGTGATGTTATTTTTTGTTCTTACCTTCTCTGAAAGCTGTCATATTGCTCATTTCTGTGGTGTTTTACATTCTCAGGATCAGGGTGGTTGTCCAAGAAATCCTGCTGCAGGTTGTGGGCCCACACACGAGGGAAGAGCAGATCAGAGAACGGGATGTTGAAGGTTTTCTCCTCAGCCTGGCAGACGCATGAATTTGAAGTCAAACGACTGCATCAGAAGGACAGAGCAGAGTGAGCAGGTGAGGATAAAAGATTTTTAAAAAAACAACAGTTTCATCAAAAGTCACACACCTTACTACATCTTCCTTTATGTGGTAGGCGACGTCAGGATAACCACTGATGATGTGTTTCATGTTTTGTCTGAGAGGTCTCCGTTCTAGACGTCCCGGCCGGAGATCGACTCCCGAGACCGCTGAAGGACCCAGAAAATAAAAGACGAGTCCAAACAGGAGACCAGGAACCAAAACCAGTTTCAGCCACTTCTTATAACTGTTAGACATCTAGAAAAAAGATTGATATGACATGAAATGATTAGCTCTTTATTTAATGAACTGATCTAATCGTAACAGTCTAAAAACAAATAAATACAGACAACCAAAGAACAACAAACCCGGAGCTTATAGGTGCATTTACCCTTTGTGACAATTAATTTTGAGTTTTTTTTTTTAATCTTATCATGGATTTTTCGTCCTGTTGGGACTTTGAAACGTTACAGGTTCACTCAGATCAGAACAGTCACTCTAACAGCTTTTCCCCTCTGGCCATCAGACCTTTAAAAATGTCAAGTTCATCTTTATGTTCTACAATAAAAAGGTGTGTCCTCCAAAAATGAAATAATTATAAAAAGTAAAGGACCTGATTAGATGATATAAAGTAATTTATACATTCAACTGTTAACTCTGTGTGTAAATAGCATAACACAATCATAAATGATGTTTAAAACATGGGTTAAAACAAAAATAATTTTGCATTTCAATCTAACCTGCATATGTGGTCACAATCTTTTTTTCCTCCATACATTTTTTATTTAAGATTTTGTTCGACTTCTGTGAACTATAACATAAATTGTATTTATAACATTTTTACAACTATGTTCCTTATAAAACATAAATGCAACAAATTTCATATTTATTTACAAACTGCATATTTATACCAAAAACAAGTAATAACTTGCTGGTGATTTTTCTTGTGCAAACTCTAATCTTCAGAAAGAATAGTGTCATGAAGACCATTCAAACCATGGGTATTGCATATGGATGCACCAAAATGAAAATTCTTAGCCGAGACTTAAACCGAAAATGAAGAATCCCATGCCAAAAACCAAAACAACGAAAGAAATGATTATGTCAATTATTGGAACCATAGTAATTATGGCTACAATGTGTAATAACTTCAGTAAAATCAAGGCATTGCAATTAATCAATTACAAAACTATGAAAACAATGGTGAGAGGAGGGAAAAGTACTGTCTGTAACTTGGAGGAGCCCCTATCTGAAGATGTGACAGCAGCATGCAGCAGCGACAGGGAGAAAAAACAAAAAACAACACTCTGGTTCTGGTCTGACTCGGGTCCACTCAGGGCTGGACTGGGACGGAAAAACGTTGAAGCAGCCCAGCATGATCTTACAGGTGATGTTCAGTTTCTGTCCAGTGGGGCTTGAGGGCTGTAAACCATGTCAGTATGCCACCTGTTACTTGGAGCTGCGCACTGTTCTAGCGTGCTGATCCAACGCTCTTCAGCAGGAGGAGCAAATTAAAACAAGCCGCTGTGGGGAAGGCTCGTTGTGGTCCGAACCAGCTCAAAATCACGAGCAGAGATAGTGAAATAAGTCCACACCGCAGACATGCTGGCTCTTATCCTTTGATCGTGTGCTGGCTGTGCAATTTGCTCGCGAAATCAAACATTGATGCTCTTAATGGTGCGAAAGAAGAATATATGTATGCGGGAGGAGAATATATATATGCGAGAGGAGAATATATATGTGTATGAGAGAAGAATGTATGTATGTGTGAAGAGAATACATGTGCATGTAAAAGGACAATGAATGTCTGTGTAAAGAGAATATACATGTGTGCATGTAGAGAATACATGTGTGTGTGTGGAGTATGTATGCATGTGTAAGGAGAATATATGTATGTGAGAGTAACTGAATGAATTATGGCCTAGACGGCCCCTCATACAGGGCACAGGGCTGAATAGACTGCAGTAATAACAGGCTTTTGCTATCAAAGTACCACATTTACATTTTGCATGCCGTGTCACAGCAGTGTGTTTTTCTAGTTTTAGGTGCAGTCTCCTGAATATTATTTAATTATGAAGTTTACTCTGCTCTCCACAAACTTGTTTTCCAACAGCCAGCTGAGGTATCTCAGCATTCACCTTCCTAACAGATACTCCTCTGCTTGTTTAGGCTTTAGTACGATGATCCGGTTTCTGTAAGCTGTTGTTGCCATGCTGCTCCTGATGCTAAGCGCTGCATCCGCCTTGATGAGTTCTGTTGTTTCTGCCATGCCTAGCCCTGTTTCCAGTTTGATTTGTGGGTTTTCATCATCAGATCCCATGCCTGCCTGCATCCTGCTACATCTTCCTGGGTCCTACCAAACACCAAATCAGGACTGCATAAAGCACCAGGACAGAGCTGTGGGCTTTATGATGACAGAACAGGAATAGAAAGGTGGGTTTATTACAACTGATATAAGGTAATAATAAAATCATAAGTCACACCTTTTTAACTACACAGTAGGTAATGCATCCCTGATTTTAATCAGATACTAGTTAAACATTGATGAGGCAGCTGGTCAAGTTTGTAGAAGTGACTGGATATTTCAACTTGTTCATTTGATTTATTTAGTACACTTTTAAAAACTTGATATTTTAAATGAGCTGAGCATTTGCATCAACACTTATTCTTCTACACTAAAATAAAATCAGAAAATGAGGTATCATTTTAACTTATGGTAAAGAAACAGAGGACTAGTTTGATTGTAGTGTATTATCATTGGGTGTCATGGTCTCTTTCGCCACCGTTTTTTGATCCTGTTCTGTTAGTTTAGTTTATTTTCCTCTGTCATGATCCCTGTTCTGCTTTAACCTCCGTTTCCGTCGTGTTTGTGTGTTGAAATAATGTACATAGTTATGCTTTCTTAACAGCATCCTAACTTCAGTGTGCGTGTGTGTGTTTCCGTTGAACATGTTTTTCACTCTTAAAAGGTTATCACGATAAAGTGCTGAGAAGTTCAGAACAGAACAACTGTTGCCCACACCCTGGAAGAACGACTGCCACCTACACCCTGGAAAGTAGTGTTCCAGGCTGATAAACAGTGTCTGTGGTTTATCTGTAGCAAGGCTGTGACTCATATGAACTCGTGTAAACTGTTGATTGTGAAACCAGCGCAAAGGAAATAAAAGGAGGTTGCAGCAGCTGAGCAGGCAGAGTGTGCTGGGTAAAGCTCAGCTGCTCTCCTCGATCGAGATAAAGCTTGTGTCTGACTCTCTTGTGTTCTCTCATGTCTCTCCAGAAATATAATGTTTAGGTGGTAAACCTAACATTGTGTCTTGTCCTATAGGTGTATGTGTTAAGTCTTATGATCCCTGTCCTGTAGTCTTAGTTTTATCTTTAGTTATGTCCCTGATGCGTGTGCTTCATGTTTATAGTTTTTTTGTTATCCTGTGTTTCATTTCTGGGTCACTGTTTGTCAGATCCTCTGTTCACCATCTTTGATTCCTAAGATAAGCAACATAAGTCTTATTTTATGCTTTAATATATATATTTTTATTTTATATTATTATTTTGTATATTATTTATATTGATTGATATTGCATGATTATGTAATAATGCAACAATAATACAACTTAATAAAATGTGTGCTTGTCAAACTCATGACTAAAAACGTTCTAAAAACCGGTATAGGATCCAACGCAGCAGGTTGAGGAAAATACAAATCTTGTTAAAAAGACAGCGCTTCTAGAAACTTAGAACTACATCAGACATGATACAAATGGTGTTAACGATTTCACTAAACTTTATCTTCTCTTCACATAAACAGCTGATCATGACTGAGCTCTAAAGGTACTTTGATTATTTTATCTGGGTAGATCTCTTTGCTGATAAGACGGCTCATTACTTGTGACTCTTAAAATTTCTAAAAGTGGAATTTCAGGCTTAGACTCGGCATCTTGCTCCTCTTGTGGAACTAGTTTGAGAGACGCTCTACCTCTGAGGTTGGGCTTTTCATTTCCCTTTCTAGTTTGAGCCATGAGCTGACTGTAAGACACCTTGTGGTCTTTGACCTGCAAAAGGTGCTATAGAAATAAAGCTTTCTTACTTACTGTGGTCCATCTCTTTAGTTATACATAGGAAGCTAGTGACATCTTGCAATGGTCACATTTCTTAATTTTGATCTGTATTTACATTTATGTTTCTGGAGCTATTTCTTGCAATGAAAATTCCATTGCACTTGCTTAAAAGTGGCTCTCATTTCAGAGGTAGCAAGAAAAGATTTTAAATTCCATCCTCTCCTCCAAACTCTTTCAGCTCATTGCATCTCTGGCTATCTGTCAGTTGATAACCAACTCCTTAACATGCAGGAGAGAGCAGGTGAGGAAAGGGGAGGTTACTTCTGAACCCGGTCCACCAGGGGTGTGTCCTCTCTCCACTGTTCTTCTCTCTCTACTCCAGCAACTGCACCTCCCGGCTGTCAAACGCCTGAAGTTTGCAGACAACATCGCGGTCATTAGACACATCCAGGACAATGATGAGTCTGCGTACCATAAGGAGGTTGAACAGCTGGTGCAGTCAGAACAACCTGGAGCTGAATATTGTGGCAACAAAAGGGTTAAATTATGAGTTAACTAAAACAACACTCTACTACCACAATATGATCAAGACTGTAGAGATGACGGTGGATTTCAGGAGACATTTATCAGCACTGCTCCCCCCCTCACCATATCCAACTACCCCAACTAAATGAAACTGACCCTGGCTGAATGAAGTTGAGGAGAGACTTAATTTTACTTTAAAAGCAATAATGGATTTTCTCTAAGACCCCATCACCCTTCAAAAATGTGAACAATGGTTTAGTGAACTGCACTGGTGGATTAAACTGTATGGAAGTGATCTGACAGTCAGGAGGCAGGAAAGTCATGTCTTTACCCAACACAGACAAATCTGGCCACCAAAACAGAAAAGATAAAAAAGGCAAGCAGAGAAAATGAAGTGAGAGGAAGAAGCTGCTTACTTTTTTCATTGAGAGGAGAGCAGCACAACTTTATAAAAACAGTTTGAGATGACATCAGCAGCAGTTCTCTTAAAGTGAAGGAAATAACATTGCACTTCACTTTTCTGCTGAAAACCAATTAGCAAATAAATAAATCAACTTTAATGACCTCATCTGTGATTTTGCAAATATTAAAACTTAACAGTGATCATAGAGAAGAAAAAAACTCCACGTTCTCTTTTCTTTTTCCATTTCTATGAGAGGCTTTTTCCCCACAAAACTTGTTGAAACAGATTTCAAACAATAGTTCCTGATCTTAGGTAAAGATAATCTATGTCTGTCATTTTGACTTTCATTCTGCTGGTAATTATGCTCAATCTACACGTCAAGCTAAGATTAACTTTATTATCTTTGGGCTGGTTTTGCAGACAAGGCTTAAGGCTAGGTCCAGACTAAAATTCAGTTTGAGCTGGTTTAACTCCAAGTCCTTTGCACACACTTGTCTTAAAAAAGTCACAGATTTAGTCTGTTCTGTATTAAACAAAGCCAAGTGCAAAAAGGTGGGTCAGAACTAAATTAATGCTACAAATAATCCTTCAATGAGGCATGTTTAATCTTCTGCCTTCACAGACTGGAAAAACTCTGAAAAGAAGCACAGACAGTTTGGTGGTTTGGAGGATTTAAAATAGCTAAAAGAAGACCAATACACAATAGAGCACTTGTGGATAGGAGTAATCCACCAAACCTCTTAAGTAACATTCAGAATCCTTCATTTTGAAACTAAGAATTTGGGTGGTGCCAGTGAAGCAATGTGTAAAATGTTCAGTTTGGAGTTGTCAAACATTTTTGCCCGTTTGAAAGGTGCAACTCATTATTCAAGGCTTTTTCTTAACTCCTCGTTGTGTGCTCGGGACAGTAAGTAAGTAAGTAAAGTTTATTTATATAGCACCTTTCACAGAAAAAATCACAAAGTGCTTCACAGAAAACAGAATCAAACATGATAAAACAAATAAAATTAATAAAACAAACAAAATATCATTACAAATCAAAATCATTAAACAACAACAAGAGAACACAAAAGAGTTATTTAAAAGCAGTTTTGAATAATTGGGTCTTCAACTGCTTTTTAAAGGAGTCCAGACTGTCTATACAGCGTAAAACTAAAGGAAGGTCATTCCAAAGTCGCGGTGCAACAGACTGGAAGGAGCGATCACCTCGACTTTTAAATCTGGTCCTTGGATCTGTTAGGAGATTCTGGTCTGTGGACCTGAGAGCTCGGGTTGGAGCGTACGGCTTTATCAGTTCAGTAACATAAAGAGGAGCTTGACCATGTAGGGCCCTGAAAGTTAGAGTCAGGATTTTAAAATGAACTCTACATTTAACAGGTAACCAGTGCAGAGACTTCAGAATAGGAGTGATGTGATCTTTTCTGTTTGCTCCAGTGAGGAGCCTCGCTGCAGAGTTCTGGACCAGCTGAAGGCCATAAAGGGCTTTTTGGTTCAAACATGTGAAAAGTGTGTTACAGTAATCTAGACGGGAGGAGATCAAAGCATGAAGAACCATTTCCAGTTCAGGTTTTGACACCAACTTTCTCAGTTTGGAAATATTTCTCAGATGATAAAAACAGTTTCTGACCAGCTGTTTTGAGTGACCTTCAAGAGACATTGATTGGTCGAAAATAACACCCAGATTCCTCAGGTTTGACTTTACAGCAGAACTTAAATGTCCAATATGTTGACTGATCAGAGGGACCATCCTATCAGGGGCAACAAT
>SSNR01000091.1:45704-48509 GCA_006937965.1 Callopanchax toddi | reverse complement strand
AACTAAGACTGTAAACTCCCCGGAGTCTGCTGCCATCATGATGTCACTGGATACTTTGAGTAAAGCTGTTTCTGTTGAATGTTTTTTACGGAAACCAGATTGGAATTTATCAAAAATGTTGTGTTGTTCCAGAAAAGAGACCAGCTGATCAGCCACAACTCTTTCTAAGAGTTTAGAGATATAGCTCAGTTTGGAAATGGGCCTGTAGTTATTTGGCTGAGAGGAGTCCAGACTGGGTTTTTTAAGGATGGGTTCAATAACAGCGTGTTTAAAGATGGAGGGGACGGAGCCGGTTTGGAGGGATAGATTAATAAAATCAACAATGCATGGGCCAACTAGGTCAAAAGCTTTAAGAAGCAAAGAGGTTGGGAGAATATCAACTGGGCTTGAAGATTGTTTCATGTTTTTAAGAATGAGACAGATGTCCTGAAAATGAACAGGTGTGAAGAAGGACCAGGTATGGGAAGGAGGAGGGTGGATGGGAGAACAGGGAGCAGATGGGGGTGAGAAACCTGACGCCATACCTACATCCCACAACAACTGAGCAACAAAGATACAACAGAGCTAATATTTGCACATAACAGATGGTTGAGGTCATGTTTGGAGATTGAAGAAATTGGTTAGACTGTTTACAGAATACACTGTGTTTTGAGTCAAGAAGATGCTGCATAGTGCTGCACAAATACCAGAAGGCAGAAGGAGGGGAAACCAATGGAGACGTGCACACAGAGCTGCTTTCACATTGCAACACTTCAGTTAAAGATGTGTTTAACCATGGGGTGTATTGACTGTGGTATACTTTTGTTTGAGTGTTGTTAGTTGTGTACAAAATGTAAACGTTTGCAGCAAAATTAAATGAGTAACTCAATCAAGGATGATCTAGTTTGTGGTGACAATACTCACTCTTACCAAAGGACATAACATTTTTATTTTCACAGTTAATTTAATCAAATTGTTCAGTCTCATGCATCTTTCTTTGAGCTACGTTCTCTTTCTATTTCATATCCAAATTAACCTGAGGAATTCTTATTTTCATGTCATACTCTTCTTTCAGATTTCTGCATATAAAATCCCAGGGTTTGTTTTTCAGGCATAGACATCTGATTTGGTCTCTTCTGGAAGGTGGTGGTGGCATCTTTTCTCTGGCATGCCACAACAGATGTGGAGGATGAACAGGCAGTGTGTGCAAACTCGTGTGGTCCTTAGACTGATATCACACAAAAGATAAACACAAACAGTACAGTAGAATACTTGTACAGAAGGAGGAAACTGATTTGCTTTCATAGACAAAGAGATAATAGATTATTCATCCCCAGAGGGGAAATTCACAATTCCAGCTTTACTGGAAAGCACAGACTATGTAACGGGGCATGATAATAGAAACAGAAGTGGAGTTAAAGAGTTGCATGGGGTGGGGAAGGTGCTGGAGAAGTCCAGTAATGGTTTTCTCTCACCTCCGCTGTTCCTGTTTAGATGAGTGAGTGAGTGAGTGAGTGAGTGAGTGAGTGAGTGAGTGAGTGAGTGAGTGAGTGAGTGAGTGAGTGAGTGAGTGAGTGAGTGAGTGAGTGAGTGAGTGAGTGAGTGAGTGAGTGAGTGAGTGAGTGAGTGAGTGAGTGAGAGAGAGAGAGAGAGAGAGAGAGAGAGAGAGAGAGAGAGAGAGAGAGAAGTGTAGCAGGTAGATGATAGCATCCTCCACTCCCATCTCATCCTGGTACACCAACTGAATGTGCTGCAAGGGGATGCTGAGCTCTAGAAAGCTAAGGTCATCCTCCACTCCCCTCATCATCCACTGCAGGGAGAGTTTGAGCTCCTCCCATCAGGAAAAAGGTACCGTCAGCCCAAAGCGAGGACCAACAGATGGAAACACTCCTTTATAACTCAGGCCATCATTCAACTGAATTTAAAACGGGAGTAGGCTTGATTGTTTTAGGTCTTTTAGTCTGATGGTTTTAATTTGATTTTTATTGATTTGTGATGATATTTGCTTTTAACCCAGTATTTTTATTTTTTATTTATTTTTTAAATGTTTTTAAATGCTTTTATTGGTTTTTGCTAATTGTGTTTCATGTTCACCTGTCTGCAAGACAAATTTCCCTACGGGGACTTCTATAATAAAGTGAAAGTGAAAAAGTGAAAGAAGGCAGGCCTTCATTAGTCACAGGGAAACTTCATCTGGACCTGCAGCTTTGCTGGGACAGCTTCCTCAGTATTTTTGCACACTTGGACTTGCTGTGGTCATGGGGGTGAGGGGAAGAGGACTCACCTCTGTACTGGTATCAGCTTATGAGGGGAGAGGCCTACCAGGGGAAGGGGTAGAAATGAGTTAGGATGTTCAACCCTTTTGAAGTTATTCAGCTGGATTGCTTTTCCCACCTCTCCCTCAATGGTGGCACCCTGCCTGGAGCTTTAGCCTGTGAGGGTCTTCATCCCATCCCACTCCTTATGCACCAGCTTCTGCTCCTGCTGTACTGCTTCTTTGCCTCACTGAGCTGGACTTTGAGTTCTTTCTGTACACTCTACAGCTCCTGTCGATCTCTGTCTCTGAGGGCCTTCGGTTTTTGGTTTAGAAAGCTCTTAATGTTGCTCATCGTTACCCAAGGCTTGTTGTTAGCAGCAGTTTTCACTGGAGCAACAACATCCATACAGAAGTTGATGTAGTCATGCAATCAACAGCTTCCCTTGATGTTCACTGTGCTTTCCATAGAGTAGATCCCAGTCTGCAGTTCCAAAACAGCCTGCTCTGCCTCACAGGACCACTTCCTGACTGAGCGAGAACAGTTGGTGACTTCATGACTTTAGGTTCAT
>SSNR01000091.1:28204-40704 GCA_006937965.1 Callopanchax toddi | reverse complement strand
GCCATCTTTACTTTCTAAAACGCCGCCACAGCTGTGAGTCATTTGCAAGGGGTGGAAGTGATTTGGAAGGCAAGACAACATGAGAGTATGCAAAAGTAAAATGTGACTAAATAATTGTAACAAATCTTTTTGGGTCAAATTCAATGTTTTTTAAATAAAATGTGAATGATTCTCAAACTTTTTATAATGCGTGCCACCTCAGAAAGCTCTCCAAGAACCACTTTGACAGACTCTTCAAAGAACCATCATTTAAAACTTTGATGATTATTTTTGGTAAGTTTTGTGTCCTCAACCTCTCCTGCAGATGAGACAAAACAAGTTTAAAAAAGAAGTCATTACTGTAAGTGATTAGATAAAATGTGACAAAAAAGGCCCCAAAAAAGGCCCCAAAAGCACAAACTCAAACCAAGAAATCAGGAAGTTGATCTGCAACACAAAGCAGAAAATAGACCAACACAAAACCAGATACTGCCAGTGACTTCAAATGAACGGATGTGAAACAAGAAAGAGAAAAACAGAAAATGGGCCCACAACATGAATCAGGAAGAGAATGACTCAAATGAGACAAACTAGTGAGAAGTTTCTGCTCGCTCCAGTTCAAGGCTGCATTTACCGCTGGGCGCGTCGCTCGTGAGGCTCGTTTCGTAAAACTGCCTCTAGACCCTTTAAAAAAGGCTTAAGAGGAAAACTGATTTAAGAACAGTCATTGAGAAAGTCTGCTCCTCTTTCTGTGTTTAAAAGCTGTTAGAAATTAATAAATCATTCTCAACACACATATTTGCATAATAGAGTAAAACTACATCTCAGTGTCACTTAAAGGATATTTTTCTTGCATTTGTATCCAGTTCTCAAACCCAGTCTAGAAAAAATGCCAACCTGCTGCTGAGTGGGAACAACCTTCAGATAAAAACCTCACAGTTAGAAATGACTGATAGTCCCAGTTTCCAACACAAACTCACTGATGGCTGCCTCTGTAAGAGCTCCATGTTACAGATGCAGGATCCTTACTAATACGGTCACAGTGAAGAGACTCATAACTGTAAACAATTGGTGGAAAAATTAGATCATGATGCTTTATCAAACGCAACCAGTTGAATCAGAAGTCTGCAGAATGCTGCAGCGGTTATGAGTCACCACCGGGTTTTATGTTGCTTCCACCAGAGCCACGCTTTATGGTAATCCTTAAATGGGATCTTGAGCAATCAATTCAGGCTTTTGGAATATCTTTCAAAGTTTGTCTATGAACATTGACTGCCTTTTCACTTACTTTTTCTCCAGTTCCTGATAAATGTATTCTGATAAACAGAGAAATATTTATGTTTGTCAAGATTTCTCTCTGACCTCTGAATCACTCAGGAAAATAAAGGCTCCAAACCTCAAACAATGAACCAGAACTGTGTTGACATCTAACAGAAAAGTCTTTCTCAATAGCCTGCCACAAGGTCAAGGACACAACTTGTCCACATTGTTTCAGCTGAATGAAGTTACTCTGAGATGTAAAACAACAGAGGGATTCCAAAGGACTAAAAATCGAGATCACTTCAAAATATTACAAGTCTGGTTCATTGTCAGCATGGAAATAAATAAGTGGTAGTTTAAAGTATTATCACAGCAGGCTGCAGTCACTGTATCTTTTATCTCTACACACAAAAAGAGGACACAACTCTTAACCCTGAGCTGTGGTTCTTAATTTATGCACAAAGGTTACAAATTACTTACTGCAGTCTCTTGATTAGTTTTTACTATTAACAATAAATGCATGTGAGCAGTTAGAGAAAATAACTGAAGGCTCCATTTGGGTGTCCTGGGAAACAAGTGCAGAAAAGCAGGTTACATGTTTAGATGAGCTCATCAGCACAAGAACAATTTGACCTCTGACACATAAAGTTCTAAAGGGAAGGAGAGGAAATGCTGATTGAATGCTGAGCAGTTTTGCAGGATCGTTGACTCCGATGAGAGGCACCAGATCCGGCAATACATTTAACCTGAAGGCAGCTATCAAAGCAATCTGGGCTTATTTTACTCCTCAACAGAGCCACAGGCTGATCTCCATGATATTCAAATTTTCTGGGACACAAAATTTAAAGTATTCAAAATCTGAAAGTCATAATCATCATCCAAATTACAAGAAATAAAGGCTCAAAACATTTCACTATGAATCTCTGAGTTTTACTTTGAAATCAGTGACAAAACTATTGAAATTAGTTCCTATATTCAAATATTTAGATGTAAATTCTTGATGTTGCTACGACATTTAAAATAGGTATGTAAAACAACATCAGCAAACTGATTATCCTAATTCTTACTCAATTATTGGACAACATCAAAGCTTTAAAACTGAAGAAGCTAGTAAAAAACAGGAAACCCTCAGCTTTTATCCGTCAGACCACTTCATTTAAACACTTGCCACGGCCAGCTGGACCAAATAGCTTCACTCTCCAACGGAAATTCAAATAACTTTGTAAATAAACGACAGGAAAGAAAACAGAGGAATGTTTCTCTTACTGTGGCGGTTCTTGACAAAGGCTCTCCTCGTTAGGAAACTTCTTACATCCGACAGCTCAAATCTGACATTTTTCTTAAGTGACAACTGAGCTTGCGCGCGCCGTCCTCGTGCTTCTTTCGGGAAGGCAGATGAGCTCACAGAATGGTCTGTGGGGCCACTCCTTTGTGCGCGTGCCTTGTTTCCAATTTGGCCTTCCATACCTGCACACCTCTTGTGAAAACTATCTATGCAAAGAGCGTCCACCGGCAGCCAGGAGCACAGACACATCATTCATCGTTCAGGGAAGCTACGCGTCGGTGCTGGACCATCCCTGATGCAATTTCACGTTGTTTTTATTTATATACGTTTTTAGTATAGGTAGGGAAGCAATTGTCTGGTGTTCTATTTTTTTTAAAAAAACCTTATTGTTTTTGATTTAACCATTTTGTATGTAAAAAATGTAATTTGGAAAATATAAAAAAAATTTGTGCAGCATGTTAATAAATCTGTGGTTTTTACTTCTTTACTTGTGTTCTTTTTTGTACTTTTTAAGCAATTTCATTTCACTTTTTGACATTTGCTTCACTTCCCCCGTTAGCTCTGCCTCTCTTTTTTCTGCTCTTTAAGCATGGAGTCTGTTTTTGACTGGGTTTGATTTTTCACTGGTTGCTTTTGTTTTTGTATTAGGATTAAATGCATCATGAGATGTTGATCAAATGTGTAGCTGATCCTCATTTAATTACTGTTTCTACAACAAAGAAGCATTGAGATTTATTTAAAAGGCGTTAGGGTGACCCCTAGCGGCAAAAAACTGTCAAAGCAGCATATTTTCGTCTATTTTTTCCCCACGTATGCACCTTGCATCTCTAAAAACTCAACTTGCATATGTAATAATCACATGTATTAATATTAGATACTAAAATAGAAATATTTTACATATTTAAGACTTTAAGGGAGTCTTCCTTATACGTCACCGGCCGCCAACCAATGAGCGCAGGCGAATCCAGAGCTTAGCTCGTGATGCTGAAGAATGTAAAGCTGCTGTCTGCTGCTCGTGCAGCTCTCCTCTTTATCCTATTGACGACGGGAAACGGTGAGAACGTCAGACTGGAGCAGAACTTGTGATGAATGTGTTTATTATTTAAACGTTTACACGTCCCACGGGTTTACCAGCTGTTCCGGTCTCTGGAGATACTCGGAGTCAAGCAAACCATGCTCACCAATGACTGAGTCCACAACCAGGAAGGAGGTAATAAACACACACGATGGAGAAGGGTCAGAATTACACGCTGTGGCGGTTTATGAATTGGAGAAGAGATTTGTACCTCTTAGCTTCCAGCAAACACTGTCACGTGGTTCTGGTTTGTAAACCCTCGACTGTGGTTTGTGAACTGGTTTATCTCAAAGATAAGAAAATAATGAATGAGAGTTAATGTTTCACCAAATGATATTAGTCATTAATTTTGACAGTTTGGACAACCCTATGTGGTAAAAGTACCCCCGTCCATGTGTTAAATCATGAATTAATTGTAATTAACCACTTTTTTTTAAAAGCTGAGTTCAGTTCCACTAGCCACACCCAGACCTGATGACTTCAATAGTACCTGCCTGATAACTTAAAGTAGGCTAAAAGATCCTAAAATCTTTCCCTGATCTCAAGATATTCAGAAACAAAAGAACCCAGAACAACACCTAAAGCTCCACAGGCCTCAGTTGCTTAAGGATAAGGTCAGGGGTCATGATGTAACAGTACAAATGAGATGGGTGAAAATGGCATCATGGGAGAGTTTCAAGGCCAAAACCTCTCCTCATACAAAAGATCCATCTTAGATTTACCAGAAAATATCTTGATGATCTCAAAATCACAAAAAATGTTTCTGCTTTACAGAAATGTTTATTTTTTTAAGTTTGACTCCATGTCAGGCTAACTGAATTGTGTTATGGCTCCTGGAAGAGGGAGTTTGCAGCTGTGGAGAGATTGTCACCATGAAGAGCCCCAGCTCCAGATGTGCCTTTTCCCTGGGCTTTGTAGTGGGGGTCTGCAGCATGTACGTCTTCCTGCGCCAGGTGTGGTTTGAGCGAACCTACCCCGTTCTGTCGGAGGCTCAGGAAAGAGCCACGGGAGTGGAAGAAATGCCAACCAGCTGGAGGAAGGAGGGAGCTGCACTCATCAACCTGATCCACCCTCACCATGAAGGTGCTGTATGCTCTAACAAGGTTTCAGAATATGAAAGGATTTAATTAGAATGTTGGGATATGACCTATAAGTGTCATCTAATATAAAGTAAATATATATTATAAAAAACAATGACCAGTTGTCCCTTGTGGCATTTAGTTATGCATACAGTGCACATAAAACAACATTCTTTATGATTCTGTGTGCCTGCAGATGAAGATGGCCGTGTTGCAGACATCCTCTTCCAGAAGGTGCGTGTTCTCTGCTGGGTGATGACCAGTCCGTATAACCTGCAGAACCGGGCCCACCATGTCCGAGCCACCTGGAGTCGCCACTGCAATGCTGTGGTGTTCATGAGCTCCATGGAGGACCCCGACTTCCCCACTGTGGGTCTGGGGACTAAAGAGGGCCGCGACCAGCTCTACTGGAAAACCATCCGAGCCTTCCATTACGTCTACGAGCACCATGCGAACGAGGCAGACTGGTTCCTGAAAGCTGACGATGACACGTTTGTGGTGGTGGACAACCTGCGCTGGATTCTGTCCAACCACACCCCTGAAGAACCCATCTATTTTGGTAAACGCTTCAAGCCTTACACCAAGCAGGGCTACATGAGTGGAGGTGCGGGCTACGTGCTCAGCAGGGAAGCTCTCAGGAGGTTTGTGGAAGGCTTTCGGACCAAGGCCTGCACCCACACCACCCCCGTTGAAGATCTAGCGATGGGTCAGTGTTTAGAGAAGATGGGTGTACTGGCTGGTGACTCCAGAGATACTTTACATCGAGAAACTTTCAACCCGTTTGTGCCAGAGCACCATCTAACCACCAAGTTCTCCAAGAGCTTCTGGTACTGGAGCTACTGTTTCTACCCAATTGTTGAGGCAAGTTGTAGGTTGAGTTTGATCTGATTAATGGTTCAGTGCTGTGAAGTGGAGCTACCACAGAAGTAGTTTGTGTAACTAACAGCTAATTGGCTGCTGTGGACATGCTGTCATTGGATTAGCCTCGTTAGCAAAGGGCAGCTCAGGTTAGGAAGGCAAGTAGATGAGAGTTAGTTTAAAAATCCCTTTGTCAGTAGTGGACAGCTTCTCTAATTTAAGGGTTCGTTTATTTTGAAATGTACAAAAGCACCTTACTTTCTAACTAAACATGTCTACTATGCAGTTGGTGCTTGTACTTTTAAACTTTTACAAAATACAATATTTGCTTTATAGGAGACTTCTAAACTTCAGAGAATACATTTTAATGTCTGAAGTCATAAAAACTGTTTTTTTAAAGAAGGTAAGCATTTATATTTTCATACTTTTTATGTCATTAAAAAAAAAAACCTTAACAATTGAAAGCAGTGATGCACCAAAATATTGGCTGGTGATTGGAATAAGTCAATATGAAGCTAATTGGTTTAATCTGTGATTGGTCAGCCGGAAACTTAAAAAATTGGACATCCAGGTTTTGCTTTTGTTTTCCGTTTTGGTGCATTAATTCACCATGGCTAAGCAGCAAAAGAAAAAAGTCTTAACATTTTTCCCAGTTTATGAAGTCCCTCTAAAGTGCTCATTCATGTTAGTAATAACAGATTTACCATCTGGAAGTTTTTCCTTCCAGAATCATAATTTTCAGGATAATCATTAAAAAGATAAAGTATTTTGCATGTTATATTTCAGGGCTGCACAAGAATCAATATTGACTTAACCAGAATCAGTGCATCTCTAGTTGTAAAACAGTGCCCCCATGTGGCCTAGACTCTTCATTCTACTGGTACTGTTACGTTGAGAAGGAGGCAAAACAGAATTGACCTTTTTTGGTAGAAAAGAAGTCATAATTAACCAGTCAGGTGAGATCACTGTCATTATTCAAATCTATTCCAGGAGAAGTCCACCACCCTTGAGCATCACACCAATCAAATTATAGTTTGCCCAAAACATCCCTAAACATGTACACATAAGCAGAGTACGTAAGCATAACAGAGGAGGGAAATGGAGTCGTGTGTTTTTCCTCCTCATAAAATCAGCTACAAAAAGAGAAGCCCAGACACTAGAGTGAGGAGGACTGTAATTTGTTGTATTTAGTTCAAAATATTTCACAGGCTTCATGAACCTTTCAAAGACATATGTCTCCTTTGTAGACCTTTACAGAGAAATAACGGTTCATATTCGAGCAGATAGCATCTCCTGTCAACAGAAGGAACATTGGTTAATTTGTTACTGATGATGCAATCAGACTTTGTGCTTTGATATTAAAATGAAACGAGGATCTCACTGATCCTGTTACACGGTATTATAAACTGTAAAACATTAAAAGATGTTATTTTAAAAAATAAATGTTAATTCATTCATGTTAAAGGATTATAATGAAACAAAACAGTGTTTCAGGTGGGGTTTGGCCTTATCATGTGAAAATAAGTTTTTTAATCTAAGAGCTGTGATTTTCCAGATGTTAAATGATTTTTAAGCTCCTCTTGATGTACAGTAGGTGGAGCCTCTGAGTCACAGACTGCAGTTTCCTCTCGGAATCAATAACACTGTTGCAGTAATGTTGGTCTCTAGTGCAGTAAATATACAATATTCTAATTTATCTTCACCACAAATTCTTCCCTTATGTTAAATCTATTCACTAGCTTATAAATACACAAATAGGTCTTATTTCCTGCAGAAATTCTCTCAGAACCTTTCAGTTCAGAGTGATTTTTATAAAAAGCACTGCAGGTTCAGGTTTATGCGTCAGATGGAAGAAAGACGTCCATTAGACTCGGCCCTTTTTATGAAATTTGTAGCATCTTCCTGTATCCTTGAAACAAATTATAACTGCTGAACAAACAGGAGACAGGAAATCTATATATTTTTAAAACCAAGCTATCACTTTTCTGTTTGAGCAAACAGTTAATTGGTTGGAGAAACGTTACCAGTTCAAGGTCCTCCTGGAGGTGGAGTATTAAATGTTAACGGTGCTGTAGAAATGCGGTGTTTTCTGTGTATTTGACGTGTTTTATTTTCCTTTCAGGGTCCACAGTGCTGCTCTGACCTGGCGGTGTCGTTCCATTATGTGGAAGCAGAGCTGATGTACACGCTGGAGTATTACAGCTACCACCTGAGAGCTTATGGCTACGTGCCACGCTATCGGCCCTCCGTACATCGGAGTCTGAATCTCACCTCGCTCCCGGCCGTGACCGTGGGAATCGAAGCAGCTTGGGTGAGAGAAAGAAGGAATCGCACAACTACTGCTGCGTTTACCATCAGGGGAAACCAAACCAAAGAGGAGACGGACTCAGAGAAAGGCAAAAACATCAGTTTGAACTTTAATTCCTCTGAAAATAGAACTGCAAGAACACAGGTTCACCCCTGACTGGACGGTTTCTCAGCTGCTGGTGTGTCTGATCTGTGTTAGTGGACATTAAACACTCTGACTGGCTGGTAGGGAGCTGTGTCAGTGAGAGTAACAGTTTCAGGTGTTTTCTTCTGACAGAACCTCCTGATGTGAGCTGAGAAAAGTTCACAGGCGATGCTCCTAGTGGGAGCAGATGTACATTAAATATGGCTCAGTAGCAGCTGCATTGTCCAGGTATTTTTTAAATACCTAATATATAAAAGCCTGTGTTTTTTCTTTTCTTAGTTATTTCTAGCTTTTGAGTGCTTAGTGACACAGGAAGCCTTCTCATTAAATCATTTTATTTTCATTACATGTTGGCAAATAGTGGAGAAATTGTAATACTTTTTTAAGAATCATTATCCTGATTCCATCATTTTCCTCTGATCCTTTTGAAACTATAAGAGTTTAGGATTAATGGGACTTTTTTAGGTGCATTTTTAAATTTAACCTTTGACTTGACATATGGTGCTCTAAAGTGTGTGTTTAAAATCTACCTGTTTTTGTTTGAGAACACTAATCAGAGACATTTTAACATTTTTTTCCTGTGTGATCAGGAAGTATGAGCTTTAGGAAAGAAGCACCACAATAAACAAAAATGTTATGTATAAAAATTATGTTTATTTTGAATGTTGAACAAAATGAAATGGATAATAAAGAAATTTAAATGATCACTTGAAATTAGTCTTTGCTTTTCAGATAAAACTGTGACAATCTGCTTGGTTTCTCTCCTCCTCCAGCTGGCAGCGTCTCCTCCATCAGGATGTGTTGATCTCTCTGATTTTTCTCTCTATGAAGCCAAACTGGAAGTTGTTCCAGTCTGAATGCTTACAGCCCTTGAAGTAACCTACAAAAACACACCAGACAGGTCTTGTTTTAACACATTTTTATATGTAAAGCCGTGAAATTAAATTTTTTAGAATAGAAAAAAAAAAAAAACCCTATGAGGGAGGATGAGTTTTCTCACCTCAGCCTGGACCTGTTGAGGAAAATGCCTCTCCTGTCAGGATACTGTCTCCTCCATGGACCATTATTATCTATGAGAGCAAACAAGATGCATTAGAGGAACATGATCAAGATTTCAGGTCTCAAAACAGAATCACCACTAAAGAAGACAGAGCTCAGCTCACCAGACTCTGAGTTTCTTCTTCCCATAAGACCAACAAATATATCATCCATTTCCCCTAAAGAAAGAGAAAACATCCAGTTTAGGATTAAAACACTTCAAATAAACTGTCATATTTCAATATCTCTTACTCTTTTGTGGTGATTGCTCGTCATCTACGTCTGTAAGACATGAAAAAAAGAGAAATATTTATAACTTTTGCACAATGAGCTGAACTACTCGCGCTCTTGTCTGAACTTACCCGCGTTTCTTTTGCCCATCAGCCCCACAAAGCTGTCATAATCCAAGTCAGTATACCTCTTCAGAATATTCTGCTTGAGTTCTTCCAAGTTCACAGTCTGCAGCAATTATAAAACTATATTTTTAATCAGCGTATTTAATAAACTTTCAGATACACTACGCTGCAGGATAAATACCTCTGAGGAGGACCTGCGCGGTCCGGTTTCCTCGCACCTGGATTGGCTGTGCCGAAGTTTCATGATGAGGAACAAAGTCACCAGGAGCAGCCCTCTTCTCATTTTCTCAACAGTACCTTGAAAACATTTACAAACACTCTGTCCAATCCACGTCAGTTACTAGAAGAAGCGACTGTCGTTTTTATCAGGGCACCTGGTGCGCAAAGATATGCCGTGCGTAAAAGCGCGCGGTTCACTTTTTACAATGCACTTGTTTTGTTAAAACTCGCGAACTGAATCGGTACTTTTTTCATTGACATGATTAAAAACTGAAATTGTCTTTATATTATCGATCACGTGTTCTCCAAACTAATCTGAATTGTATCCAATAAATGAAGAAACTTATTCTAACACTTAAATATTCATTACTTAGAGCATTTAAGTTGTGGTTATATTCATTATTTCACTCACCTGTTTTTGTGTCAAGCGGATACTTTGGTCTAAACGTCTCAGCTGCGCGTCCTGGAGCGGCGTGGAGTGGATCCGGCTAGATCCTGCAGCGAGATCCGGTCTGGAGAAGTGAGACGTCCAGGCTCGCTCTGCGGCGTTAAATAAGAGCCAGAAACCTGCGTAACACCAATCAGCTGCTGGAGCGTAGGTGGACCTACGGCTACGGGTCTCATATCACGTTGTTCCGAGGGCTACGTGGATCTCCTATTGATCGTGATATAAAACTTCTGAGGACATGTGCCCCCCCCCCCCCAATCAAACACGCAGGCACACAGTTTTAAAAGAAGGAGAAAAAAGTGTGGAGAACATGATGTGGACCTCCTTTGATGTGTGGGGAAAAAAATCAGGCTCTGATTGTGCGTTTTGATTCAAATAAATCAGACTTTTCCCCCTGTTTATCCTGAATTTGTGTAATCGCAGTGTATATGACCATTGTGAGCTTTTTTGAATATTCTTTTGAATACTCTTTGTGTTAATTAAACACCAAAACCTGTCATATTCTAGTAAAATGTTACAGAGACTTTGGGACGTCACATATTTTATTTTGAAGGTATGTTTGTCAAAAGGCTTGTTTTAAAAGCCAGATTTATGGGGCATCAATACCTGGAAACAATATTCCTAAGAAAAAAGACAGCATAAGTCAAGATTTCTGTGTGAGCTGGGATTAAAATGAACTGATCAAGTTCCTTCTATTCATTGAATTTTGTTTATATGTATTCTCAGTATGTGTTTAATATTTGCCACCTGATGATTTAAACTAAACCTTCTTGCAAGTGCAGAGAGCTAAAGCTGCTTTCAGTAAGTCTGTATTTTCCAACGTTTTGTATATTTCTATGGATTTTTTTCTAAAAATGATGACCAAATGAGCAACTCAAACATTGTCTGATTTCGTGTTTTGGGGCAATTAGAAACATGTTGCTAATCAGACTTCATTATCTCCGCTGTAGTAACGACACCACGCAGACTAGTTAATGCTAGTCTTTCTCACGAAGCTGTTTTAAACATGAAACAGCAGCAGACGGTGAAGGTAATCCTTGAGCATTTCATGGTGTTCATTTTGAATGAATACACAGAGGTTAAAATGAAGGAGACACCAACACAAAGAGACAGAGCACCTCTAAACATTTTGTGCTTTTATTTGTTGTTTTTTGTGATATTTTTTTTAAACATGGATTTCTATGTGCCGGCTGAAGGGCAACAAGGACACTGAATGCTCCAAACATTCACAGATATCCTAAAGCAGATGGTCATTTTCTCTGCAACGACCATTATCCCTAAACCACATAGGGAAGGATTTGAAGCGAGCCTTCATGTGTGTGAATGTGTGTGTGCGTGGGTGTATGACTGTGTTGTACAGCGCTTTGGGGAGTACAACACTCTAAAGTGTTCTATAAATACAGGCCATTTACCATTCATGTCTGACTATATAAATCACCTATAAATGTCTTTATTATGACCTATAGAGCAACACTCATTTAACCCTGCTGTAATGAAGGTGTTGCTTCAATATAGACAAAGAGTTCAGCAGAAAAAGTAAAGCTCTTGATTTTCTGGTCTATTTATTCTAACCCTCCTGACCATGACTGACTGATGAGAAATAAAAAACAAGATCCCAGATACAAGCAACTGAAACGAGCTTCGTTGGGAAGCTGTACTGCTCTTCTGCATCAGTTTGGGCATCTGACCCAGGGGTAGACCCAGAACTCACTGAAGGGATTATATGTTTTCTGGCTTGGTAACACGTTGGGATTCCCAAGGTGGAGCTGGAGACTGACGCTGGTTTTCCCATCTCCTACCTCCAGGATTCAACCTTAGATGAATGAAAGAAAATAGACATATACAATAAATGTTAAAGCACTGGCATATCAACAAAATACAAGATCATTTTACAGATCCATGGTCAAACTCAAGCCATACATGAATCAATACTAATTATCAATGGTATTAGTGACAAGTGCTCGAGCAACAATAGACATTTTCACATCACTTCAATACAATTTGATTCTCTAAAAGATGTTTTCTGCTTCAGGCTGTGGAACAACATTTTGTACTCACTGAAACCCCTGAAAAGACATGTTTGTGTATCATAAAAAGTATCTTTTAAAATAATTTCTACCAACATAATCAGCAGCCGAAATAACTAAAATGCAGAGTTCATGTCAAACCCATCCTTTTTTTCTTGTAATTAAACACGTAATTACTCTGCTGTTGGTGTTTGTGCACATGTTGGGAATGCAAATGAGCATGAATATTTTAGCAAAGCAAAAGCGGAGCGTCAGACGTCTCTTGCTGCGGCCTCTGGGTGGTTTTCCTCCACGTAGAGAAGGGTGGGACACAACCAGCAAATGGTTAATTTACAAAAAGGTTAACAACCATGTTTTAGCAATGACTTCCTATTTCTATATTTGTCCTTTTCCTGTATGTAATAGTGCAGGGGGGGGGGGGGGG
>SSNR01000091.1:16385-27454 GCA_006937965.1 Callopanchax toddi | reverse complement strand
CCCCCCCCCCCCCCCCATCCTTAAACTATAGTATGGAAAGAGTTGGTTCACTTTTTGCAGCAATAACAGCTTCAATTCTTCTGGGAAGGCTTTCCACAAGGTTTCGGAGAATGTTTGTGGAATTTTTCAGAAGTACATTTATGAGGACAGGGACTGATGTTGGAGGAGAAAGACAGACTCCACTCTAATTCACCTCAGAGGTGTTCTGTTGGGTTGAGGTCATGACTCTGTGCAGGCCAGTCAACTTCCTTGCCTCGCTTTGCTATCCTACTTATCCGGGTCTAGATCATGGGTCAGCATCCCACACAGGCAATCCCAGACCGTCCTCTCCCTGGCCATCGCCTCCAGCTCCTCTGGTGGGACCCAAGGGGTTTCCAGGCCAACCTCGAGATATACTTCCTCCAGCGTGTCCTGGGTTGACCTGAGCACCTCCTGCAGGCAGGACATACTCCCCAGGGAGGCGTCCAGAAGGCATCCTGACCAGATGCCTGAACCACCCCAACTGGCTCCTCTTGATTTGCAGGAGCTAGTCAAGCTCCTCTATCCCAAAGTCACTCATCCATGTTGTTATTGGAAGACCTGAATGCAATGACATGGTGGGTTGTCCTAATGCTGTTGGCAATAAACTGGAGTGTATGTTGGAGCAAAAGGACAAATTCACTCAGGTCTTCATCAGCTGTCATTGAGACAGTTTTAAAATGATTTTCAGACAGTAATAATGTTTGATTGTTACTGGAAAATATTAAAATAGTAAGTAAAAAACAAACACACTGGACTGCAACAGCAAAAACCTTTAAGATATATTTCTAAAAGACCAAATGACTATTTAATGATTTTAGGGACTGCTAGTCCCACCAGAGCTGCTTCCATGCTGCCAAGGGGATGCTGTGATTACATAACCCTGATCCACAGCCATGTGTGTGACATCCACCACCACTAACAACAGAAAACGACATCATATATTAGAAGGAAAGAAGTTACAGGAGACAGCTCAGAGGACAGGTTGGTCCAATTTCTGCTGAACATATTCTGAGAAGAAATTGTTGTAAATGTTGACAGGAAAGTAGCTTCTAAGTAGTTGTTAGCACTGTTGCCTTGCAGCAAGAAGGTCGCAGGTTCGAATCCCAGCTGCGGCCTTTCTGCGTGGAGTTATGTTCTCCCCATGGATCGGATGGTTTTCTCTGGGTACTCCGGTTTCCCCCACAGATCACAACATGCCTGATATGTAATAATGTAAGTCGCTTTGGACAAAAGTGTCAGCCAAATGAATAAACATAAACATATACATGGTCCAATAACAACCCTGCAGGTCATTTGAGAACATTACAAAAGGGTTTATTATAAAGCAGAAGCTACAAAGGACCCAGCAGTAATAAAGACTATGAATAGTGTCACCTCTGCAGGAACAAGAAGTCAAACCTGTGATCCAAAAACCTGTAGAAGTTCCTGATTTAAACAGGGCTACCTGGTCAGAGTTTAAAGGGATATTTCTGTCATTTTGAACTCGAAGACTATTAGTAATTTATCTACAGTTAGGACCATACCCACCAGTGACATTGCTCAAAGTGAGCAAAGCCTCTAACTCATGGCTAGTCAGATTGTCTATTGTTATTACTTTATATTATAACCCTAATTTCTTCAAATGAATAAAGGGGTTCAAAAAGATCATTTTTTTGTGAGTGAACATTAAAGGATTATTGTCTACTTAATTTAATGTAGTAAAAATGTCTATAGACACGTTAAATTATACAGCCTGGATATTTTCCATTAGGAGTGCAGACATTTCTGTTAATGCTATTGCAGATTTTAATCATTTCTTTTTAAATCCAGATAAAACACCTGTATAAAGCGAGAAAATCCCTTCAGATTTCACTGCTACAGCTAGCCCAGTTTTTATGGACTTTCTTTGTGTGAAGGCAACTAAAGCAGGTGCAGGAGAAACTTCTCATCAATTATAAATACCTGCAATTTAGAAAATAGATAATTGGTGTCCCTCAAGATGAGTTAAATTTAATTTCAGGAGTCCCTCATAATTAGCTATGAGAATATAGGAATCTTTGTTCATATAAAGTTTCTCCTGGTTTCATCTCACTGAAATAATTTGCTCATCGTCTCCTCTTCCTGCCCTTTGATGCATAGTTGATGAACAGACTGAAAACACTGACTGAGGTTCTTTCTGTGGAACCTCTACAAAAACCAAACAAGCCGATGAGGACGAGTATCTCATTATTTAGATTGTTTCCTTTTTAACACACAGTTTCTCCCTTTAGTTCAGCTCGTCAATCTTGCAGATTGGAAGTCCATGCAAGGACATGAAAATCCACATTTCTCCTTTTTTGTAGTTGTTCATCCAGTGGAGGAGAGCAGCCTGGAGTACAGTCACGCTGTTATTTCTCTCCTGTCTCTCTAATTGAGCTGCCAGTCATCCATTTGAGCAGACTTTCATCGCCTTCGAGGGAAAAGATGAAGTAAGTTGAAGCCTGGATTTCCGTGGGGACAATGACGCAACAGCCCCTGTATGGGGGAGACTTTATGAAAGACCCAGCAGCCAGAGGAAGGCAGGAAAGCAAGGTGAGAAGAAAGAGACTGGGTAAGAAGATGTGAGACGTATTTACATTCAGCTGCGTGTTGTTCACAAGCTGTAGAGTCTCTGACCAAAAGGTCCAAAGGGGATCCTGCATGTGTGAACGCCATCGCACAAAAAACTGTTTGTCAGTCTGTGTCCATCCGTGCTGATTACAGTTGCTTGTGGCGACAGGAAGACCAAAAAAAGAACAAAAGCTCAAAACAAATCCAAAGCCTCTCCACAGTAGATCATAAAACACCTAATGATAATTGACTTAATGGGCTTTAATCAAGAGAGGGAGTTTAACTGAGAGTCCACTTTATCCCCTCCTCAGGGCACACAAAGTGACTTTGATGGATGCAGTTTTTAATGCACCCTCTCCTCCCTGATCTTTGACTCATGAGGTCCTGAAGCGTCACTTCCATCTAAATGTTAATTTGAAGGCTGCTTCTCTAAATCTGGCGTGGATGCTGATATGCTTTGAAAGTCTTATTGCATAAGACCACACAACAAAACTGTGAATGTCTTAAAAGCAATACACTTTTTATCCCAGTGTTTTCTAAAAGTGTTTTTCAGCTCCATACAATAAAAAAAAAGGTTTTTCAATCTTCTCTCGGTGATTGGAAATAGAAGAAAATAGGATGCCCTGATCTTTTTAAGACTTTTGAGTCTTTTATATTTTTGATTGCTGACCTTTTTTGGTCTGTTTCACATCTGTTTTGCCTATTTTCTGTTCATTTTCTACTCTACAGTAGAAAATGCATTAGCATCCTGTTCAGACACAATCTCTCACACTGCCTCCACATGCATCTTCACTAGTGATGGACACAAGATGTCAGATATTTATGACTAAACATTGACTCTTAAAAACATGGTGCAGGATTTGGTTTTGCAAAATGGTATGTTTCTGAGAACATTTCACTGAAAATTTCCCAGTCATTTCTTTTCTACTTTTTTGAAAATTTTCTAATGTTTATAGATGAAATAATTTGTTATATGTTTAGTACTGTGTCACAAATTTAACACAAATGCACATGTTTTGATGCTTTCTTTATAAAATGGAATGTTTTCATGCAATACATCAGCAGAGGGTCAGATTTATTTTGAAGAGGTTCACAAATAATTTGGGTTTGCCTAATAAGAGCAGATGACAAAAGATAAAAAAGACAAAAAAAGTGAAATGTTTCTTTAAAATTTAAAGACATTTTTTAAATCTGCCTTCTGCAGTTTGAAAAAAGGAGAAGGGTTATTATAAATCTGTAGTAAATTACTTGGATGAGACAAAAACATATAGAGAATTTCTCCAGTTTTCTACTGTTGTGAAGTTTGTTCACAGATATGTTCAATGTCTTTCACCACGTCACATCGTTCTTTGTTTATTAAGAATTTGTGTGGATTATCAGATTTTGGCAGGATCATTTTACAGGAGCAGAGGTGACAATCCTATAAAATGCAGCTTTATTACAGATGATGTGACATTCTCTTCCAGAATTTGGAAGTTTTTGGTTAAATTTACAAAATAAATTTTTTATTTCAACCAGCTGCAATGCAAATCATGGTCAGTCCACATTTTTTCCTGCTTTTCGTTTCCCTCAAAACAAGTATTTTGTTAAGTTCCCTTAGATGTTTGAGGTTTCAGTTTGTGGTGAGGAGATTGTTGTATTCCTTGTTGCTTTTCCTTATTGTGCTGTTACAGCTGGAGTCAAACTAGGGTCTTTCTGTCACTCTCCAACACAGCTACAAGCAGACCTCAGTGTTGTTGATCACCCAGACTTTTCCTGCTTTGGTGATCAGGTCTATGGATTTACAGAGCTCTCGTAGTTCCCTAGGGGAAAAGTAGTGAGCTAAATTTTAGAACAAACATTTATGAAATATAAAACTGCTATCATCTGGGAAATAACTTTTATAAAATGTGCATGAATTCTCAAATTTATTAACTTACTAAATTTATTTTATAATATTTACACTGACTGCCTGCAGCCTGAGATGAGAGGCCTTGCTGTAAATTTCACTTTACTTCTGGGTGCGGGCGGCAACGAAGCACTCATATGGCAGCTGGAGCTTATAGCGACACACACACTGCAGCACATGAAATAAAACGATGTTTGAGAAACCATGATATATATGAGAGACTATGATATATGAGAAAAAATCAGATGATATAGGACAGGGGTCTTCAACTAAATATGCCAAAGGTCCAGATCAGCATTCGCGACCTGGTCCTCGGTCCGGGGGCAGCGCCACCTTAACCTGCTTACACACACATATATGTATATATATATATATATATATATTTGTGTGCAAACTTCCCTGTTTTGCCGTGAGGGGCGGAGCTAAGCGCTGTATTAGTAGAAGGTGCCGTCCAAAACCGGAGAGTTGAGGGTGAACAAA
The DNA here is from genome assembly GCA_006937965.1 of Callopanchax toddi. NCBI lineage: Eukaryota > Metazoa > Chordata > Actinopteri > Cyprinodontiformes > Nothobranchiidae > Callopanchax > Callopanchax toddi. The sequence goes on along the minus strand of SSNR01000091.1, from coordinate 22,497 downwards.
GCTTGGACTCTACACAAGCAGACAGCGCTTCACCGTGTTCGGTTTTCTGTCAACCTGCATGTTGTGCGTAAATGCAGAGTAAGTTTATATTTCTTTATTGTTCTGTTGTTCTTGTAACCACTAAAGTTTATGCAGGCTGCCATTTTATAGGTATTGCTGTTGCACGGTATTAGGTCTGATCAGATATACTTTTGTATGAATTAATATTCGTTTAATATCATTCAATATCTGTTTTTACTTGTATCTCTATGGAGATTGAGGGTTAAATACCGCGGATGGGTATTATATCTACCGTTATTTGCATTCTAAAAGTGGTTACATTCCCATGTGCTCTGCACAGTACTATTACATGGTCTCATGGCGCCCTCTTGTGGTTGCCTTAGGTAATTTCTTTAATTTGGACTTTCCAGTTAACATGTCCCTTTCTTTGGATGTATTTGCTTGTTTACAATGCATATTGTTAATTTTGGTACTAATATATGATATTTCTGTTGTTTAATTTTATATGCAGAAATACCACACACACATAAGTAATCGCATGCAGTGTGACGAATCATCTGTACCTGTTTCAACGCCGAATTAAAATGAGGTCAAACCGATTCCTGGAGTAGTTGCAGTCTTTCTGACCGAAGACTTAGGCCAGCTTTTGTACCCCAGCATACAAAACATTTCACAAGTGGTCCTTCAAGCCGGATATACACAAGCTGCGCCATGGCTACAAACAGAGGATATTATGATGGACAGCTATCATGGAGTCCCCGTCCCAGCAGGGTGCGACGCATTCCCGGACATCTGGTGGACTACGAACTCAGCTATCCATCACAACCACCTCACCCAAATATAACAGGTGCACAGCCCAAGATGTCTGCTACACCTGCAGCATCATTCAGTACAGGACAGTCTGCACATCCTGTGGCCATGTATCAGTCTCATGAGAATCCAGATGATAGACTACAACGTCTGGAGGCATGCTGGCAGTCGATGAGACACCAAATGGAGGAGTTAAAACAGGAAATGGATAATGTAAGGCTAACTCCCTACCCTCAAGCTGTCTATACTCATCCTACACATCGTCCATATCCTCATTCAGTAGATATGCCTCAGTATAGCAGCCTTCCTCACCTGGAGAAGCTTCATATGAATCCATACCTCAGTCCTCCTACTGCTCTGAGAAGGGATTCATCAGCACCACACATCTCAGTGCAGATGGGTTTCCCTTCTGCTCCATTACAGCATGCAGCACCACATGATGATCAGACCGATGATTTGGATCACGATGCTGACTCTTCACAATCTGCTCCTCTGTCCCAGATCCAACGTGTGGATTCTGTTGCTTCTATAGGATCCCAATTATCAGAGTCAGCAGACCCTGCACTATTGGTCCAGTCCTCACGAACAGTGTCTCCCTTCAATATGATATCATCAACTCCAACTGTTCCACTACTGCCACCAGCAGTTTCCATGTTTCCCAGCTTGCCTAATCAGACTGCTTCTGCTCCATCAGGATCAGCATACAATACCACTAGTCATCAGCAGTCTCCTTTCCCTCAATCATACCCCTACTCTGGCCAAACGGCTCCTGCTATGCAGTTTGCAACTCAACCAAAGCAGCCTTCAGACACCCCCGATGTTCCTAGTGTTTTGGAGATGGTCATCGCTTCATCTTTTGGCATTCCCAAGCCCAAACTATCTGTTTTCAGCTCAGGAAAGGAAAGCGATTTTCTGCTGCTGAAAAAAGGCCTCGATAGTGTCCTTGAGCCTCACCGACATTTAAGTGAGGACTACAAGTATCAGGTTCTTCTGGATCATTTGAGCTTCCCAGCAGCTCTTCAGATAGGAAAGAGGTACATCAACAGTGCAACTCCATACACTAGTGCTATGCATGCTCTCATGCAAAGATATGGTCAACCAAGACAGCTGATACAAGGAGAACTTAATGCCATCCTTAAAGCCCCAGCTGTGAAAGCTGGTGACTATCAAGCCATAGAGGACTTTGCAGCATCAGTTGGAACTCTGGTAGGCATGCTAAGCACGATGCAAGGCCCCTCATCTGCAGAACTAATGTGTGGGTCACATGTTGATACACTGCTGGCAAAGCTACCTGCTAACTTAAGAGATGCTTTCGCTGAATACTGTTTCAACAGGGGCATAATCCAAAGTGGCAGTGACAGAACATATACTCTACCAGATCTTGCAGAGTGGCTTGATCGGAAAGTTCAGACCCTACAGGTGTCTAGGCGGATAAATATCCGCCCCCCTGATGCTACCCACGCTGAGAGCAGGGAATACAGACCAGTGAAACAACCAAGAGCTAAGGCCACCAGTGTACTACTTGGTAACCATCAGGGAGCCTATTCACCTAAACCAGCTCCTGTTCCCAGTAACACAAGTCAGTCCAAGAAGCGTGACAGGTTTAAACCATATTGTCCTTATTGTAATAACCAGGAACACTACCTCAACGCCTGTTGTGACTTCGCCAAGCTCACAGATAAGGCAAAGGCTGACTGGTTGAAGGAGAAAAGGAGATGTTGGAGGTGTGGCAGAGGACATACTCCAGATAACTGCACCTTGAAGAAACCCTGCCCCACCTGTGGAGAACAGCATCTCTCTGTTTTGCATGAGGTGGCCCAATCAGAAAATGTCCTCACTGTAAGTACTACCTCCAGCATGGTTTATATGGACCAAGTAAGTCATTCAGGCAGAGTAATGCTGAAGGTTGTTCCTGTTCGACTCCATAATGGGAACAAATCACTCAGTACTTATGCNGGTTTCCAGGGGCTGCAGCGGCACAGGAGGGTCTCCAGGGGCTGCAGCGGGTCTGGACTCAGGAACGGGACGTAGGCTGACTGGACCCTGGAACAGGAACTAGGGACTGAAAGGGGGACCGGCAGCCAGGTCTGGACCGAAAGGAGGGACTGAGAGGAGGACTGGCAGCCAGGTCTGAACTGAAAGGAGGGACTGTGTCAGGTAATCCTTAGCGACAGTGAGAGGAACCCTGATGCGACATGACCCAGACTGACGAAAACCAAAAACCACAACTGCAGGGCTAAAAACCGAGACCAGGGACCGAAGACAAAGACTGGGAGGGAGGACTGGGTCAGGAGAGTCGGAAAAGGACTAAACTGAGCTAAGGAATCCACGAAAGCAGAGGAACCAAAACGAGGACAAACCAGGAACGAAGAGCTGAGCCATGATGGGGACACAAGGGCTGTAGGAAACAAAACGAGAATACAAGGGCAAAAACGACAGAGGCTGAGATAGCAGGGACTGGACTGAGGCCGGGACGGAAAGAAAAACCCGGAACCGGACCTAGACGACCGGGGACCGGCCCGGGCCGAGGCGGCCGGGAGGAAAACGAATGGAAAAACCCGGATGCTAAAGGCGTAAAAGAAAACAAAACTCGAGCCCGAAGGCCAGACCGAAACCTGAAGGCTGGACCAACAACCGAACCAGGAAAACAAACTGAGGACCGGGGACCAAGCAAAGGAACCAAGGACCGGAAGCTAGAACCGGACTCGAGAGACAGACCAAAGAGAAAGACTGAGGACAAAACTGCCAAAAGACCGAGGGTGACGGCTAGGGAACGACAGCAAAGGCTGGGGAGACCGGGAGCTAAAGCGCCGGTGCTGACGCTAGGAGCCGGGGAAAAACTACGAGTCGGGATAATAGTAGAGAGATGGAGGGTAGAGTGACTGAGGGCTAAAGAACCGAGGAGACCAGAAACTAAAGGATCAAGAACGCAGGAGCCGAACCAGTGAGTGCAGAACCGGAGACTGGATGCTGGTGACTGCTAAAAACGGGAACCAGAAGCTAGTGAACGCTACACGAGACTGACGCTACGCAGCCGGGACTAAGTGCTGAGGGGAAAAACCAGCGAACAAAGGCTAGCGGCCGCAGGAACGAGGCTGGGAACCTGAAAACCTGAGGGACCAGGCTAAAATAGGACACCAAGGACTAAGACCAGAAAACCAGGCAAGGGCTGAAGGACCGGAAGCTAAAGACTGAACACAACGGGAACCGGGAGCTAGTGATAGCTATACGGGGACTGGGTTAGTGAGTGCTGAACGAGAACCGATGAGTACTGAGGCGAGGAGCGGGCTGAGGGACCAGCTGCTAAAACCGAAGGGCTGGGGCTCGGAGCTACGCCGAAGGATGGTGGAGCAGAGGCCGGCCCGACGGTTACTGAACGGGGAACCGGACCGGTGGAACCAGAGGAGCGCGGAATGCTAAGTCAGAGGGGAGCTAGGACAGAGGGACCAGATGCTAAGACTGAGGTGCGGGTGAATACTGAACAGCAGAGAACCTGAGAGGAGTAGTGAGTCCTGGGACTGAGAAGCTCTGGAACTAGGACAGGGACTGGAGGAACCAGGACTGTCTGAGCCGACGAGGGGCTCAGGGAGGTCGGAGCCGACGAGGGGCTCAGGGAGGTCGGAGCCGACGAGGGGCTCAGGGAGGTCGGAGCCNTGTTCTGGATGATGGATCCGAAAGAACGATCATAATGCCGGCTGCTGTACAACGTCTTGGCCTCAAGGAAAAAGAAGAAGTGTTAACACTGAGAACCATCAGACAAGACAAAGTACAACTGAAAGGTGCTACGATTTCCCTTGAGGTGTCATCTACAATGAAAAGAGCAGAAAGGTATGACATTCAAAATGCATTCACAGCAGCAGAACTGAACCTAGCTGAACAATCATGTGCAGCCAAACAACTGAAACACAGCTATATGTATTTAAGGGATATTCCTTTGCATTCCTTTAAAGGAGTCAAACCAATGATTCTCATAGGTTCTGATAACCCTCACCTGATAACTCCACTAATTCCAGTCCGATCAGGACCGATCGGGGGCCCGCTAGGCGTGTGTACAGCTCTGGGATGGGCTGTACAGGGACCAGCTAACTTCCTTCGTCCCTCCTCCAAGGAGACCAGTTGTCTTCATACTACATTCCGTTCTAGTGCAGAAGAGCTACATCACAATGTTGCAAAGCTCTGGAAACTTGACACCTTGCCCTTCAGCAACAGCAAGGCTATTATACGTAGTGGAGAGAATAAGGCTGCTATGGAACAACTGGAACAGCAGACCATCCGAGTTACAGTGAATGGTGTGTCTCGCTATGCCACTCCTTTGCTACGTAAACCAAATGCACCTACTTTCAACGCTGCTCCCACTGCTGTGATGGCTCTCCTTAGAGCAACAGAGCGCCGTCTGGCTGCTAACCCTGAACAGTTTGCAGTTTACAATGAGGAGATACATAAGTTGGAGAAGGCTGGTTACGCTGTCAAGATTAATGCAGAAGAGATGAATAGCTCAAAGGAGTCATGGTTTCTGCCTCACCATCTTGTGTTCCATAACGGTAAAGCTAGAGTTGTCTTCAACTGCTCATTTATCTACCAACAAGCTTGCCTTAACAACAGCCTTCTCCCAGGTCCTACCCTGAGTGCACCTCTGCTGGGTGTTCTGCTGAGGTTCAGGGAACATGCTGTGGCCATCAGTGGAGACATTCGCGGAATGTTTCATCAGGTGTGTCTCCTCCCAGACGATCAGCCCCTGCTTCGTTTCTTGTGGCGAGATGGAGAGAGAGAGCGTAGCCCAGACGTTTATGAGTGGCGTGTTTTGCCATTTGGGACCACATGCAGCCCATGTTGTGCAACTTATGCCTTGCAGCATCATGTGCAAACTCACAGTGAAGGAAATGAAGATGTGTTGAAGTCTGTACTGGAATCGTTTTATGTCGACAATTGTCTCCAGTCTCTGCCATCTCAGGAACAAGCCAAAGAGCTCATTGACAAGATGAGAGCTCTGCTTGCCAGTGGAGGTTTTGACATAAGACAGTGGTCCAGCAATGTGCCAGAGGTTATTGCCCATCTACCTCCTGACGCCAAATCAACAGAGTGTGAGTTATGGTTGGCTGCAAATAAAACTGACCCACAAGAATCAACGCTCGGTTTGCGGTGGAACTGCCAACCTGACACACTTGGATACAAACCTCGAGCTATTCCTGTGGATAAACCAACCATGAGGTATGTTTACAGAGTACTTGCCAGTCAATACGACCCCTTAGGCTACCTCATACCATACACCACCCGAGCCAAGGTCCTCGTCCAAGCCCTTTGG
>SSNR01000090.1:2112639-2132250 GCA_006937965.1 Callopanchax toddi | reverse complement strand
GGGGGAACAGTCGGGAGAGAGGGACTAACAAAGTGTCATTAACCATTTTCATTTTCTTTCAATGGAGCTCGCCAGGAGGAGGTGGAGCCGGGCCCTCTGCAGAGGCAGCAGCTGGAGCAGCACCTAGGGTGGGTGTGGTGTGATGCAGCCTCAGGTTTGTGGTCTGCTGCCCTGCAGGGTTCCGCCCCCTGCTGGTGGATCCCCACTGTTTGGTTGGGGCTTATGACTAGTTTTGTTTTATTTGTAAATAAACCCATTATTTTAAACATCCTTGGTCCTGTCTCCTTGGGGTAAACATGAGCCTTAGTGCTCCTTATTAACATCCATTCTGTCACACCTGCACACAAATCATGGCACTTTTAAAGTAGAGCTGATTGATAACAGGCACACGATATTTTAAACATAAAACCAGAGTCCAATATCTCCACTAATATCCAGAAATCACTGAAATGTCCCCAGTAATAAAATAAGAATCTGTGTGGATTTGAAAAGACTAAATGAAAATGTGAAACGAGAAAAGTTCATCTTACCCACCTTGGACGACATACTTCCCAAGCTAGCCAAGAGTACAGTGTTCTCCAGCTTGGATGCTGAGAGTGGGTTCTGGCAAATCCCTCTAGAAGAAAAGAGCGCTCGCCTGACTACATTCATCACACCCCTGGGCCGTTATTGTTTTAAAAGGCTGCCGTTTGGCATCACATCGGCGCCTGAAATCTTCCAACGAAAGATGTCAGAGCTGCTCCAGGGGCACGACGGGACCGTTGTGTATATGGATGATATTTTGATTTTTGGACAAAATCAAGAAGAACATGACCAGAGACTCAAAAGAGTCATGGACACCATAAGTGCTTCTGGTTTAAGGCTCAATAAAGAAAAATGTTGTCTTAGTCAACCTGAACTTAACTTCTTGGGACAGCTGGTGACTAAAGACGGCATAGCCCCGAATCCTGAGAGGGTCAAGGCCATCACAAACATGGAACCACCCAACGACATCAGTGCTCTGAGACGGCTGCTAGGGATGGTTAACTACATCGGACGTTACTTACCAAACCTCTCCACCGTACTGCAGCCCCTCAATGAGCTACTCAAGTCTGAGCGTGACTGGTGCTGGGGACCGCAACAAAGACAAGCATTTGCTGAGGTGAAACGGTTGATCACGTCATCACCTACCCTGGAGTTCTTTGATCCAACAAAGCCCACTGTTGTTAGCGCAGACGCCAGCAGCTATGGGCTGGGAGGAGCCCTCATGCAGGTTCATGATGGGAAATTGAGGCCAGTTGCATTCTGTTCCCGCACGCTGACTGAAGCTGAGAAGAGGTACGCTCAGATTGAAAAAGAGTGTCTTGCGGGGGTGTGGGCCTCTGAGCGTTTCTACCAGTACCTGTGCGGTTTGGAAAGGTATAAGTTGCTCACAGATCACAAGCCGTTGGTGACACTTATTAATTCAAAAGATCTCGACACCACACCCATACGTTGTCAGCGCTTACTCATTCGGCTGATGAAATTCAATCCAGTCGCCGAATATATTCCAGTTAAACACCTGGTGGTCGCAGATGCCCTATCCAGACAGCCCATGAAAGATGCTCAACCTGGTGACCTTGAAGCGAAGGTGAAAGCCTATGTGGATTCAGTTGAGGAAGACGTGTTCATGAAAACTCCGACTATCGAGAAAATACTGGACAACACAAAAACTGACAGCGAACTACAAAACGTCCTCAGATATATCCACAATGGTTGGCCAGATCATGCAAAGAGCGTAGCAGTGCAAGCACGCACCTACTACAAAGAACGCGGCTCACTTAGTGAGGTCAATGGACTGCTGAGAAGAGGCAAACAGATCGTGATCCCTGGAAATATGAGAGGGGACATGCTCCAGAGGATCCACCAGGGCCACCAGGGTCTTACCAAGTGCAGGGAACGATACAATGGCACGGTTTGGTGGCCTGGGATTGCAGGTGATGTGAAAAAGCTAGTGCTGTCGTGCAAACACTGCAATACCCACAGACCGAGCCAGAATAGAGAACCACTTCTTACTACACCACTGCCTGAACTACCATGGCAAAAACTTGCTGCAGACTTGTGTGAGCACAAAGGTCGTCATTACCTGATTGTGACAGATTACTTCTCCAGATGGCTTGAGATACTGAACCTGCCAAGGACCAACTCAGATACAGTTATACAGAAGCTGAAAAGTATCTTTTCCCGTTTTGGAGTTCCTGAAGAACTGTTGACTGATAACGGTCCTCAGTTCACTGCAGACCAATTCAGATGTTTCGCTGTGGAGTATGATTTCCAACATGTTACTTCAAGTCCTCATTTTCCGCAATCTAATGGCATGGCGGAAAGAGCTGTAAAGGCCGCAAAATGGATCCTGGAACAAGATGACCCTCACCTGGCACTTCTGAGTTACCGCTCAACACCAACTGAGCCAACCAAAGAGAGCCCTGCCAGGCTGCTAATGGGTCGAGAAGTTCGCACCACACTCCCAGTTCTTAGAGAGTGCTTACAGCCGATGTGGCCTGATCTGGAAGCAGTTAAGATGCAGGATGCTAAAGCAAAGCAGCGCTATGAAAAGTACTATAACCGCAGATACTCTGCCAGGCCCCTCCCACCACTTGCCATTGGTGACAAAGTCAGACTGAAGGTTGATGGAGAGAAGACTTGGACTACCACTGCGACAGTTCAGCACCAGGAGATGGCTCCTCGATCATACACACTGGAGACTGAACATGGTGGGACACCCAGAAGGAACCGTCGACATATCCAACTTGTGAACCAAGAACTGTCTCCACAGCCTGAAGTAGACTCCTCTCAACAGGAAGACCGACATGGACAGTGTGAGCCACTTGGGCCAGACTCTAACACCGTCAGTCATGACGCTGTCCCCACAAGCTTCACTCAAACCCTGAGTCGAGTCATTACCAGGTTTGGGAGGATGGTGAAACCCAACCCTAAGTATGCTAGTTAGCTGAGATGCTGGACATAGTGGCAGAATAATCCCTGTCCCATCTCAAGGGATCGTGGTAGTCTACCCACACCCTCAGCCAGAGAGTAAGAAAAGAAAAAAAAATACTACTCTTTGGCAGATTTTGCAGAGACTTGTTCATTAAACAATGTTTCCTATTTTGTTACAAGAAATGACTGATGGTTATGTATTAAGAGTGCTGTTCTTGCACCTATATAGTACCAAGTGAGCTAAAAGGGGGAGATGTCATGTGGAGCTGTGTTGGGGGGACCCTTTAGGATGCGACACCAGTAAGAGTCGCTTGTTTTGGCTTCCCCGTACCGAACATGTAGCTTGTTGTTATACTTTCTGACCTCGTTCAAAAATAAAGAGCTGTTCTGAGCAAGTCAGCGACTGAGTGTTTTCTGCAGAGCGCCTCCCGACTTCAAAACGTCACAGATATGTATTGCAGACCTCTGTTAAACAAATTATTATGGAGTCCAGTCTGTAATTACTATTGGTATCCTTTACTTTTATATAGTTACATGTATGTATGCATAATACATTGCCATTTTTTAATGATTATTTACTCTATCTTACATCCTATATATAAACAAACCAGGCAGTCATTTGACAAAGCATTTATTTAAAATACTTTTCAGTAAAAATTCTTTACAGTAATTTCACAAAAATCATACAAGCAAAAACACAAAAAACATAATTTATGCAAAATAATGTGTCCTTACTATAAAGATTCCATACAAAACATTTTAAAAACTTATATGAGTGACAACCAGCAGATAAAGCAAGAAAATTAGTAGCATCGCAGTCACATATAATATTTAACCCAAGTGCCCATGAGGATATTCTCAGTAAAAACAGAATATTTCTATCTAGCAGGCAGAAACACATGAGACAAACAAGTAAAAAAAGATTTATCTACTCACAAAATCAAAAGGTTTATTTCATTACACCCATACCTGGGCATCTTACAATTTCTTGTCGAGTTTCATCAAAACACAACAAAATTGGATCACTCTTTGTGAAGCATATATATAAGCGTATAGATATGTTTATGTATTATGGCTACTATTATTTCAAACTTTCCCTGCATTTTGTAAAGTACTGCTGTTCGCAGAGGATTTCTTAACCTCTATCCGCAAAGACTGACTTTCTGTCCGAGACTCCAGCTTCACTCCACTTGAGATCCCTGGGGAAGCAGTTTTTCCCGTCTTCAGGCTCTTGGACATCGGGATGCGAGTAAGTCCTGTTCGAGTCAGCTGGGCATCATGCCCAACCTGCTTTACAAAAGGGAAGAGTAAAGTTTCTTAAGCAAATGAGTAAAAAAGAGATCCTCCCAAAATTGACCTGAAAAAGTTTGTAACTGATCATGTTTTATGTGAGCTGGAATGCAAAAGTAAAAATGTATTCAGTATTTATCCATATCCAGACCAGGATTCATTAGGGTGTACTGGTGCAATGTATTATTGTCAGCCAGAGAGCACTGAGCCATGCATGTCCTGTTTGTGAATTTAAACACCATGTACAACTATAAATTACAACATGACTTTTGTCAGGGGTTCAAAATGCCACATCATTAGCTCTTCTGCTGTGATGCCATACACATAGGGGTGTTTCAGTCACGCCATTCATTCCATCTACAAAGAGCATGCTATTAGAGCCAGGGTAACCTTATCACACTGCTATTTCATTCCTATTTCAAGCATCATGAGATAATGTTAACAGTAATTTACAATGTGAAACATGAAATACAGCTTTGAAATAACAGCACATTGAAAGGTTCTGAAAATTGTTTTTCTAAAGCTTAAAAATCATAATTGAGAATTTTTTTAAATTAGTGGTCACTCACTAGAGTGAGAAGCAACAGTTCCATGTATTCTCTAAATCGTAAATAATACACTAATAAGCTGGATCTTAAAGTAAAACTTACCGTGCTCTGAGTTGGTCTTGAAGGTGTAGATGTAACGTTGGATATTGTAATACTGCTTGTCACTTTTGACTGCATGCTCCTGGTTGTGGTCGTTGTAATTTGACGTGGTGAGCGCAAAACAGTCCCAGTTGATAGAGTCAGTTCTTTGCTTTCTGTTACACTAGCTACTGGTCTGACTACCATCTTTGGGGGGATGCTGTTGCCAAGGTGAATATGGATCTTGTTATCATCTATGGTGGTGATGATGCTGCCGTTACTTTGGCCCTTTCGGACAGGCACTGGAACCATCTGCTTCTCAGGGGTAACCTTGAACACGGCTCGGCCCATGGTCAGCTCCTGGGGCTCTCGAGAGGCAGACACTTCAGGTACTACAGCATTACTCGTTGTCATAATAGAAACTGGAGAAAGCGGCCTTCCTGAGGTAGAGGACAAGAGTCGGTTGCTCTCTGGAGACTTAGCTCTGGATATTGTTGTAATGGTGACTGGAGACTTGGCTCTTTCAAGACCATGGGATCCAGTAGGAGTCTTTCTCCGGGTGGTTGGAACAGAGCAAGTGGGAATGATTGTGATTCTGGATTTAGGCTGAGATGGGTTGGGGCTAAGGGGAGCCGAGTTTGAGAAAGCATCCTCAATAGTTGGAGTACTGATTTCAAGAGTGGCTACATTGTTTTGGTGATCTGGTGTAACCCGGATGTGTAAAGGCTGCCCGTGGTTTTGAGGCATGGTCGGTTTAGAGGGCAAATGTCCGCCATTGGTGATCAAAGGCTTTTCTAGACTGGTTTCTTGAGGAGTGGTTTCCTTTTTCCTCATCCAAGGAATCCAGGATTTTTTTATACCCAAGTCACTGCTAGACGAAGAAACAGCGCTGCTCTTTTCAGAAGGCTTCTTCAGACATTTTTGTCGGATATTGTTCATGATGTGATTCTCTTCTTGAACAGACTTCCTGATAAACACAGCAGGAGTTTCCTCCTCTGCTGGTTCAGTAGATGGTGGCTCTGTCTGCACTGCAGTGGATGCGACAGCTATATCCACCATTCTTCTGCCATTTAAGCTGGGCCGTAATGCTCGACTTTGACGCTTTGATATCTCTAGCTCTTTGGTGAGGTGGAAAACTTCGGTACCCATGTTCTTGGCCCTCTCTTCCTCTTCCAGGAATCTCTGCTGTAGGATGGAGTAGTCCACTTGGAGCTGAGAAAGTTGGTCTTCTTTGTGCATCAGCTCATGGATCTTCTCCTTGAGGGCTACCACATCAGCTTGCAGCTCTCGGGTTCTGTTTTCCTCCCTCTTGCATCGTTGTCGGAGATCTTCTTCCCTGCTTTCCTCCTCTCCTTTCTCAATGGCTTTGTTTCGTGCTATCTGACTCTTCATTTCCTCCACTTGCTGGGAGAGAACATTTGCTTTCTCCTGTTCCGTCATGAACTTTTTCTCCAACATGTCATACTGATCCTCCGTCTTCATCAAATCTCCCTCCACTACTTCGAGTTGTTTTAGACGGTTTTTTAGGCGCTCAATTTCAAATGATAGTTCTTTAACTTTGTTGTCCTCTTTCCTGTTGGGGTCAGACATTCTTCCCAGATCGCATATCACCGAATTCCTCACAGATAGCCTTTCTGCTTGCTCAAATCCATCTAACTTCTTTTTCATTTGGCTGATCTTAAAATTAAGATCCTCAGTTTTATCAGCTTCATAAGCTAGCTTAGTGCTGAGCTCTCCTTTTTCAATGGTTAACGTCTCCACTTTGGTTTCCATTTCTGATTTTAGTTTTAGGAGCTTCTTGCTCTCTTCTATCAGTTTCTCAGTCACCTCCATGACCCTAGCCTGCTCAAGCTTAACCATCTTGCCGAGGTCATCTTTTTTCTTTTCATCTGACTTCACTGTGTCCATCACGGTCTTTCTCTCATCCATCAGAGCAACTGTCAGTGATTTAAGCTTCCTCAAGTCATCCTTGAGGCTTAACTCGGATTTTTCTAACTTGAGTTCTGAAGATTCAAGCTCTTTCATTCGGATCTTGAGAGCTATCACTTCATCGGAGAGCTCTTTGGTCAGGATCTTCTCTCTTTCCAGAGCAGTGTGTAGTTGTGCACACTCAGCTTTGCTTATGCTGAATGTTTCCTCAAGTTTCTCTAACTCCGTCATTCTATTTTGGAGTCTCTCTACTTCCAGCCTGAGGTCTTTGCTCTTAATGTTCTCCTCTTCCAGCCTCTTCCTTAGCTCCTTACATTGATTTTCTGTCTTAGTAATCTCTTCATCCTTTCCTTCCATCTCCAGTACTCGCTTTCTCAGGTTTTCCAGCTCAGTAATCAAGTTAGAGCTGCCACACTCCCCTTTGCTGATCTTCTCTCTTAACTCTAGCATTTCCTCCTCAGATTTCTTCAAGGCCCTGTTGCTTTCCTCTAGCTCCTCTACTTTGTACGTCAGCTCCAAAATTTTGGCATTGAGTTGACGATTTTGGAGATCCTGAGTGGACAGCTTGGCAGTCATTTCTTCATGTTGTTGGGTGAGCTTACTGGATTTTTCCTTAAGTTCGTCCTCCAGGCTCTGCACCCTGTGGCCATCTTCCTGAGCATGTTCCCTGGCTTCGTTCAGAGCCTGGTCTCGCTGCTGGAGCTGGACACTGAGCTCTTGGACTCGATTGCTCTGCTGGTCCATTTGCTCCAGGTGCTGCTGGCGCTCAGTGACCAACATCAGTGCAAAGGACTTGAGTTTGACCAGCTCCTCTCGCACCTTGGCCAGACGTTTAGAGTGTTCTTTCTCCTTTCGTACCTGGTAGGATTTCTCGTTTTCAAGCAACCTCTTCAGTCTAAAAGTTTGCAGAGAACAAACAAAAACAAGAATGTTATTTTGATTTATCAATAAAGCTAGCAGACTTTCCTCATAGAACCAAAAGAAACCAGGAATAAAACAACAGAAAACAGACAAAAAAGTATAAATGAACCTCTTACCAGTACTATAGATTAAACTAAAAGGATAACTGTGGAAGTAATTGCATAACAATTAACATAAAATAATTAATATTCATGAAGCATGAATTTGTTTTCTCAGAAAAACTAAGAAAAAAGGCAAGTAAATTTGTAATGAAGAACTTTTAGAGGCAAATAAACTTTAAATTGTGAATAGATTTTTTTACACTACTTATTTATACATTTTTGTGAAGTTAGTTACCAGTACAGCATAATAGAAAATGCATGGCATCATCACAATATTGCATTTAATTGTATCTATCATATGATTTTGAATTATATCTTGTTGCATCGTATATTTCATCATATCTCATTCATGTGGTTTATCGTACCGTATCACATTGGGTTGCATTGTATTGTATCATATCTTATTGTCCTGTGTTGTATTTTTTTGTATGGCAACTGTATTTTGCTTCATCAAACTGTAGATAGTGTTAGCATTTTGTATTGTATCATATTTTTCCGTATCAGTTTGTATCATTTCGTATCTCATTGTATTGTATTGTATTGAATGGTAGAGTAGCATAGCATATCATAGCGTATTGCAGAATCGCGTACCGTAGCATAGCGTCTTGCAGAATCGCGTATTGTAGCATAGTGTATTGCAGCATAGCGTATCGCAGCATAGCGTATCGTATATCATATCGTAGCATATCATAGCATAGCGCATCACAGCATAGTGCATTGCAGCATAGCGCATCGCAGCATAGTGCATTGCAGCATAGCGCATCGCAGCATAGTGCATTGCAGCATAGCGTATTGTAGCATAGAGAACCGCAGCATAGTATATCATAGCATAGTGTATGGTACTGTAGCGTATTGTACAGTACTGTATTGTATCAAAAGCATAATACAGTATTATACTTTAGCATATCATATCATACCATAGCCTACCGTACTGTAGCAAATTGTATTGTATTGTATTGTACCATATCAAATCGTAATCATTTCATATTGTATTGTACCATACCATACCACATTTCATTTCATTTTTTTTTTTCGAACACAAGTATAAATCATTTAATACATACAAAACAGAAACAAAACAAAGTGCCCGAAAAGGAGTAGGTAGAAGTATAATACTTATTCCCATGACCCACTTTTAACCATTTCCAGCAATAACTTTATACATTGGTATTACATACATTTTGTCCTACTCAATTTTCTGGTGATTTTTGGATATAATCCTACCAATACAATCCATAACTAATTCCCAGGCATTCTTCCCACCTGTTTGACTTTATAACTTATAGATTTCTTCATAATTACTTGTTACAATACCTCGTCCATCCTGTACTTCTCAAGCATTTTCTTTTTGTATTGTTTTGAGAAATTGCAAATGTTTGCATTGTATCGCATTGTGCCACATGGTATTATGTTTTATTTTATTGTATAGTTTGGGTGATATTAACTCTCCTTCTGTTATTTCTTAACATTTTTCTGGTCAAACGTTGCAACAGTTGTATCTGAAATGTGTTTTTTCTTGACAAGACCAGAAATCAATGTTACAATACTGACTTCATTTTTTTAATGCAGTTTTTTAAATTTGCACAATAAAAATACAAAAATAATCAGACAAAGAATTTAAAATACAGTGCAGGAGGGGGCAAAAGCCAAGTAGGCTTATTTAGAGCCTCCAATAAAATTTCAATAATATAAAATGTACAAGAACAATGTCCTTAAAAACAGATAAGAACAAAAACAAATAAGAATGCAAGAACAAAAACATCATTAAAATTACAATAAAAAGCACAAAAGGCTAAAAACAAGACTAAAACTGCTGTTATGTAGAACGTTAAAAGTAAAATGACTGACTCTACTCTCCCTTCACTAAATAGTTTTTTAGCAGTTTTTTAAAAGCTTCCACTGTAGAACACTGAGTTGCCAAATGAGAAAAACGGTTCCACAGAGTTGAACCTCTATAGCGGATGGAAACTTGTCCTAGGCGAGAAAGATATTTTGGGGGATGAAGACACAATAATTGACGTGTATTATGAGAATGAATGGAGTTAAATTACTCATGGATAATCCAATACCTGTCCAGATTGCATGTTTTTCATTTAAAGTTTAACTTTACTTTCTTGTTCAAATTTTCTTCACTGAAGGAACAAACAGCTCAGATAAACTTTTTTATAGTTTCAAAACCTAGTGTATTTCTCCTAAAAGTGCTATAAAACTATGCTTTACTATTAAAAAATCATCACACAGCCTGAGCAAACAGTTCACCCCACTGAAACATGACAAAAAACTATACTCAACCCCAAAACAGTCCTGCCGTTTACCCCCCGCTGCTGGGATAGAGAACACAAACACAAACTGAGTGAAAGTTTTACTAACAGCCTCTCTCACCAAGTGGTGGTCTTTTCTCTCAGCTCCTTTCTATGCTGCTCATGCTCCACTCTCGTCTCCGGTTCCAACAAAATGCATGCAAAGCAGCTGCGTCTCCTCTTGTACACTTTCAGCGAAACTCTAATATGTTATTCAAAGGAAACATTTTTGCATTGCAAAATAAAACAAATGACAACAGCAGACACGAGGAGGACTGTGCAATTTTAACAACCAACAAAAGGCCCAAATCAGCGTCTTTCATATAATACCCCTCAATGCATCAGGATCATCAGAGTCCAATCAGAACTTACCCACTAAAGATGTTCTACAAACTACAAATAAATCCTGTTTTTCCATCTTCAAAAAAACACAAAAAGTGCACAAGAAGCGTTGCCTTTTCTTCACAGATCTTCTGTCATCGTGTTTTAAGCATATTGTAAGGACAATTAAAGAGATATAAGTGTACTGCAGCACCTCTAGTGAGTGATGTGACCTCATCCATACAGGGTAGTAATGTGTAAGAGAGTGTGTGTTCTGCTCTGCTATGAACAATGAAAAAGGGGTGGAACCAAATCCACGGAGGAAGTGTTCTGCGAAATTCCCATGTTTTCACGCGTTCCTAAACTCAGGAAGTTCATAAAACCATTAGAAGGAAAGTACACAGAATTACATTTTCTCAGTCCATGTTTAGTGAAATCTAATTATTTCCCAGCATCCACAGAGTGTTTGGCAATGGAAGCTGGAAAACGTACAGATACAGACTGTATCATACGGTAGTGAGAAGAGGATGTATGCTCTTGTTCCACTTGAAGGGAAAGTGGAACGGCGTTCCCTGTAAAGTCTGTATGTGATGAGGAAACCAGACCTGGGTGATCTGAATGACTCCCTTGAGTTGAAGAAGATCTGGGAGAACAGAACCAATCGGTGCAGAATGTTCTGTAAGCGCAGATTTTTGTCTGAATGAATGTTTCATTTCAGGTTGCCAGTAAACATCATTGATTCCAATTATAAGATCTTTTTATTGCAATTTATTGATATTTGGATCAGCAAACCTGACTAATGTACAAATCTAAGCAGTGCAGCTCATAAAATCCATATTTATACAGTAAGAGGTCCTTTAAATTAAAAAAACGGTCACTCTAATATTACTATCATGTAAAGGTCAAACTATGATGTCAGTGGTATTTAGCACAGATGGTCAAGTCATGAAAGAGGCGTCGTTTACTGTTGCTGTGGAAGAAAAAGCTGGTGTGTATCGAGGCAAAAATAAATGTTTTACTGCAAATCTGCATGAAACATTTTCTAAAAGACCTGATAACTTTATTTTGTTCCATGCAAGATTAGTTTTGATATGTTTTAACATCTATTCAGCTGCATTGAACTGGAGATTTGTCAATAATTGTCTTAAATGGGTCAGGTAGATGGGTGTCCATCCATCCATCCATTTTCTGTAGCCGCTTATTCCTCCACAGAGGGTCGCGGGGCAGCTGGTGCCTATGGTAGATGGGTGTGTAAAAGAAATATAAATATATATTAAGCAGATACACAAATTTGATCCATTCATGAGGATCCTATTTTAAATTATGGAAAATATTTCTGCTCATGCTTCCTGCTCAGAGGCTTCTTTGTGTTGAACACATTACTAAATAGTTGTGTCAGAATCACAGACCATTAAAAACTGTTAAATCATTTAATGTTTGCAGGTTTTTTGTTAGTTTGCGTGACTCTATACTCCCTTCTGGAGCGGATACAGTTTCTTCTGTCATCCTATACACATTCCACCATGCCACTTAAAAATGTTAACTTCCTGATGTATAAATTGCTCCTTTGCATGACAAGGTGATATGTCCGGCAGCTAACCGTCAGCAGCAGCTTCCCCTATGCCTATCCTCTGCATTCCTCTAGACGTTTGGCACAAAACCTCTGACTCTTCTCTCTTCACTTTCAGACGGCTGGCAGAGATCACACTGATAAGTATGAGATCATGACATGCTATTGAGAGGGAGATTTGTCAAAACAGATATGGACAGCAGAAACCTGTGCATGTTTTCCTGCTGACTGTATTTGTCTTTTAAATCTGCATTTTTCAAAAGTATGATAAAAACATTAGCCCTGATTTTTTCTGGAAAACAATTTCAGAATTCCCTATTCCCACAAAGTATGGTGAGCAGAATCTGCATCATGTGCTCGTGGAGATTTATCTAGTCTTGAAGTGGGATAATGCAGATATTTTATTTGACTCAAAAGTCCACACTGCATCACTTTCAAACAGAGAATGTCAGCTCCTCTATATCTAAGGCCATGGCTCTCAACTTAAAAAGTAGCTCCCTCCAGGTTGGGGTGTGTTTCTGCTTGAATTTAGGTAGTTTTGGTGTTTTGTTATGAGTGATGAAGCTATGAATCAGGGCTTTATCTTCAATGAGGGTGTTGTGGTGAAGAAGCTGAACTGAAAGATAAAGCTTTTGATTTATTTGCCAGTCAGGTTTCAACCCTCACCTATGCTCACGGGATTTGGGTCACGACCAAGAAAGCAAGATCCTGTATATGAATGGCTGAAATGAGGTTCTTTATGGTGAGATTCTACTCCTCTGTATTGAAAGGAGTCAACTGAATTGGTTCAGGTGATGCTTTCTGGTCACCTTCCTCTGGGGCTTTATATCCCACTGAGAGGAGACCACCCAGAGCTTGCTGCAGGAATTATTTATCCTCTCTGGCCTGGGAATGTTTTGAGAACTCCCAGGAGGAGCTGGAGAGCATCGATAGGTAGAGGAATGTTTGGACTTCCCTCATAAACCTACCTCCATAACCCATCCTAGGATAAACAATGGAAAACTGATAAAAAAGCGGGAATCTTTATTGTCTGTCGATGTTCCAACTCTCACCTACAATAGATTGATGCCAAAAGAACCTATGAGGCTCTTGGCACACATTGTGCAACTTTTTCTCTCCCTATCCCTTCACTGTTCTCCTCCTGATTGACAACCCACACCGGTGATGTCATGGGAAATTGTATTCCTTTATTTACACCTTTTCCAACATTCTGCCTCCTCCCAGCTAAAAAGCTCCCTCTTACAGATGAAACAGGAGGTTTTCACCTCAGTAAACCCCTCCCAGCTTCATCACATTCTCACAGGCTGATGTAATACATCGCCCTGATTTCTCACGCCTCTAATAATTAACATCTTTCACACTGGTTTTATTAACCACCCTGGGACTGTAATTCTTTATTTTTACGACTTTCTCCTTCCTACATTTAAACACTTTTCCTCTGTGCAACCTGCTTATTGACATGTTTTTCCTCTCACTAGTCGAGCCAGTTTGTCACAAATAAAACAGCGTGTTAAATCGTCATTTGTGATTAACTTTTAAAAGACTCAAACATATGTATTATTTCCACATATCATCATAATCAATTAAAATATGAATATTAATGCTTATTATTCAAATCTAATTATTTCCTTCTTTAAACTTGCTTAGGATTTCCATCTCTTTTACTAACATTTGAATCAAGCAGCTGCTGCAGGCTGATTTAAAATCATTATATCACATGCTGCATGTCCAAACAACTTTTTTTAATCATCAAGAATGCTTGTGTTTCCTTCCTCTCCTCTCCTCTCCTCTCCTCTCCTCTCCTCTCCTCTCCTCTCCTCCCTCACCTTTCCCTCTCCTGCTCCAGAAGGTTGGTGAAGTCATCACTCTTGTTCATGTAGTCGGCGTGTTTGCGTTTCTCTGTCTCCAGCTCGTGGACCGTGTGACGGTGGCACTTTTCAGCGAGCAGCAGCTGACCCAGCATCCGCCGGTACGTTTCCCCGTGCTTCTCCTGCAGACGTTTCAGCTGGGAAAAGACACACACATGCAAAGTTCAAGGGCACATTAAACAAATTCACTTTAATTTGCAGGGATGTGAAAGGCCAAGCATTTTTGTTGCACAACCTTCCTGCGACATGTTGGCACAGGCCTTATTTTGAATGTTGTTCTTGGTTTCTTATTAAAACCTTCACACCAACATGCATACATCAAACAGTCGTCTAACCTCTGTCATGGGATTTTGGTAGACACTGCTGTTGTCCTGCTTGGTGCCGGTGATGAAGCTGTCCCTCTGCAGGGCTTTGAGGGCCGAGCCGGGGGCCACGCTACCATACTGAGACTCAAAGACCTCTGGAGGAATCTGCTGGGACTTCAGCATGCAGATAACATCTTCCCTTGCCTTAAAAGACACATATATACTAAAATATTACATCTTATGGCTGGAGGGGGACAATAAGCATGCAGCTGAGATAAATATGGCTTTAAAATGACCTCAACAGAATTTGTAATTTTACTCACAGATACAGTTGTGCATATACTATCTGCTATTTCCCCTCTTTTTCATAAAAAAATACAAATTTTAAACCACAAGATGGTGCTATTACACTGAAACTACGGTGCTATTTTGATTTAAAAAGCTTTTTAGTGATATATTTTGTTTTGTTGCTATAAAATGACAAACATACAAAGGAAAATAGCATATATCCCACCTGAACTTCTCCTTCCATGATTCCCAGCAGGTTCAGCAGATCCTCCTTAGACAGGTCCATGATGTTCCCTTGTTTATTTCCAGCCTCTGTGGAATCTAACAGCAGCTTCTCTTTATCTGAGATCACTTCTGCCTCATCCTCGCCTTCCTTCAGCTGCACTTTGCTCTTCAGGCTCTTCACAGACAGACCCACGTCCTGCTCTTGACTGATGTGGGTGTCACCTGGTGGAACCACGAGAACCCCATCATCTGGGTTCTCCACCCCACTGCTTTTGGACCTCATCTTACCTGAACTAAAGATAGAAGAAATTTAATTATTACTCTATCATTTTTATAGATTTCATGCTGTTACCATCTCTATTTCAGGTACTTTATCATAAATGAAAAGCCATCTGATTTTAGAATCTTCCACATCCTGTTTTTGCATCGTCACACTTTCAGGATGCTTTATGACTTTGGCCTTGACCAACTCTCCTCTGAAAACTCCCTATTCACAGCCTTCCTGACCCATTTTTAACATGAAAACTCCCTCAGACACAAACATCTGATGTAAAATCAGTAAACATCCTGTCCTAACCACCCTAGTCTATAAAAATAACCTTTTAAATGTGCATTCTACATCATATTGATTCATAAGAGTCGTGCTCCTCATATTAGTGTTGATGGTCTGGATTTGTGAAGCTTATGAGTTTTCAAGCCCTCTGCTGTAAAACTTTTAATCCACATCCTGATCATAAATCAAGTGATAACAGGCTGTAAAACACATTTTACAGGAATAACGCTGTTTTTACAGCACGCTTCCTGGTTTGTTTTGTGCTCATTTGTACCCCTATTTATTTAAACACTCCAAGCACAAAATGTAAAATATCTTTGGTTTTAGAGATTTAAATAAAGTTAAGAATCGGTGTGTGTGTGTTTGCCATTTTAATGGTGTTTTACAACTTTTTATTTTATTGTATTGTATCATTATTAACAAGTCCCTAAAGGAATGACTTGAGATATTTAAGGAGAAACTATTTATTTGATTTAACCTGTGGATCAAATCAGTATCTTTCTTTAAGCCTGTTCTAAACACTTGGAGCATGTAGTTGTTCCAATCCATACATTTAACTGTGTTAAAACTTTTGTTTTCTAATAAGTGATATCTGCTTTTAGAAACATATCAGATTTATTATATTTATTTCCCTTTTGTAACCAGATTTCTTTAAAACCATAAATTCTTTAATTGATAATAAAGTAAAATAATTCAAAGTTCTCATTATGTAAGACTGACAGAAACAAACACTGTGACTGAGGCAGTGAAACAACCCCAGATCACATCACCACCACCACCATGCTTCACAGATAGATATATTTTTCAGTTTGGAAAACTCATGGAGTGCAGAAAACAGGAGACTGGGGACATTTTTGCACTGAAATGTGTTAGAAGAAAGTACTACAAAAAGTACAAACAAGAAACCGATGTGTTAGAGGTAGTCTGAACTCTGATGAAATCCACCTGCTAAGGTTTTATGATGTATTTTCTTATCAGAACTGGATGTGTTTTGTGTTTGAAAAACTCGATTTGACCTTGATGGATTTCATGAGACAAAGGCAGTGGCAGCCTTTGAACATCCAGGAAATCAGAGTTATTACACAGCAGATGCTTTTGGCTCTGCATGCTGAACCACGCTGGCATTTCTCACATAGACATTAAACCAGAGAATATAATGCTGATCAACAACAAATCACAGCTGTTAAAGGTCAAATTAACTGGCTTTAGGAACGCAGGTCAGACGCCAAAGCTGGAAGAACTGGACATCCCACAGAGCCCTGGGTACAGCGCTCCAGAGGTTTTAGACTGTCCACTGAATCAAAGTGCAGACATGTGGAGTCTAGGCTGTACACTGGCTATGCTCTTCCTGGGTTTCCCTTTATTCCCTATGAAATGCGTCTATGATTATATGAGAATCATCGTAAAGGTCCTGGGTCAACCTGATAGGGCCACACTGGACAAAGGCTGGAGAACTGAACAGTTTTTCACTCTGACATCCAGTTAGACTTTGAAACTCCTGAAGAATACTTACAGGCAACAGGACGGTTCCTGGAGGGAAGCCACCCACTTTATGAGAATTTTGACTCTATGGATGTTTTTGTGAATCCAGAACCAGAGACACAAAATCCCACTGAATATGAAGACATAAAATCATTTGTGGATCTTCTGAAGAGGATGTTAGCCCTGAATCCAGAGGACAGAATCCATCCAGCTGATGGTCTGAACCGAGTTCATCACCAAGGAGCATCACGCTGCTGTGAATAACATCTCTTCTGTCTCAGAGGCTCAGCAAGCAACACCAGGAGGTGAATGGGAGCAGACAGTGTTCCAGTTGAGATCATTCAGGACAAACACTCTGAGCAGAAAGTGTCAAGAAATGAGTCAGAAGAAACACCTTTCATTTTAGAAGAAGGTGCTGTCGTCTGGAGCTCATCCAACCTTTACCATGTAGAGGAGTTCTTGGTTCTGGTGTCTTTGAACAATTAGCCAAATGCAGAACAGAGGGAACCGGGGAAATTGTTGCACTAAAATTAGTAAATAAGGAGAACGAAGAGGCAGCTGAAAATGAAGCAGTTGCTTTAAACGTTCTCCGTCAGCTTGATCCTGATCAAACCAACATCATCAGGTTCATGGAATGTTATATATTTAAGGATTGCTTTTGCTTCATCTTTGAACTTTTGGATCTAAGTTTAATTGACCTCATGGAGAGACAAGAATGGACACCTCTGTGTCTGGATGACATCAGATCGGTCACTCAGCAGATGTTAGAAACCCTCAGCGCTGTTACTCACACAGACATCAAGCCAGATAACATCATGCTTGTAGATCAACATTCTGAACATCTTAGGGTGAAGATGATCGATTTTGGCCTGGTTCGAGAAACATCTCAATTTACCAAAGATGGATTTCATGCAGGCTGATTCGTACAGAGCACCAGAGGTCCACCTGGGCAATCCACGGGACGAATGTGTGGACATGTGGGGTCTGGGGTGTTATTTGACCTTTTTGTTCCTTGGTCATGACCTGTATCCAGGTAGTGAATATTAGGCTCTGAGGTTCATCCTGATCCTGAAGCTTCTTGGTCAGCCTGATGAATATTCTCTTAATATGGGTTGGCAAGTCAGACGCTTCTTCACACAGGACCAGAGTGGAACTGAACCTTCATGGAGGCTGAAAACACCTGAAGAGTTTCAACAAGACACGGGAGAAATAGTTGAAAAGTGTCATCCAGTTTTTGATGAAATAGAGTCTCTGGATGAAGGTATTATATCTCTGGATGACCTATTGAAGATGACATTAGATCTGCAAGATCCCACTGAGATTGAATACCTAAAATCATTTGTGGACCTGCTGGCCCTGAATCCAGAGGACAGAATCCATCCAGCTGATGCTCTGAACCAATTCATCATAGGAGCATCATGCTGCTGTGAGCAACATCCCTTCTGTCTCAGAGGCTCAGCAAACAGCCCATCCTGCAGGTGCCAGTGAGATTATCAATTCTGATGAGGTTACCTTCAATCCACAAGAACAAACACCTGCCACCAGCTTCCAGCAGGAACATTCAGTGGGTCAACTCTCAGAAGAAGTCAGCACATGCAGCTGAAGAGTGGAACACAGAGACTCTCTTTTATGGAAATCTCCCAACATCTGATGTTAGAGATGAGAATTCAACGCCCACAGACTTAAACTGTGCTGAGTTTAAAACTCAGAAGAAAAACGTTTCAGGAAGTCAGGAAATTCTTCTCTGGATTAACAAAACATTACAGAAATATTTAAAAAGCAATGAAAACTATTTTAAAAATCAAAAACGTTACCAAAAAAAAAAATTAAATAAAAAAATCACCTCAGCAGATTCGCCACCTTATCATGGTGGAGGGGTTTGAGTACCCCCATGATCCGGAAGCTGTCTTGTCTGGGTGACCAGTCCCTGTTAGGGTCTCCCATGGCAACATGACCTCAGGTGAGGGGTCAGACTAAGAGCGATTCAAGTACACTGCAAAACCTGATTTCTAAGAAAGTTTTTAAAAACCTTGTTTTTGGACAATTTAACTTATTTTTGTCTGAAAAGACAAAAATAATACAGCCCTACTTAAAAATAAGCCAAATTTTCTTAAATATGGTCAAATTTTCTAGATTTAAGCAAAGAAAAAGAATCTGATTACATGCTTTGAAGTTTAATGGTGGTTAAAGCCAATTTCTTTGAATTTCACCTGCATCCAGGAAAAGTTTCCAAGAGGAGAGCGAGATAACATTGGCTGCATCCTTCATTTCAAGTAGAAAAACGCTGAAACACCAACACATTAAACACACTTTATCTGAGTTCAGCAAGTGCACACTGGCTTCAAGGTGATCTGGTTCAGAACTGCAGATTCATTTCAGGCTCTTCATTCCTGCCCATAACTATTAGTTTCAGCGATTGGCTCACTATCACCAGTTTATAGAAGGTCTTAGAGCCAGTTTGATTCATTCCCAGAATCGGGGGGCATTAAAACGTCTGACAATCAGGAAACTATAAAGCATGGCAGCAATGTAAATAACTCAAGCAGAGTTCTCCAGCAAAAGCAACAAATTAGTTGACGCAGAGTTGGAAACTTGCAGGTTTATTTTTAGTTTTTGGGCCGAGGCCAATAAGATGAGGGGCTACTGTAACAGAGCAGCTCACTTTGCAGGGTCACTCTGGTTCAACGGGAGAGCAGGAGAGTGAGTTCATTACAGATGAGAGTTCCAGAGCCTATAGTCACTCATTTTCTATATATCTTAATAGAAACATATTGACACCGTTTGTGAGTTTTTATACAAAAACTGAAGCTTCTGAACATCAAACAGTTTATTTGAATGTACACAAGTTGGAAACTTTCTAAAGCATGTGTGTGTGTG
>SSNR01000090.1:2033465-2112601 GCA_006937965.1 Callopanchax toddi | reverse complement strand
GGGGGGGGGGTGAAGGGGTCATAGCAAATCACAAAGAGAAAAATGAATAAAAATAAAATTTGCACACCTTCTTACATGTTGACAGCATTTAAACACATTTTGTTCAAATTTTCTTTGCATCTGAAAACATTCTTGTGCTGGATTTTAAAGTAATTGCATCAAAAAAGAGGAGTGAAAGGAAGTAAATGTGACAAAGTGCAGAAAACTTCAATTCAAATCCAAAGAGCACATTTTTATGGGGCACTGAAAGTAAGGTAAACAGCTGCATTTAGCATTTAAACAGCTATACTTTCATTGTCATGTTTAGGAATACAATTAAGGTGAGAAGTTTAAAAAGTTTCTTTTGAACAGTTATTTTGGAAATTACAATGTTCTGTCTAAACATTTTAAAATAAATTCAAGTTATAATTGTTATAATTAAGAATATATCTAAATCTTTAAAGCTAAATCTAAATGTTTAATCCAGGTAAATATGTAAATTTACATAGAAATATTCAGAATCTTGTCTATATATTTATGATCATTTATTATTTAATGCACTTTAACAAGTTAAATCTCAGTACTCAGGATTAAATCTAAATGTTTTATGTCTAAATATTAAAATCTAAATGTAAGGTGTTTTAAATTAAATGGTAGCTAATCTACTTTTAAAATAGAAATTGCCTACCAAAGTAAAAGCAAGCTGTATTGATCTCCTCTGCCCATTTCATTTAATAATTCATCAATATTCCTGTCTGGGTTCTCCCAGCACTTTCATTAGAAATCTATTCGACTCACACAATGTTACCATCAAATGGACTCTGAGACATAAAGATCTCCCCTCCCTTCTTTTCTATTGGTAGGCTACTTCTGTTTTATGGCACTTTGAATTAGCATGTTAGCTAAACACATAGTTCATAGTTGAACTCTATCACATCGCTGGGATTTTAATCCTCTGGAAATGAAGTGGGCGACACCATTTCCACAGTGAGCCGAGTGCGAGGCAGCGCTAGCCTGGCAAGCCAGACTGTGAGCAAAACTGATGGTCTAGTTTGCTAGGCTAAGGCAGCGCCACAGTGTTGCCAGATTGGAAATGTTAAAGTATCGTACCAGGATCTTAAAATGATCGTATATTGAGAAAAATGATCATACTAAGTTACAGCCTGACATGATGATGACCCACAACCACAGACCCATATCAGTGTATCAACCACTGTGCAAAATTATAGTCTTTAAAGTAGTTTTAGCTTTAAAGAATCTTTAAAACAAGCATCTCTTACATAGATTCCATACAACAAAGGGCTCAAATTATCGTATTTATGGAATTATTGATTGTACAGAATGCTAAATTATCCTACAAATATGATAATTACCATACATCTGCAGCGCCACCTAGCTTATAACTCCCCATCGTGATGTCACAAGTCGGGATTTTTTAAAGCACTTTTAAAAGCTTTGCTGAAAAGGGGCACTTTTGAATATAAAAATGGTTTAAACAAATGTATTGTAAAACAAAATTCTCTCAATAAACATTTCAAATAGTATTTTTGGACAGCATTTTATCTGAAGAAAAAAAACCCTGCAATTTGCTCTGTAAATTTTAATGTTTGTTTACGACAGACTGCAGCTCCGCCTTCGCTCGGCAGGCATGCGTTGTGCATGTGAACAAGGTATGTAGGCATTGTTTGGGGTAGTTTGAAAGTTGGACTCTGATGTCAGCAGCTCGGGGTATTGATAACTTTGTGTTTTTAGGACAAATCTGCTGGCGTATGCCCTACTGTCTCATTTTGCGCGGTGAGAGCTGTGTATGTGTGTGGCAACACAATGAAACTCAGACCGGTGGAGGAGGAGCGGGACAGGCGGAGGAGCGACCGGATCTACGGCTGACCATGTAGCTCTCTACTAGCTCCTCTCTGGGACTATTAGAGTGGTTCAACCAAGCCATAACTCAGTGTGTGTGTGTGTAGCGGTGCATTGTTTTACCATATTTCCTTTTGTATTAATAAAATGTATTTTTATTTATGGAATCATGTCTCCGCTTGCCTTTGTATGAGATGAACTTGTGAGAAGTTTGTGTGCGCTCCCGTTCAAGGATGTTACTCGCAGCGCTGGGCGCGTCACTCGTGAGTTTCGTTTCGTAAAGCTGCCCCTAGATCCTTTAAAGCTAATTGTGGTAAAATATAACTGTTATTCTTTTAAATGTATTGCTTCACACTTGGCTCCCCATACATTTTAATTGAAAGGTTAATCAAGTCCAGTTTTTCCAAGTTACACACAGATTTAGTTTCTTTTTGATTTGCTTATCTACTTGTTTGTCATCTGATAAATCATCAGCTGTTTTTGATGCCTGATCCAGATTCTGCCCAGAATTCTTGTGAAACAAATGGAGATTCCAGAGTCATGTGATCCACATTCCAGTCCAGCATGCAACACCTCCCAGTTGTCTTTACAGAATATAAAGGAGAGTCTCTAAGGTCCACTTTAACATATCACAATGTCCTCGCAGATTCCTCTCAACTATGAACTGATTGGCTGCAATCTAGTTCCAGTCTGATATAAAAGGAGCCCTAAAGCTATGCAAGACTCCACTCAAGGACTGAGCCTAAATTTAAAATGGA
Source organism: Callopanchax toddi (assembly GCA_006937965.1). Lineage (NCBI taxonomy): Eukaryota > Metazoa > Chordata > Actinopteri > Cyprinodontiformes > Nothobranchiidae > Callopanchax > Callopanchax toddi. Next base: position 2,110,004 of record SSNR01000090.1, on the reverse strand, counting down.
ACCTAAATCTATAATGAGGTTTGTTCCATGTTCAGCTGTCACATACGTATAGATATATTTAGACCCCAGTGAAGCATGTGCTCGAAATCCAATGTTAAAAAAACGGAGGCTATGAAACTTTGATGATGTTTAACTTTTATCTGAATCCCACGCAAGTTAAATTTAATGAACATGAGAAGACGATCTTCTGTATCTGAATATTTGGCATGATGGGTTTAGAGACAAATACACAGACTTGGATACAAGAGTACATTTTCTTAGCCAAAAGTAACAGATTTTTTACTGGCAAATATTAGGATGTTTTTACGTTTTATTACTCTAACTTGATAAGAGGTGAGAACAACAGCTGCAAATAATGTAGCAAGTCATGGGGATAAAATGCAATGCATGTGCATTTTTACAAACTCTTGTGACCAAATAAAGAATGCTACTTAATTTATGTATTTTTATGTATTTGGTTGTTTGTTTACGGCAGAAGAGGAGACGTGGATAAAGAAGATCTTCTGTCCTGAGGAAAACAAATCAAATGAACGTTTGGATTCCAACGCCCTCTCAGAAAAGAGCTGATTATTTGATTCAGAAGCATTTCTGCTTATATTAAATTGAGCTGCCAAAGAGGTTTCATGAACAAAACTTAAACCTTTAGCTTGTGTTACTGTAATTATGACTTCTATTAATACCTCACAGCGACAAACTAACGCTGACATGTCACGCTGGAGCAAAATGTCAGGGTAGGTGGCGGGTTTCATCTTGTAGTAATTTCCTGATGTCACATTAACCTGATCCTCTCACTGGAGGCAAATGGAGCCATGGTCGTTATAGTTCCTCTGAAGAGATAACAAATCATGTTCACTATTTAGCAAAGAAACTCTGTTTTGGCTTCATTGTAGTCAGTTCAGGTTCCTGAGTTGGTCATAAACTTTTGTTAGTTTGTGTCATGATTTACCGGTATGTCTTTTATTATTATTTTTTTTTGTAGATATTTTTCCCTCTTTCTTTTTTAACATCAGCTTTTCTGTGTTTTTTTTTAAATTTATTATTAGCAGCTTAATTTTATTTAAATTAACTCTTTGTCTTGGTAACATGCTGTGAAATTCTTGCTAACTTGCTAATTTATGAAAAACATTGAAGAAAAAAGGCAGTTTGACATTCTGGTCAACCTATACAGCACAATTTGGTCTCAAAGCAAACAGATTTTAACTAGACGTTTTTAAATGGATGTTTGAATAAAAAATTATTATATTTATTTATTATTATTATTATTATTATTATTATTATTATTATTATTATTATTATTATTATTATTATCATCATCATCACTGTTGTTGTTCTTAATTAATTTTTTTAAAAGTATTGCTTTTTATCTTTTCTTTTTTTATTGCTTCATCTAAACGTAACTCTTTCCTATCCATATCAAGTAAAGAGCTATGTAAATATTAAGTTTGGGATTTTTTATTCACTTGGGATTATACTATAACATCATAATATTATGCATTTAATGTATTAATTTTAAGGTAATAATATTCTTAGTTAGTGCTTCACTTGAGCATTCAGACACTCATATTTTCTAGAATTTATTTTGTTTATTTGTATCTTTTTTTCCCAGTTAGGTTCAGTTATTGCTTCAATAACATATGGGACTAAAGCTTGACCTGCTGGTGAAAGGGTTAAGAGAAAAGTTTGGAGTTGTTTAACACAAATTCAGCACCAAACATTTCATTTTTAGGTAAACCTTTAGAAAAAGTCTAACATTAAAAAACCAAAATAGACATAAAAAAATATGAAAATGAGCCAGTGGTCCTAATGTTATGGCTCAGTGTAAACCTCTGCATTATGTAGCCCCCTAAAGGCCATGAAGTTACAGTTTAAAGACGTGTTTTTATTTTTATTCTTGAAACTCACAGTAGCACTTTCTGAATGCTTGGAATGATAATTTAACATTCAGATAACTGCACCACCTCAACTCTAAACCACAGCCAGTTCAGGTCCCATGACTGTGTGTTACTGTTTTGTGTTGGTACTATTTTTGTGGTTTGCCTTCTTCACCGAGAAAAACAAGTATACCAGGGATCAGCCCTGATGAGGAGAAGTGTGTGAATATTTAGTCGTTGTTGACAATAATCATCAGAGATGTGTCATGATTTTCAGAATGATTCTGAGTAACGTCTTGGGAAGAGGAGGTCTTAGAGTGGCTGACATCATCAGAGGTCACAGATGGAGTCATGATTGTGTCATTTCATCCAATGAGAGGATAGACAGGATGGACATGTGGAAACAATTTTCTCCTTTCTGTGAAATCTCAAACCTCTTTTACGATCAGAGCTCAGGACTGGATATCAGGAGCCAAATCAGCTACTCACAGCTTTCCGTGCTCGTTTCATGTCACGTGGTCTTGAGAAGATCTTGGGTTGCTATGGAGTTTAGGGACTTATTTTTAAACGAAGGCAACATGAGTTACGAGTGTTCTGCGAATCATCTGAATGTGTCTAAACTGTATGTTTGGAATTCCAGACGAGCGGCGCTTATAGGACTGGAGCTGAGCATGTGTGGGTGACAGCTGCTGGTGAGGCCCTGCAGACCTATAGGAGGACGCTCACCACTGACAGTTGGAAGCTCCGCCTCCTTTGTTGTGTTTCTGTGCATGTGGGTTGACATTAACCCCACATGAACACACAGCACTGTGCAAAAGTCTTGATTAATCCCCTGCTTTTTAAAATATTTTGCTTCCAAGCAGCGTGTTTGCAAAGGAATGATTTTGGTTCAGTTTTGACTCTGAACAATCATTCAGGGATAAAAATGATCCTAATCTCAATTAATAAACTGGTGTTGTGTTGACAGGATTGCAGAGAGTTAGTTTTAAAGTGAATTTTAAGACACTTTGTTATCTTTCTCACAACAATACAATGGATCTACTCCCCCCCAAATCTATAAAAGGTGATACAATTTGACAATAAACAGTACTTTAAGGCTGCATGGTGGCGCAGTTGTTAGCACTGTTGCCTCACAGCAAGGAGATTGTGGGTTCACATCCCGGCTCTGCAGCCTCTCTGCATGGAATTTGCATGTTCTCCCCATGCATGCGTGGTTTTTCTCCAGGTACTCCGGTTTCCTCCCACAGACCAAAAATGTGACTGTCAGGCTAATTGGGCTGTTAAACTGTCCTTAGGTGTGAGTGGGTGTGAGGTTGATTGTTTGTCTCGTTCGTCTCTGTGTGGCCCTGTGATGGACTGGCGACCTGTCCAGGGTGTCCCCCGCCTCTCGCCCCTTGACCGCTGGAGATAGGCACCGGCTCCCCTGCGATCCTCTGTGGAGGATGAAGCGGTTTACAGTACTTTAGCACCAACGATGCGGATTCAGTCCATTAGTTGAGACCTTGTAGATCATATGTGTCAAACACAAGGCCCGCGGGCCACATGTGGCCCGCCACGTCATTTAATGTGGCCCGCGAGAGCTTAAAAGGTCTGAGTATTCAGAAATAAATAGGTAAAAAGCGTATTTTGACCAAAAACTACATTTCCCACAATGCATGTCAATTGTGTTACCCGCGACTTGACGGCTTACCGCCACTACAGGGCAGGGTGCACACAAGCAGTAGGCTGGTCCTCATGAGAACCGGATTTCGAACGCGCCTTTGCGGACCAGCGCTGCGCGGTCCCGATGGGAGACCCTCGATCTGACGAGCTTCACATCCTGTTGCAGCTCAGTGAATGAGTGATTACATGACCTCTGAAGCTAGTGGACACACACGGTAGGACCTCCGCTCCGACACACACACTCACACACACACTCACAGCATCTCCAGTGCGCATTACGCACAGCTCGGTGCGCGCTTTAACACACACACAATCACAGTACGTCCGACCCACGCACGCAGCTCACACATGCCCAGGAGGGGTACAACGGGTCACAATGGATCCGTGATCTGAACAGATCACCCTCTGTGGTTCGGGACACGGTTTGTAATCCAGCTGGCTGCGCTCGCGCGCTTTACTAACTCCTCCCCGACCCGACAGCTCGCGCTCTCAAGCTGCTGATAAATAATTCCCCTCTGAGAAAGAAGTTCATTTTGTCATCACATATCCAGTTCTCTCTATCAGAATCAGTCATTTTGGTTGACCAGAACAAAAGATCACTGGTCGATTTTTGATCCATGATGCGTGCGCACGCGGGGAGCTGCTGATCCTCCATCCCTCCGTCAGCTGATCATCCTCTTCCCTGATGGCAAACCAGATTAACCAGTTTCTGCCTAAGATAACGTGTTGTGTTGGACTTTTATACGAGCTAATGAACATTAATATTAACGGTGTTCAGTCAGGAACAATCAGAACACCTTGATCGTCACGCCTCCTCACCTGCTGCAGCTGAGTCTGACTGCAGTGAGGGAGAAACCGGGTCATCGCTCTGTCAGACCGGAGAGGTGACTAGTAGAAGGCTTTTCAATATTGAATTGGTTTAAATGTGTTTAAAAGTTTTATTTAAGCATCAGAATGACCTCATGAGTTAAAGGTTGTTTGAATTTATTGAGCATTAAGCAGAAAAATGTTGAGCCAACAGCAAATCATCATCTTCAACCCCCCCCCCCCATGTGCGGACCAAACACCAGAGCCAGGTTCTCCCTTGAGGACATGTGATGACAGATTGTGTGCACCCCTAACTATAACAAATGTTTTGATCAAAGTTATTATAACTCTAATGTATTTTTAATTCACTTGAATAGTTTGATCCTTGATTGATGGAGTTCAGTGGGTTTCATAACCTGACAAATCAAAAGGATTTATGTTCTAACAGAGCAACAAGCAAACCTAGTTTTCATGCATTTGTAATGTTTTATCTTGTATAAGTAATAAATTCAGAGTTATGTAACGTTAAGGAGTTGTTACATTTATTTTACATTTAATTTGGTTACATTTTTAAGTTATCTGGCCCTTTGAGGACAGCCATTATGCTGATGTGGCCCTCGGTGAAAATGAGTTTGACACCCCATGATTAGATCTCCAGTCAGGTTTTTGGGATTTTCTTAAACACATGAATTTCAGATTGTATTCATCTAATGAAAATGGAGTTTTAGGTTTTAAATTTCATCTTTCATCCTCCACATTTTGACTTTTATCATTTTTTGAGGCACACATTGCAATAAACATGCTGTTATGCTCAAATACAAGGACAGAAAATGTGGGAAAAAATATTAAAAATGCATAAAATCACCACAAAAGATCTTTAGAAAGTTTAAAAACTAAATCCCTTAAGATCATCTAGCTCCTTAAAAGCAAAGAAAGCTCAGCATGAACACACAAATCACATGAACACAGGTAGACACCAGCAAATCTAAAAAAAGTCCTAAACATAAATAATGTAAATAAATATCACAAATGATCATCCTACTAGTGATCTCTGATGGATGACAGCCTTTTTCTAAAAGTTGCACATCCCACCTCACAGCTAAACTATGTCACCTTCAGCAACAAGTGACACAGGGTGATCGTAATGTTATGAGCTCAGCCTCCGACCTCGTCAGAAGCACCCTGGCAAACATCCCAACTCAGCCAGCTCAGTTTAAGCAGGGATCACATTATTGATTTACAGTATGATTCATTTACAGGCTGGGACTGATAACCACCTGCTAAACATTCACAAATCTTTCCTTTCAAGGAGCCGTTCAGCTGATCGAATGCTGAAGACGTGAGTTTAACCAAAAAATGTTAACCAGAGACATCACTGCATCACTTCTATCACTGAGTGCTTCAGGGAAGACCTGACAGGAAAACATTGTGACTGTATGAGACACCCATTCCCCATTTTCTTTTAATTTCTCTGAGACGAGGTGATGTAACGATTTGACAAACGCCGACTCCCAGGAGCCGTGTGTCTCCTCTGAGACGTGAATGACTTCATGCGGATGAAATGGAATTCGCCTTGGCGTCTCTGCAACCCCCAAAAATATTCAGGATGAAAGATGTCCTCCTTCTGCAGCTCATCAAGGCTCAAGCTAAAAGCGTGTGTGTGTTTTGTACAGTAGGCTGCACGGCTGCAGAGGTGTTGGAGCTGTGGGGGAAGTTGAGGGCAAAGGTCGTGCGTAACTGCGTCTTATATCTCGACCGGTGAACCACTTTCACTTTGTCTGGTGAGGCTGTGGGCTTCTCCTCCCACGTGCAAATCACAAAATATTTCACAATAAAAGCTTTCATTCATACTGTCATGTGAGTCATTCAGTGATGTTTGATTCATGACTTTCTCTTTTCTTTATGTGCTGTCTCATTGTTGGTGATGAACCCTGATTCAAAATGTAGGAATCTACGTTATTTGAATGAATAATAAATGAGCTGAACTGATTATGAGTGGTTTGTAAATAAGAGTCCATTCATTGGTTGTACATTTGTTTTTAAGAAAAGTGTTCAATACTGGTTTCATTAAATTGCTTTAAAGTCTTTCCTGCCAAAAGCATGAGGCTGTCTTCATTTGTTTCCCACATAATAACAGAGAAAAACTTTTAAAAAAGACGACTTACCTTCTGCTATGATATCCACAGATTTAAGCAATCCAATTATCGTTAAAATGCACAAAAAAAGAAAGAAATCTGCCCACTTTTGTCCTTTTGCTTCTCAAAGTTTGACTCCAAAATCCATCTGAGGCTCTGAAGTCTCTTTGTCTCTCTTGTTTCTGGTCTTCAGGTCATCAAGGGAATGGCAGAGAGCAATAACAGAGCACAGTAACGTCTCTCCTTCCCTCTGTCACTCCCACAGCCTGCCCAGTTACCTCCTCCCTATCCCGTCATGCAGCCAGCTGATGGGTGTGTGAAAATGTAAAAAAACAACAAAAAGGAGAGGGGGACCAGGCTGATTCCCAGAAGGACCGTTGTGGAGGTGTGGTGTGATGGTCTTTGTCTCAGAGCCAGATCTTTTTGCTCCTCTCTTGTCTTTCTGATTAGACTCCCAGAACAGTAGAGCTCTATTTTTAACTCTTCCTCTTTTGCCAGAATGGGTGCTGTTAGCAGCTGAGGCAGGCTGAATGTTGGATGTTTTGGCCGGCTGGTGACAGAACTAACTCCCTCCTGTTGACCCCCGGTGACAGCTGAACCATTCAAAGCCATTCTGTCATCCTGGGAAAGTCCAGTGACAGCAGCCACCCGAGTCCTAACGGGTCCAAGAACCACCAAACTGCTGACTTCAGACAACAAAGTGTGGTTAAGCTCTGCAGCTCGTTGGCAGCTTGGTTGTTTTTTTGGTGAAAACAGTCTAATTTAGTTAGCTTTGCTACCAGGACACTGCTGCATAAACACCTAAACTTGGCTCACCTGACTCCTTGTTCATGGTTAACCTTCGTTTCAGATCCACTGTAAATATAATAAATCTTTCATGGAACTGGTTATTTCAGGCAGAATTTAATTTGAAAGACAAACAAGCAGCAACCATCAGCTGAGTTTTCATCCAACATAAAGACCAGAGGCATCAGCTTCTGAAAACGGTGAAAATGCTAAATCTGTTCACTGTAGGAACTTTTGTAATAGTTTCTCAGAATAAGAATAATGGAATTAAAAGTATTGTTTGTTTTGAATGCAGTAAATTAAAAAACTGAATAAAAACAAGTACAAAGAACAAAGATTGTGTTCCTTTTGTCTTCTTTAGTACCACAACTTTTATTATCAATCAAATAGCATATAGTCTAGGCCATGGTGTGTCTTGAGTAATAATGCTATAAAGGTTTTATTGTCTAAAAAAACACAATAGTCAAGTTTTTATGCTTTAATCTAAGAAAAAATACTTTAAAAGAAAATAAAGCACTAAATGTTTTTGTTGTTTTTTGTTTTGATAGATTCATTGATCAATATGTAATTATTTTCTCATTAAAAAAGTGGAAATTGCATCAAAATTCAACACATCACATTTAATGACTGACATCTGTTACACTTTATGTTTATTTTTTATTGTGTTCGGGGTCAAATTAGTTTTTAAAAGATAAATAATATGATGAAAATGTACATTTTTGTCTTTGCTCATGATACAATGTGGCTTTTACTATGATCGTCTCGTCTTCTTCCGCTTATCCGGGTCCGGGTCGCGGGGGCAGCATCCCAATTAGGGAGTCCCAGACGGTCTTCTCCCCAGCCACTTCTACCAGCTCCTCCGGCAGGATCCCAAGGCGCTCCAGGGCCAAACCAGAGATATATTTTCTCCAGCTTGTCCTGGGTCGACCCGGGGGCCTCCTGCCGGCAGGACATGCCTGAAACACCTCCCTGGGGAGGCGTCCAGGGGGCATCCTAACAAGATGCCCGAACCATCTCAACTGGCTCCTTTCGACATGGAGGAGCAGCGGTTCTACTCCGAGTCTCTCCCGAATGTCCGAGCTCCTCACCCTATCCCTAAGGCTGAGCCCGGCCACCCTGCGGAGAAAACTCATTTCGGCCGCTTGTATCCGCGATCTCGTTCTTTCGGTCATTACCCAGAGCTCATGACCATAGGTGAGGATTGGGAGGTAGATCGACCGGTAAATCGAGAGCCTTGCTTTCCGGCTCAGCTCCCTCTTCACCACAACAGACCGGTTCAGAGTCCGCATCACTGCAGACGCTGCCCCAATCCGCCTGTCGATCTCCCGCTCCCTCCTTCCCTCACTTGTGAACAAGACCCTGAGATACTTGAACTCCTCCACTTGAGGCAGGACCTCTCTCCCGACCTGGAGTTGACAAGCCACCCTTTTCCGACCGAGAACCATGGCCTCAGACTTGGAGGTGCTGATCTTCATCCCAGCCGCTCCACACTCGGCTGCGAACCTCCCCAGCAAGAGCTGTAGGTCAGAGCCTGATGAAGCTAGGAGGACCACATCATCCGCTAAAAACAGAGACGAGATTCTCCTGTCACCAAACTCAACACCCTCCACACCACGGCTGCACCTAGAAATCCTGTCCATAAAGGTTATGAACAGGACCGGTGACAAAGGGCAGCCCTGGCGGAGTCCAACCCTCACTGGGAACAGGTCCGACTTACTGCCGGCTATGCGGACCAGACTCACACTCCTCTGGTACAGGGACTGAATGGCCCTTAACAAAATGCCATCAACCCCATACTCCTGGAGCGCCCCCCACAGGGTGTCCCTGGGGACACGGTCATAAGCCTTCTCCAAATCCACAAAACACATGTGGATTGGTTGGGCAAACTCCCATGACCCCTCCATCTCCCTAGCGAGGGTAAAGAGCTGGTCCACAGTTCCACGACCAGGACGAAAACCACATTGCTCCTCTTCTATCCGAGGTTCAACTATCGACCGGACCCTCCTCTCCAGTACCCTGGACTAGACCTTCCCAGGGAGGCTGAGGAGTGTGATCCCCCTATAGTTGGAACACACCCTCTGGTCCCCCTTCTTAAAAATGGGAACCACCACCCCTGTCTGCCACTCCACAGGAACTGCCCCCGATGACCACGCAATGTTGCAGAGATGTGTCAACCACGACAGACCTACAACATCCATAGCTTTCAGATACCCAGGTTGGATCTCATCCACCCTCGGGGCTCCGCCACTGCGTAGTTTTTTGACTACCTCAGCGACTTCTGCCCCAGAGATTGGACAGTCCGTCCCCAGGTCTCCCAGCTCTGGTTCCTTATAGGATTGCGTGTCGGTGGGATTGAGGAGCTCCTTAAAGTATTCCTTCCACCGTCCGACTATAGCCCCAGTTGACGTCAGCAGCTCCCCGTCCCCACTGTAAACAGTGCGAGCAAGTTGCCGCCTTCCTCCCCTGAGACGTTGGATGGTTTGCCAGAACGTTTTTGGAACCGACCGATAGTCTTTCTCCATGGTCTCACCAAACTCCTCCCACGCTCGAGATTTTGCCTCGGAGACTGCCACTGCTTCACCCCGCTTTGCCCTCCGATACCTATCAGCTGCTTCTGGAGACCCACAGACCAGCCATGCCTTATAGGCCTCCTTCTTCAGCCTGACGGCTCCCCTAACCTCTGGTGTCCACCAGCGGGTATGGGGGTTATCTCCATGACTGGCACCGGCTACCTTGTGACCACAGCTAGCAACAGCCGCCTCAACAATCGCAGAGCGGAACAAGGCCCATTCGGACTCAATGTCCCCCATTGCTCTCGGTCGAAGCTCTGCCAGAGGTGGGAGTTGAAGACCATCTTGACAGGCTCTTCTGCCAGGCATTCCCAGCAGACCCTCACTATACGTTTGGGTCTACCAGGTCTGCGCAGCATCTTCCCCTGCCATCTGATCCAACTCACCACCAGGTGGTGATCAGTTGACAGCTCCGCTCCTCTCTTCACTTGAGTGTCCAAAACATACGGTCTCAGGTCAGATGGTACAACTACAAAGTCAATCATCGACCTGTAACCTAGGCTGCCCTGGTACCAGGTGTACCGGTGGGCATCCTTATGTTTGAACATGGTGTTTGTTATGGCCAAACTGCGACTTGGACAGAAGTCCAAAAACAGAACACCACTCGAGTTCATATTGGGCAGGCCGTTCCTCCCAATCACGCCCCTCCAGGTCACACTGTCATTGCCCACATGAGCATTGAAGTCTCCCAGCAGGACTATGGAGTCCCCAGTAGGAGCACTATCCAGCACTCGTCCCAGGGACTCCATAAAGGGTGGGTACTCTGAGCTGCTATTTGGTGCATAAGCACAAACAACAGTCAGGACCCGTTTCCCAACCCAAAGGTGCAGGGAAGCTGCCCTTTCGTCCTCCGGAGAAAACCCCAACATACAGGCAGAGAGTCTTGGGGCTAACAGAAAGCCCACCCCAGCCCTCCGCCTCTCACCCGGAGCAACTCCAGCAAAGAAAAGTGTCCAACCCCTCTCAAGGACTCGGGTTCCAGAGCCAACGCTATGTGTCGAGGTGAGCCCGACTATATCTAGCCGGTATCGCTCAGCCTCTTCCACAAGCTCCAGCTCCTTCCCCGCCAGAGAGGTGACGTTCCATGTCCCGATAGCCAGTTTTTGTGTCTGGGGATCGGACCGCCAAAGCTCCCGCCTTGGTCTGCCATCCGATCCACATTGCACCAGACCCTTCATGTTCCTCCTGCAGGTGGTGGGCCCACAGGTGAATGAGCCCATCTATCCAGTTTGGGCTGGGCCCAGCCGGGCCCCATGGGCAAAAGCCCGGCCACCAGGTGCTCTCTCACCGGCCCCAACCCCAGGCCTGGCTCCACTGATCCAGGGTGGGACCACGGTAACCCTCCGGGCCGGGTACACTGGCTCGTTGATTGTACTTCCATGAAGAGTCTTTTGAACCGCACTTTGTCTCACCCCTCACCTAGGACCAATTTGCCATGGGTGACCCTACCAGGGGCACAAGTGCCCCAGACAACATAGCTCCTAGGATCATTAGGGCACTCAAACTCCTCCACCACGATAAGGTGACGGTTCACGGAGGAGCTTTTACTATGATAAAACATCTAAAGTTTTGTAGAAATTACTCCAATTATGCCTGCCAATGTTTTAAATTATTTTACCTCTAGGGCCAATGCTTACAGGACCAGCAACAGGTTTAGTTTTATGCAACGATTTCTGTTTCCAAAAAGTTGTAAATACTCTTAATATGGAGTTAGGACTGAATCAGAGGAGATTCACCGACAAGCACATTGTAAAGACGTTTCTGAGAGCAGACTAAAATGGCTGATAAGATCTTATTTGATAAGCTTGTGAATATTTATTTTATTTGGCTTCCATTACAATCATTGCCTCTTGTTGTATTCCTGTTTTTGCATTAATCAACATTATAATTTGCAGTTAGGGGATTTTTGTGGTGCAGAAGCCTCGTTATACAAGCAGCCAAGGGAGTGGACCACAGTCTGCATGTTTAGTTACTGTGTGACCAGAGGGAAACACCACATGCACAGGATGACCTAAAGTAGAAACCAAATTAAAGATAAACTCCCAGATGAATTTTATCATGGGTTTGAACACATTTACTCCCCACTTCTCCTGGTGTTGCACGTCTCACCCAAATGTTGATTTGTTGAAGCTGAATCACAGTAGGTATGGTGCTGATGTAATGAAAAATAAACCAACAGATAAAGACTGATACCTCAGTTTTTTTATGTTTATTAAGCTGTCATTTATTTGTGTCCAAGCAGCTGCAACAGCTGTTTATTTATCTTGCATTTCAAACTACCCTCATATGTGACACTCGGCGTGAAATTAGCAAAAAAAACACACAGAAAAACAAAGCACATTTGTCCGCCAGGTGCTTTCCCTCCCATATGAAGTCATCCTCAAACATGTGCTATCGAAGAGGAAGATCTACCCTAAGTGAGGTCATGAGAAGGGTATTTTTGATTGAATGCCATAATTCCCACACCCAAAATGAAGTAATGTGGTGGGATTCAGTGGAGGAGAGGATGATTGTTTTGATTTTGAGGATGATGGGTCTATTCAAGCCCATTGGGTGACATGTGTGATCATTTTTCACACTTGTTTCCTGATGCTGACGTCATAATGGAGGTTCCATCTGATACCTGTGCCTCTTGCTGCAGCTCTGGGCTCACTTTAACTCATCTTACTCAAACATCAGCTAAACTCATGGGTTTTTAGTTTGGGCCGTTCTAATAAGCTAACTGAGCAGAGAGCAGTTACAGCTGAGGGGGTATACCTGCCTTCATGCGTATTTTTGTTTTGTTTTACACTTTTCTTTAAATTACAACGCTGTCGCAATTTAATTTTCCCTTTACAAATCTCAGACAACCACAAAAATACCACAAAACATGTATCACCGGAACACAATCATCACCACAGGAATGTCAATGCTGAAGTACCACAGCATCTCTCATGTGGTTCTGTGCCATAGGATGTTTTTAAAGATTGCCAGGCAAGAAAAATGGGGTTGAGAGTTTTCCACTTTTGAATGTATTTTTCCATCCCCAAAAGGATAAATATGCATACCTGCATTCTTAAAAACAATCAAAATGCTTTGACTTAAACTTAAATCCATCAAAAGACCCACAAAATGAGACAAACCCATATTTTATGAGCGTGATGGTTTAAATCTGTAAATCGCAGATTTCAAGATCTTTTACGAGAACAAAATAAAACGTGTTGCTTGCATAACAATATTACATTATTCACCATGATGTTTGTGCTGCAATTTAACTCTAAACTCTTTTTGTTTTATATTAACAGAAAGGCGGTAGTAAAAATATACGATTTGGTGGAGTTCTGAGTTGCCATTATAAACAGAACTTTCATAATCACAAGCATCTGTTTTAACTTGAGGGCTTTTAACCTCAATGAACTTATTGCATCATCAGTGACACATCTAATTAGGTAGAAAAAAAACAGTTAATCGCCATCATAAGTTATTGCTGAGGATACGAGCACTTCATTTCTTGTGGTTTTTGTGTTTGTTCATGTGAATCTCTTTCTTCAGTCTAAATTGGCTCAAAAAATTATATGGTCTAATATAAACCTGAGTTTGTTTTCCTCTGTAGTGCCTTTAGAAGTGATGACTCAGCAGCTCAGAAATGTTAATCACTTATTTCTCATTTCCTGAGTTTGATAATTGCATGTGGTAGAGGTGCTCATAGGAAGGGACTGATTTTTTTTGTTTCAGATTATTTGTCTCAAATACATTTAAATACGGCATGATCGTGCTATTTTAACATATTTTCTTCACATTTTATCATGATGCATGGACAACTTGCAGCCAGTTTCCATGGCAGCAGACACCCACCCATCACTAGTGTTTTTCTGTCTTCGCTCTTCAGAGTCTGAGTCTCTGTTCCAAGGTCAGCCACAGAAAAGCACTAAGTGCCAATCATCTGGCAAACACTAAAGGCAAAGGGTATTTCCAAACACAGACGCCTGTGACATAGTGTGGGTCATGAGCAGAGACTGCAGACCACACAGCTGCTGGGTTCAATCCAAACAACAACTGTGCTTCAGCCAGCTTATCAAAAGAAAGTTGTAACTTAATATCAAATGTGTATCTTTCATATACCTTTAAATTTTAATTTCTAATTTATCGTTGAATAAGTTAAGCTTTCTTTATCTGAGTTTTATTTACATTATATCCAGCTGTTTAAATAATAATTAAGAAGTTTCAAATAAAAAATCTCAAGTGAAATATCTCCCTCTGCTGGTAAATAAGTGGAACTACATTGCCTGCCCCCTCAAGGACAAATGGAAGCCGCGCCTTTTTATTTTTGATTGGTTAAAAATATTCTCGTGGTACAATGACGAATAAGGAAATGTGTCAACGGATAACGTGACGCTGGTGAGAAACGTGGGTAAATTGTTGTGTATTCTAAGCTTTGAGTGCTTTTATTTTGTTCGTAGGTATTTATCAGATTTATGTCGGTTTTCAGAAACAATGTTATTTACGTCGCCGACAGTAACTGCATTCTGGCGGCCTTTATAAACAACATTAGAGTAAGGTCACTAACGTTAGCTGCGAATGCTAATGAATGTCAACAAGCGGTTAAAGAGTTGATTCATTAGTAATTGAGTGCTACAGTTATATCTAACTCAAAGTAATACGTGTTTATTATGATTTCTAAAAAAAAATTTTTTTGCAAATAGTTGTGGGAAAATATAAGCACCCTTATAAAATATGAAGTGAGAAATAGTAACGGTGGGTTTTGTCTTTTAGCGCTTGGTTTTCTGTTACCAGACCACTGGGTGGTGCACAAAACCCTCAAACCACGACCGCAGTCAAGTATGAACAATTTCTATAAGTAAATATCATTGTAAACAATTACCAGAAGAAAGACAAATAAATAGTTTTATTACCATTTGTTTTAATAAATAGTATAAGTAGTAAGTATTGAAGTAGTAGTAAATAAAGTTTGTTTATATAGAACCTGTTACAGAAAAGAATCACAAAAAGCTTCACAAACCATCAAAATTAAAAGACTAAAAACCTAAATAAGAAAAAGATAATTAAAGACTATTAAGAAAATAAAGATCATAAAGACAAGTCAAAAAAATTACATTAAAACATTATTGTAAAAATAAAATGAATAAATATAAAAAATACTATATGATCATAAAATAAATGAATAAAGATGATTAAAATCAATGGGGGGGAACACACAAAGAGTAGTAAATCATCCAATTAGCAGCTTTTCAGAGTTGTAAAAAGTTATCCAGAAATGAATAAATATCTCTAATCTGACCGTAACATTTTTGTTGATTTTCATTTTTTATTTGCATTGCTGCTTTTGATACTGCTCAACATTAGTTTTGTTTGTTTTCCTTAGTGATTATCTGCACAATGTCAGCTTCTACAAAAGTGGCATCTTTGCGTCTGCCTCCACTGCCTACAATAGGAGAACTGATAAAACTCTACAACCTTCGAGCTGAGAAACAACTTTCCCAGAACTTCCTGCTGGACTTGAGGCTTACAGGTTAGTCATCCTGCATTGGTTTTCGTGTACTTGCTGAAGGCACAGTAACATGTATTTCTCTTAGAAGCTTGTCCACTTGCTGCTGTGTTTTAAGACGTTGAAACTGACAGGATTTTTTTGTGTGGGTGATTGTAATAGTCCTGTCTGCTAATGTGAATGGACTGCTGGAGTTGTTTGCAGCCCCTGAGAGCTGGAGGGGTAATATGATTACCGGTGATGCAGTGCAGCTCTGATCTGCTCTCATGTCCTTTGGCAAGGTGACTGTTAGATTAATGTGTCTCATCCTCATCACACAGAAGCTTGCAGATTTTGTGAAATTGAACAGTATTAATCTCAATTTAGATGCCAGAGACTTTGATGAAGACATGATTGGAGAGTTTTTGTTTGCAGTGTATGATGTGCTGACTGATTGCATCTAAAAATGGTTTGAAAAAGAAACGCTGAGTGATATTTTTCTGTGTTTTCAGACAAGATAGTACGTCAGGCTGGCAGTTTGAAGGATGCCCATGTGTGTGAGGTGGGTCCTG
This sequence comes from Callopanchax toddi, assembly GCA_006937965.1. Classification (NCBI taxonomy): domain Eukaryota; kingdom Metazoa; phylum Chordata; class Actinopteri; order Cyprinodontiformes; family Nothobranchiidae; genus Callopanchax; species Callopanchax toddi. The sequence goes on along the minus strand of SSNR01000090.1, from coordinate 2,094,137 downwards.
GTCCTGGGGGTCTCACTCGCTCCATTCTTAATGCTGGAGCTGCAGATGTGCTGGTCATAGAGAAAGATTCACGCTTTATCCCAGGGCTACAGGTAAACTGAAACTCCACATTCACATAAGCAGCAGCATCATTCATGTTCTGAGGAGTGGCTGTTATTAACTCATTTAAGTTCTTATATGTTGTTTTCATAGTTGTTGTCTGAGGCAGCTCCAGATAGGCTGAGGGTTGTCCATGGGGATATTCTCACCTACAGAATGGATCGAGGATTCCCGGCAAATGTCTCTAAACCATGGGAGGAAGGTGAGAGGATGAAAGGAGAGCAGTCTGAGTGACGTTAATTTGTTAGACTAAACATATTAAAAAACAAAAAAATTGTGGATTCACAGACCCACCAAACCTTCACATCATCGGGAACCTGCCATTCAGCGTCTCTACGCCCCTCATCATCAAGTGGCTGGAAAACATAGCTGACAGAACCGGGCCTTTCGCCTACGGACGCACTCGACTCACGCTCACTTTCCAGAAGGAGGTGGCAGAGGTGGGTGAACTCAAGTGATTCATTTACATATTTGTCTGATTCTGGTCAGCAGTCAGGTTATTTTTGTAGAAAATGTTTTGATTTAAAGTTGAACAAAGCTTATTGAAACATTTACTTTGTCCCTCCAGTTACTGCTTTTTAATAATATTGTTTTAAATGTATTGATTAATAATTTATCACATTTTCTACCTAAGTATAGAACTTACTTCATAGTTTTTCAGGATGTAGCAGGATTTAATGAATTAAATGTTTTTATTTTCTTTCTAAAGTTCCATCCAATTTTTGCATAAAAACATTGCTATTATTCAGTCCGTTATTCACCATTATCCCATGTTTTAGTCTTCATGTAATAAATACACACTCACAACTCATAGATTGTATATTACAGATGAACAGTGATACAATTTCAAAATATTCACCAAATTTTGCTGCGTGCGTGTGCATCAGTAATTTAGTGAAATTGTTCTGTCCATCCAGAGGTTGACGGCCAGCACAGGCAGCAAACAGAGGAGTCGTCTGTCCATCATGGCTCAGTATCTCTGCACTGTCCACAAACGCTTCATCATCCCTGGACAAGCTTTTGTTCCCAAACCAAAGGTGAGACAGTTTATTTATCTAGAATCTGACGTGTCCATTCCTCATTGAGTTGCTTAAATTCAAGTCTCTGAATGAAAATATTTCATTTTAATGAAGTTTGTGCTTTTTAAGTTTATTGGCATGGAATTTATTCTGCCTACATCCCCAAACGCATAGATCATTTATTAGGGAAGCTGATATAAAACGTATTTAGTATCAGTGATTCAGGATTAGCAGCTGGCAGATTTCTCCCTTCAGGTGACTCTGGGACCTCCTTATGTTTCTGCTCCTCATCTGGTCCCACGTTCCTGTCAGCGTCCCTCATCTCATCCCCATTACTCATCCCCCCTTCACTCTTCTTGCTTGTAGGCTTCATTTGGTGTTGAAACAGTGTTGCCTCTTTTCCGTCTTTGGACCTTTTTTCTGGGCTGTAATGATGCCTGGTGGGTATTTGAGATGTGGCATGATCGCACTGTGCCTTGTAATGAGAGCCTTGTTCTTTTTTGAGGTCCAGTATCTTTGTCTATATCTTTCAGCCCGTGTGAGTGCATCATTGGCAGCGAAAAGATGCCTTATGTAATGTAGGGATTTTTCTTTTAATCTTCAGTTGGAGGATTTATGGTTGGACCAGGGAACCCATTAGGAAAATAAAAGTGCTGCTGCAAAATTTTACACAGCAGCATTGGTGAATAGAGAACTCCACTGACGTATATTTTAATTTACAGACATAAAAGGCTTTTGAAAGTCTCTAGGGCTCTTTTACAATTTTGCACAAATGAAATCCCGTATTTCTTTTATGCAACTAGAGAATAGGTGTTGAGTTGTCAGATGTGCTGTTGGTCCCTTAAAGGGGCTGTGCTTCTTTAGGAGACCTACTGTTGGTAAATATTTAATCTTCTGCAAAGAGTAAAATGCAGCAGAGTGAATAGGATGAGCAGTGATTGCTCATTCTTTTAGAAGAGATGGATTCCAATGATTATTTCATCACATTCTGCTGTCTTTTCATTTTCTCTGGAGCGTCTCATTTTTCTGTTTGTCAAACTGCAGCTTAATGCGTTGCAGCGTGTTTCTTTGAGCATTCAAATCTCTGCATGTGGACACATGTTGACAAGGACATGATAAACAGAGCATAAAGGATGTTTTCAGACTCCTTGAAGTTTTGATTGACACTCAACTTTAAGTGAATTCAGTTCATTTTTCTTAATTGATTTGTAACTTTTAACATTTAAAGACAAAAACTTGTTTTTGAATTGGAATTAAAATGTGTAAAGACAGCTTTACTAGGATTACTCTGTATACCTTCACCAATTAAACCCATTGTATTCAGTTGGGCACTGATAAACTCCAGTCTTGTTGTAGAAGCATTACACATCAGACCTCTGAGAGAAGAAGGATGCACCAAAGCTCAGCTGTGATTTTCATAACAAAGGGTCTGATAACGTAATACTCATGATACCTGGTCCACAGGATTTAGAAGTGCTGCTGGGTCTTTGTGGTTATCTCACATAGGGGCTCTTTTGATGCTTTAAGCACATTCTCTTCTTGTAATCATAAGAAACTTGCTTTGAATTAAAAAGAAACTTATACTTGTTCTGAAAAAGCAGGTAAAAATCAATGGCAGACTTTAAACTTTATGCATAAACACTTTAAAAAATAGTGTTTTCTTTCACTTGCTTAAATCTGATGTCTTTTCCTTGTTTGAAAACCAGTGTGACAGTAAGGATCATGTATTGGTGGAGGGCTGACCTGTCAATCAGCCAATGTAAAGGCTAGATAACTTGCACACTGATCATGGTGTGTGTGCAGAGCTGCTGTTACCTGCATTCTTTCTGCTAAACAGTAGGTGTCACTACTGAGATGATCAAATTACTGCACACAAGACACTTCAATTATTCTGAAAGCATCCAACTGGACCCAGTGTGGTGAACCTCAAACTGTTCAATGTATGTTTATGGAATTGAAAGCTTTTGAACAAGAGAAGAGATCTCTTTAGATGATTGAATCATCAAAGTTCCTAACTTTAAATTTAAAAATTTGGTTAGGGAGGCAATAATCAGATAAGAGGTCAAATTATGGCATTTAAAAAAGCATAAACTTGATAGAACAAAAACTTGTATTCTGTCAATCTCCTGTCCAGACTCCAGTCCAGTAGGTGGCGGAAACGCACATTTTTAATTGGTTTGCCTGCCACTGTTACACCTAAGAGGAAGAAAATAAGAGGATGAAATGTCACGAAATCTTCATGTGACCTCAGATTTTTAATCTGTCAAGTTGCAGGTTGAACCATAAAAATCACCTAGAGATTGGAATCGGCATGATCTGGTAAATTGGGGATTGACCAATCATAACTCAGAAATCTGTGGTCTTTATTTAAGTCTATGAACGCTCTATTGCCAGGTTGCAAAAAAGAAATTAAAATTCAAAATGTTCCTGCTTCATGAACTCGCCATCGCTAATGCGGCTGCAATCGGATCTTTTTTTTTTTAACTAGAGGAAAAACACTGACCAACTTGAGGCTCTGCAGCCCAACAAAGTGAATATTTGCCAGCCAAGACCGATTAACATAAAAAATAACAAAAAGTAGTAAAATATTGAAAACTTGAGTCTAAATATTCCCAACCTTTTTAAGGACACACAAATTAGCATCTCCCACGTGTCAACCCAGGTCATCTATCCTCGCTGAATGTTTTAATGGCCTCTTGGTCCAACTGACATCATTAGGACGGATGATGGCTTTTTGATGAGCAGAATTTCTGGTGCTGATGTCCTATAAAAGATCATAAAGCACGTACAGCATTTTAATGCCATCATCACCTCAGCATCATGCAGGCCCCTCTTTAATATCATGTCACGCAGCATAAATCATAAAAAGTCTATGGCTCTGCATTGTTTACTGGTGCACGCCAGAGTAATTATGCAGAACTGCATAAACAATAAAAGTGTCCTGCCTGATTTATGAATCAAAATGTAAGGCTGCATGGAGGGGACTGATTATGGCAATTGACAATAAAGACTTCAGGCTAAACCAAAGGATATTTAATACAATGTAAATGTTAAAAGGATGTGTAGAAAGATTTTGTTGTAAAATGAAACACAAATGAGCCACAAAATTAAAAATATAATGAAGTTGATGAGCCTAACAAAACAGGATACTCTTTTATAAAGGTCACACATCTGTGCCCTGATGACTAAAAACTGTTCTTGCAGATGGGGAATCATGCAGAATTGAGCAGGTGGCTTTAGTGTAGTGACTGTCTGATGCTTCTGTAGTTTAAAATAAAAGCAGAAGTAGTAAAAATAACGTGTTCGTGTACAAAAGCTCTTTTATTCATGTTTCTCTGTCAGCTGCTGCAGCACCTGTGCATTTTTTCAAAAGTGAATTTGTGTGTAAGTGTGAGTGTGCCACATATCTATCGCCAATAAATCAACTCCGTGGTCTAATTGTAGGCATTATCTCACTCCCACTGAAACTCAGGGATCACTGATTGTGTTAATAAAGAGGAAATTGTGTAAAACTGAAGAATAACTGAGCTTTTGTCAGTTTCTAATTGTCACTTCAGGATATAAGTTAGTTATGCTTCTCCTTATTTGTGTCCAATTAATCACACATCTAACAGATATTTATATATATATTTAAAACATTTTGTCATTCCCTTCATTGACTAAGAGCTGTGTGTTTTGCATACGGCGATAAATGACGTGTGAACAATCCTTAGAAGTGATTTAATGTTGTGTAATCAGACAAACTGTGACTCACAAAGAGTCATTGAACCAGGTGGAAAAAAATATCCTCGGCTGAGGGAGGGGTGAAAAGGAGGTGATGGTTGACTAGAACCTGGAGGAGCCGACCACCTTAAGTTTAATGAGGAGGAAATGTTGGATCTGTTTTACATCAGCAGCTATTGGACGCGTATTGACAATAGATGGGGAGATAGGCTCTTATTCCTGATGTTTGTCCCCCTCACTCCCAGAGTGCACTGCTCTTTATATGTCCTGTTAAGGGACTGAAAATGTTTTGAACGGTTTCTTGGAGCAGCTGGCTTAAAATGTCTTCTGTTATTTCCCACATAGAAATATACTCAAAGTACTTCTCTGATTTGCATGTCTGGATGGGGACTTTTAAACTGAGAGGATTTCTGCTGTTACTTCATCATGTCTGACTTTTATTCCGGTCAGGGGTCAAGTAGTTTTTGAGTGAGAACATTCAGTCATCTGAATGATTTTTGCTTCATCTTTACATTAAAAAAAAAAATCAGATTACATCTTGATATTCACATATGTCCCTCTGCTTCTCTTTATCTTGGCTGAATTAGAAAATAAGTGTCCATATTGGAGTTAGATCTGTACATCCCTGCTGTCTCAAGGACCATATCATCCTATCAGCTGTGGTTTTGAATGGAGATGGTGTGTGGGGGGGGAACGGGAGGCACCGAGAAGGGAATCATAAAAGATAGAGGCGAAGCAGTAAAGAAAGAAGGCAATAAAAACTAAAAATTGAGAAATAAAATGGTGCAATACGACAAAAAACAACAGACAAGAATAAGCAATTGAAAGCATAGTGACGGGGAAAAAGAATAAAAGTGAGAATATAGCTTGAATGTGAAGTATGTGATGAAACCAAGCCTGAGAAGCAATTCTTCACCCACCCAAGTACAGAGCAGCAGAAGACGGATTCCTGACAGAGATGGATCTGAGCAGAGAGTGAGGCGTACCTCCAGCAGATGGTTGTCGGGAGTCGCTCTGAGTAATGGCTGCATCAGCCATCACCCAGCAGCTAACAAGAGGAGAGCCCTACAGATGTTCGCCTTGTACACAGTCGTTTACCAAGAGCACAGGCCAGAAGAGCTGAGCCCAAATTAAATTTGTTAATGCTGCATTGAACATCAATATTACAGTAGCTAGGAGAGTTCGGACTCCTGCTAAATCCTGCACGTGTTTCTGCAGCTTTATGGATATTTTTAGCTTGAGATTTATTGTAGTTTTTGTTGTTCTCTCCAGCTAGGTGTCGGCTCGTGTTTGAAATAAATGTATCTTTTGATTTGGAGCATATGCTTCACCTTAGTCCGGTCCAGTAAAACACAGTCACAGTGATGGATGTCCACTCTGTGACCTGGTGTGACCCGGCTCATGCGCCCACAGCAGGAGTAGTAGAAGTGAAAATCTACTCTGAGGGGCTGTACTGCTTTTCTTCACCTCCTGCCACACTTTCTGCACACAATTCATCTGGATCTATTCATATCTCGTAAACGGGGTCAAACACCGTACCGGGAGTATTGAGGAAAGTTATTTCAATGACTCGTGTCAGGAGGGAAAACGCCAGAAGACATAGTCTCAGTACATCACAGACCAAGGGTAAAAGAAATCTAAAAATACTCCTCTTTTTTTCTTTTCTCTTTTTAAACAAAATGCAAAGCTTTGCAGAGTTGGCTTGTGACCATCTCTGGGGGGTGCTCATATGCTCCTCCTTGTACAGAGCTTGGGTATTTTTCACTGAATTATTCTCAACGTCACTTATTTTATAAAGAAAGAAAGCGACTATAAATTTAATAAAAAATTTAATTGGTAAAACTTCCAGCTTTGCAATGACTAGCATCATTCTGTAAGCTCTTATCTTGAAGAGTTATTAAAACGCCTTAAGTAAAACTTTATGCGACATGGCTTGATTCCAGGTGTTCAGAGGGACTGGAGGATGGATGGGTCCGGTGGGAGCGTTGATTGAGTTTCATCAGAATTTCAAAGCAGATTTGAAAACATGCTCAGGGACATCGCTGCCTTAGCTTGACATTGCTTCTCTTTGCTCTCTGTTTTCTTTAATATGATGAATATTATTTTCAGTGAATATTGTCATGAAGCCAAATATAGATCGCAAAACAGCAACGTGATCACACCCTTCAAACGTTTAGCCTCCTTCACCTTTAGCTTGCAGGAAGCCTTCCGTCCACGTGCTGCACGATGCTGAAAGCTGAAATATTAAAGGGCCTCCTTTGAACTGTCAGACTGTATTGTTTTCCTACAAGCTCTCCTTTTGTCATCTGTGCAGCTTTTACTGCCTTTGTCAGCAGTTTACTGCACAGTCAAGGTCGATGCTGTTATTCCAGCAGCCTTGTGTGAGCATCAAGACCACAGCAGAGCAGCTCCAACAAAGGAAGGTCATTTCTCCTTCAGCTTTGACGACTGCATTTTATCTTCAGTATGAACCTTCATGAACATAACAGCTGTCCAGAGCAAAGAGACACACATTAGGTTTGACATACTGGCCGTATTTGGAGCTCAATCTTTTTTTGAATAATAAAGATTTTTATAAGGGTGTTTGGCATGTTGGCATGCCAGTTGTTAAACTTGCTCAGATTTGTATCTTTCTGTGTCAGCCATTCACTTCGATTCCATTTTTGCCAAATTTATTAACATTTTTCTTTTAATTTTTGTTTGATTTGCCTGTTTAGAGTTAATTTGCTGCTCGGTAAGGTCAACCAAATCTGTGGATTTCAAGATGGAAGAGTTCAAAGAGAAATTTGATGGATAATTAACCTCCGCCTGGAACTAACGAGCGCTCACCTTCCCTCGTCTGAGGCTCACATTTCAGATCTCTTGTAGTGGCAACTCGGGGTGAGAGTCTTTGATACAAAATATAGGTTAAACACACAGAGGAGCAGAACTTATTAGCGCTTCCCCACGAGAGGAACAGATATATGATGCTCACTCCTGTTGCATAACCAAGACGAGAGGAAGAGGGAGAAGAAAATCCTTTAATAATCCATGGTATTTTCAAGAAGGCATATTCTCACTCTGTGTAACAAGGAGACTCCAATAAGCTTTAATGAAACGACAGATTCTAACTAATTTCATACATTTAAAGTGCACAGGCTGCAGGATGGAGATATTAATAAGCATAACATACACCATTCTGATTTAAAACACCATGTATTTCATTTGAAAGAGATTTTAATGCAGCTCATTTAAAACTCTGTTCATTGAAAGAAAGAAAGGGGTTGCACCTCTTGTTTTTGTCTTTTTACCGTTCTTACATTTCCATTTTAAGTAAATCAGGAAGCAATTTAATTTATTTATGGCATATCCTGGAAATTGTTTGCCTTTGTATTTAAGAAAGACGTTATTCATCATGACCAATCACTGGATGTTTGATTAAATATAAAACATTTTTCCCCGACGTTTAACTGTAACAAACATTTAAATAAGAGTCTTGGTATTTTGTCATTTAAAATATTCAACAAACCATGCAATTAAAAATATCTAGTTCATTAACCTACAAAATGAAAAAAACTGCTTTTAGAACTATTATGTAGCTAGAATTGACTAATCTTTATTTTTTTAATACATAAAAGCAATTTTGTTATATTAGACAAATTTTATGTGACAGATTTTTTGGGGAGAAAATTTAATGAAGGAATTATATTTTACTAATATTTTAAACATTTCCTGTGTATGATGAGAAAACATGACATTAATGCCTACAACTTTACTGTAAATGTGATCCTTTTTTGTGGTTGTCTTTTTTTCTTTCTTTACACGGTTGCTCTTTTCTTCCAGGATATAACTTACATGTTGTCAGTAAACTCATTAGTTTGTGTCAGATGAAGCAGCCAACCCAGATAGCAGCCATTCCTTTAACTCCCAGGGGCGTTGTTTTTATTTCATTCGTGTATTAGCTCATACTCTCATTTTACCAAGCCATAACTAGGAAAGCTTTTGGGATTGGTATTAGGAGAATCCCTTCTCTGAAACCCATTTGCACACAGCTATGTTTTATAGATGCCTCAGCATCTGAGCAGACTGCCTTTCCTGCCTGCACTCAGAGCAGTCGGTCCCATCCGGCAAGCTGTAGATTTGGCACGGAGGTATCCGACATCCACACCCATTAATGTCCACAGCATTCAACGGGGTCATTGCTTCCACAAAATAGTTTTATTGGTAAAAAATAGAACTACTTGCACAAGCACATTGAGACAACTGTATCAGAACTTGTGAACTGTTCATCACAAATATGCTCTGGCAAAGTAAGAAGTGCTAAAAGCATTCACAAAAATAAGCTGCAGTTATCAAAATAATAAATCAACATCTCGGTACAGTTTATGCAGGAGAGTTGTAACTCTAGACTTTTAGGACCATGTCACGTTGCACTCTGGCCACTTATAAGCAAATAAAATTGCGTGCTGATGATTAAGCTGCACAGCAACAAAGAACAGAACTCTTTAGCTCGCGTTTCCCTGCTGAATCCCATCAGACAGAAATTGCTCCCTTTTTGTCCAGAGTGCCACTTGTGTTATGTATTGGTCCAGAAAGCTGGAAACGCTCAGTTATTTGAACCAAATTGTTGTTAAATAGTAACACAAATTAAAAGTGCACTGAGTAGTCTTCTTATAAAGAAGATATGGTATGAACATGGTGTATCTATACTGAAACAATCTGAAGGACTATTGATCCTCCACTGAAAACAAATCCTCCTAAAATCCTAGATGCTTGTGTACACAGACCAACGGTGACTCAGATTTCTGACATAAAAACATCTTATAGGAACTTCCGCGCACACATCTTCCTTGTGAAGCTCTCATACCCAGTGAAGCCTAGCTGTGCTTTGAGGAATGATACGTAAAGAGGATTTAAAGTAACCCTCAAAAGCTTCACCACGCTGTACACAAGCATCTAGTTAATTTAGTTTGGCAGAACAAATCACAAACTCATAAAACATTTTCAAATGCATAATTCATGTATAAACAACTCAATAAAAAAATAAACAAAAAAAGTTACTCCAGATTATATTAAAACCTGTCATCATGAGACAATTTGGCACATTCTCAAAACACATAATGTGTCAGTATTAGCTGATGACATGGCACATTCTTTACTTTGTTTATTGCATTTATCAGTTATGTCGCCTGGGCAGTGGGTCACTGTCAGGAGGCCAGTTCTGTTGGCTCAAATCTGAGCTGGGCAGGACGGCAGAGTCAGGGTGGGGTGGAAATCTGGGGCTGCCAGCGGTGCCCACAGAGAAGCCTGTGGTGTGCTGGCAGCAGCCTGCAGGTGGCGATCTGAGCTTAGCCATCTGCTCTCCCCCAGGAAGCTGCATGTTTATGAGAGAGAAGGAGAGAATGTACAGTTCTATACATCCCAGCCTGCCAAAGTCTGAATATTCCTGCCTGATCCTCCCCTCAGAGTAAAAGTGTACACACACACACTCTGGAAGGTAAGCATGAAAGCATAGCCATGCAGCTGACACATGAGTAGGTAGGGGGAGTTTTGTTTATGTGCCTGATGTGCATGTGCGTTTCAGGAGGACACGCTTTCAACATGCATCAGCGTTCTCTCATCAGAGATCACATCCACGTGACGTATGACATAAACAGGGCAGGAGGGGGATGAGTTTGAAAAAAGAAAAACAGCGACTGGTAAGATAGTCAAGTGGATGCAATTTAAGACACTAAGACCTTCTGCAGGTGGGGACTGGTAGCATATGCGCACTGCTGACGCACTTGAAAAACAAGTCACATATGGAGAATGACTCAAACCTTTTTTAGAAGCTGGCTACACGACTATCAGTTTGACTCAAGGAGCGCCTCGTCCTCTGCTGCAGTTTTACCCCGGTGCCACTGTACTATTAAATATCTATACATCCATGTGGGATGAAATATATGGCTCGGAAATGAGAAGGTTTCCAAAACCTCCGAATGAATATATATCCGCTTAATAAATGGGATTAGTAAAAGCAGTGTGAGCAGAAACTTTTGCACACCATGGCAAGAGGGAAAAGATGCCTCCTCTTCAACTTCAGTGACTGACATGCAGATACCTCCCTGACAATAAAGATATTCAAATACTGAATTTAGTTTCCATGGTAGTGCAGAGGCGGATGACAGGAGCGAAAAGCACATGCGAAAAGCGTCTGAATGTTTACTGTGCACATAAAAGGCACACAAAAGAGTGTGTAGGTGTGTGTGTGTCTGGGATGGATTGTGATGGGTAGCTGCTACTTACAGACAGGTTGTTTGTGTCAGGATGGAAAAACAAAAAGATAGTCCACAATCTCATCCTGCCAATTTCTCTCCATCTCTCTCTCTCTCTCACACACATTTCCTCCTGCAGAGAAAGACACAGGCATCCATTTGCCTGCATTTTCTTTGTTAAATTTGGCCTATCAGCCCACTTCTCCTCCTCCTGACAGTCCTCTGAACAGTTACAGCAGGGTAATGTTTCTACAGCTTTTCAGGCACAGGCATTGTGTGGTTCAGTCTTCTACCAGGCATTCCACTGTATTAACACGCAGACAGGCTCCATACAGCATGCTTTAGAGGCAAAATATCAACATCCTTCTAGCAGCTAACAAAAATACGACCATCTATTTCAATCAATTCCAGGTTGCATTCTAGTGGATACAAAAAACTACAACGGCTTCCTACAAAAAGGGTTTTAGTTCTGCGTTCATATTGCCTATTTCATCAAATGGGAGGATACCGATACTAACGATTGTAAATAGCAGCTAAATGATTGCTTATTTCTTCTCGATTCAAACCTTTGGTGAGGGCAGAAAAACAAAATCTACATGGATCTCTCCCTTATTTGCTTAATCCATTCTCCAGGGAGCTCTTATTGTGATTTACTGGTGAAGATTCTGCATTTGGTTGGGGCTTCCTTCGATTCTGCAGCAGCACATCCTGGCTCCATAGACATTCTCGCTGTTTGTTCCAAGGCGCTACTGAGGGAATACCTCCACTGCTTGTGCTTGCAAAACAGGGAAAAAAAGGAGACAAGCAAGACAGAAAAGAAGGGGAAATGAATTCAAAGTTGTTGCCCTCCTCTCTCTTCTTTTCACCACCTCAGTCTGGAGTAAAATCCAGTACGTAATGTAAGTTGTGATGGTTTCCCCTCAGGCTTGTCTTCCTTAGCCGTTCGTTGCGTACACAGCGGTGCTTTATTACACATAGTCCTGCAGGCTGTAGCCAGTCTTATTGTCTAATGGGGAGAGAGAGCAGTACTGGTGCTGGAGCTCCTGCTGTTGCTGGAGCAGCTGTTGCTGCTGCTGCTGGAGCAGCAATTTGTCAGGAGGAGGAAGCAGAATCAGATCCTGTGGACCATGCCTCTTCCCCGAACAGGACATACAGAAGATGGACCCTCCAACAAATAGGAAACCCGCTGAAACAAAGGCCACGTACACAGCACCTCCAGGCTCAAACTTATTGCTCTCGGGCACACTGGAGTCCAGGAAGTTTGTGATGACCTCGTTGGTGAACCAAGAAGCAGGCACCAGACACAGAAAACCTGCAGCGACAAAGCAGCCACCGCTGGCAATTGCGGCATGCCGCTTGGAACGTCGTCCACCTCCCCAGCGTGTGCATTTTAGTCCCAGGGATGCAAGACAGAGACCCATGGCAGCCAGTACACAGCACAGCACCATAGTGGTACGAGCAGTCTGCAAGTATGCAGGTAGTGAAAGCACCGAATACTTAAGTGTGCAACTGAACATCCCGGTGCTGTACCAGGTGCAGTCCATCCACAACCCCTGCATTTGGGAGATTGCTGTGATAATGTTGGAGCCCACATCCGCACTGACCTTCCAGTTGGGCAGCAGGGTGGCCACAGTGGCACCCAAGATGCCCAACAGCGCCAGGACAAATCCAAATATCTGCATGCCAGTGGATGCCATGCTGCTGCTGCTGCCTCAGCCGTTGTCTCTCCAGGCAGCATTCACCCAGCGCCAGCCGGCTCGTCGACCCCTCTGTCCAGATGCCTTTCTCCCTTCTCTTGGTGGTGCAGCCACTTAAATCCCCACTTCCTCAGCTGCGGCTCCACTGGACTGGAGGAGAGAGACCAAAATGAGAAACTGAAATCAGTGTGTCTCCTTGCACTCCCCTCTTCTTTCTCATCTTATTCACCTCACACTTTTTCAGACTGGAAACAAAGGAGGCATGAAGCAGTAGGAGCTGACAGTGGGTAAACAGACCACCAGGGACTGTTGTGCTTCTTCTAGGTGCTGCTATACCTCAGCAGAGCTTTGTAGAGTTGGTATGAGTGAGAAATTAGTTTATATTTGCGATGCTCAATAGATAATGTGGACTTAAAGCTGCAGTACCATCACCTCACTCATAACAAATCCAGCATTTTCATATTGGCTCAGTTTTACAAAGAAATAAACCAAATTATTCAGTTTACACAAATGTTGTTTTGATGTAAAATGATACAATAAGGAAACTTTGAGGTCTTTATAATAGATAATATTGTTTTTGTGCTACTTCTAAGTCTAGGCTTGCTGTTGTTTATCTTTTTATCTGTGGTATTTTAATCCGAGAACGAGGGGAGAGAAAGAAAAGCAGCGATTTTAAAATAATCTCTTACCCCGGCTGGTGCAGAGCTGGAGCCGACGTGTCGCGTCGTTCGCGGTAATTCCTGTAAACACTCTCTGAAAAACGGCAGACTGGGGGCGAGGGGGCGAAGGGGCCGAATCACCCCGGACCGCGGATCCATTCAAGACATCCATTTCCTTAGCAACAGCGGCGGAGAGACCACACAGGCTCGGCCAGAGCCCAGGAGAAGTAACCGTAGCGCAGCTGCCGTCTCCCCTCTTTCTCCCCCTCTCACTGCTCGGCTACTTCTCCCTCTCCTCGCTGGTTTGTGTGTGTGTGTGTGTGAGAGAGAGAGAGAGAGAGAGAGTGTGTGTGTATGTGTGTGTGCGCGTTCTGCCTCACAACTTCCAACGGCTACACAATCTAATCACTGCAGCGCGCGAGCTGCTTTTCTCAAGGATTAGACCTTAACGGTTTAACATTTTCAAAAATACTGCTTCACAAAGACATGTTAAACTAGTTATAATTTATTTAACATTTTTATGATTTATAACATTTAAATAAATTAACAACAAACAGGCAAAAAAATTGACTGGTGTTGCGTAGAGTTGTGTTCCCTCTGGAAACCGTTTCCCCACCTGCCTTATTTTTAAAGATTTCCAGCCATCAGGATTTGTTCCTCCAGCTGAAATGTAGAAATTTTTAATGCAGAAGAAGAATGTATTTTATTTTACCAGGAATTATCCCATCAAGGTTCAGAATCGGTTTCAAGAAAGTTATAGTTCCACATTAAAAAGTTCAACAATATAAGCTAGCTAGTTTATACGTTCTTTTTTTCAGACATGTATATTTTTTTGTAAGTTTTTACCTTGACATGTTTCGACTGCTCCTGCGGTCTTCATCAGAAGTGTCACTGGTGTTGGTGTGACGTGTCGCTTATCAGCTGTTCTTCCCGATGGGCAGGAGCTGATGATGCAGGAGCAGTCGAAACATGTCAAGGTAAAAACTTACAAAAAAATATACATGTCTGAAAAAAAGAACGTATAAACTATTTGGAAAAGAAGACATAATGAACACAGTAAAGTAATATAAGCTAGCTAACAACTTTAGCTAGAAAACAACTTGCTAACGATTTTAGTAACGGTAAATTCATGTTTTCAAATAGACATTCATTCTAATGGTTCGTCAGGAAATCCAGTTAAATACTGTATGTCTGTAACTCACACCAGATGGCTGCTAATACTTTAAAGATCATTTCTGACTTTTAGTTTTTGGGGAGTAAGATACTCCTCTGAGAAGTGAGCAAAGATTACTGGTAAGTTTAGAAATCAAGAGAAAACATTTAAAATGAGGTAAATCATGCATTATGGCCATTAAAAAAATAATAAAAAATTTAAAGTGAACAGTTGTGCAAGAATAGCAATCCAACATATGTATACAACCTGCAATGATGAGTACTACAACTGGAAGCACTTGCATGTCATAATCCTGCATGGTACTCTGACATAAGCATTTTCAGTATAGATGCAGTTGCATGCATGTATAAAATGTCCTCTTAGTCACTTGTTAAAATGTTGCTCATTTTAATTATATAAAAAGTCAGTTTTATGTAGCTGGTTGACAAATTTGTCCTCTTATTTTCTTTCAGAACACAGGGGGAAGCATATTATTTAAGGATACAATTTATTTGCTTCAGTAGATCAAAAATTGGCAAAAATATATCGAGATATTTTCTTTTAGCAATTTTCGTAAAATATCATTGATTAAAACAGCAAAGTTTAAGGAGAAATGGAAAAAGTCTGGTGGAGAAACCTGTTTTTGATGGGGGAACACATCTGGATGTGACCGTAAAAGCACTTAGGTGGATGTTAGCTTTATGATGTTAACCAATATCATCTTATAAGTGCTTAAAATGTTATTTTACTGGTGGTGAATGAGTAATAATTAACAACAGACAACTCGGCAAAGAACCAATTTTAAATTAAATATTGTGAGTAATGCTGTTATTGCAGCTGGTCACAAACAAAATGTTATACTTGTCTATGTGAAGATAAAGATTAAAAAGCTATTGGCTAAAAACGTGTCTTACAGTAACTTTTCAGCTTCTGACCAACAAAATAACAGCAACAAACACTTGTGACCCCAACTATCACTTGTTGAATTAAAAAACTCAGCTAATAAGCCAATAAAAAAAGATTTAATGAGGAAACATGCAGCCTCAACAACCATTTGATTTTGGATTTATTAATGATAGCTGTTTATCTCTTGTAGTGAAAATAATGCTAATATTTTAAACACCCCACCCCCTCCCACTCATGTGTTTCATGAACCGTAGTGGGGTCCAGACCCTGTGAGTTTTCTGGAGGGGCGTGACTGAGTGGAATGGCCTCCCTAATCTGAACTAGAGCAGTGTCTTCTTCAGATCTTGGACAGATCTGATAAACCTAAAGAAGTAAGGAGGGTGAACTGGGAACATATTTCAGCACCCTCTGTCCATGAGATCTTCAACTCACAGCTCTGGGAGAGTTTTCCCACACGTCCCAGCCTAGGGGAGGTTGGGCACATGGAATCATGCGGTTTAGAGGAAGGTCATTGGTGGCTGTTGTAGTTGTAACCAGAGGACCTCTTGATGGACACCAGCAGTGATGGAAGCTACCAAGCTCAAGGAGGAGGCCTATACAGTAGCTGTCCCAAAGCAGCTGATGGATACCATATGGCCAGAAGTGACCACAGCTTTGGTGGTTGTAGAAGCAAAAACTTGGAAGTGAGAGGAATTCAGTGTTTATGGTTTGGGTGGAGAACTGCTGACCTGTACTGGGGATATCGTCAGATGGTCAAAGGAGCATTTTGAGGATTTCCTTAACACAGCAACCATGTCCTCCACTGAGGAGGCAGAGTCTGAGGACATGGGGGAGTAGAGTCTGTCCTACTGGCAGAGATCACCACGTAGTTAAAAGCTCCCTGGTGACAGGGTGAATGAGCTTCCTCTTTAGGGTGGCAGGGCTCAGCCATAGAGATAAGGTGAGGAGCTCTGTCATCTGGGGGGGAGCTTGGAGTAGACCTGCTACTCCTCTGTATCAAAAAAAGTCAGCAGATGTGGTTTGGGCATCTGATTAGAATGACTCGTGGTTGCTTAGGGTTTTCCAGGCACATCCCATGGGAGGACACCCTCAGAAAGACCCAAGACTCCCTGGAGGGATTATTTATCTTCTCTGACCTGGGAACGCTTTGGGATCCACCAAAAGGAGGTGAGGGATATCTGAACTTTCTTCTTGGACCAATTACCTCCACGACCTGACCTTGGATAAGCAGGCGAAAATAAATGGATGGATGGAGTTAACCCTGGGGCGATGCAGATCTCGTGTCCTCTGTCAGGCCTTTGCTGTATTAGTTTTCTTACATGTGACTTTCAGAGACTAGTCACCTTCTGGAATGTTCAAGTCCGTTTCTTCTTCTTTTGACCTTTATTTGTCTACTTTCCTCATTTTTAATCACATTTTTATGCTGTGACAGACACAATGGATGGATGGAACATATATGATAAAGCAGCCAAAGCCCTATAGAAATATTTGAAAGAATACTGGAAACAAAAGTTAAAGAAATTAGAGGTGGTTTAAGTTTTAGGAATTACAAAATAATACACTAAATGTACTAGTTCTTTTTATGTATTTTTGCTCTTCTGTTTATTAATTATCACAGAATATTCAAGATTTTTCTGCAAAAGTGTAAATAAATGATTTTAAATGACCTCCTTCAGCAGTAAACTATCATCATTGAAGCATCAGTGTTAAATATCTAATAATTTCCTACTAAGTGATGCACCAGAGTAAGGAGACTAGTAAATATATACTTAAATATTCATAGAATGTGCTTTTACTTAATATAATTTCTTATGTAATACTTGCAAGCATGTGGCTGTATTTATGCGTTTACATAAAACTTCAGTTACAGTTGCAGAATTTGCATGCTTTTTTGTCCACATTTAAATTTGAAGGGTTCCTTAATGTTGATTAAGCGGGTAGTGATTGGCTTTAGACAGCGTAATGTATGTGTGCTGGTCTTAATGGAGAATATCATTCACGGAAATGTAAACAAACTAAATGAAAGCCATCACATTTCTGCATCGAGCTGCAGTAATCATAATGCAGTTCTGCTGTTGCTACAAGATAAGAACTGACAGAGATGTGACGCTAAGATTACATTTCCAATCACAGCCTGGCTACACAGCCGGGGAGGGTAATCTAATTTGGGTAGAAGAAATAGCTGCTACCATTAATATTAGAGTCGCAGGTTTTCTGAGGCTTTGTGTGTTTATGTGTTGGACCAGAGGCCAGAGGAGCATGTGAATCCCAACATGCCAAAACTGACCCTTCCCAGAGCGTCATTTTCATCACTCAGCAGGAAGCTAAAACTCACAGCTGCTACCCCGTCTTTCCTTTCCTCTCCGTAGAGGATGTGTAACGAGGAAGGGAGTGGCTCTGGTGGCCTTGATTCATGAATGACAAAGAGGACAAAATAAAGGGAGGGGGGGCAAATCAAGCAGGATTCATAGACTTGATATCTTCGTAAATGCAGATGTTTTTTTTGTTGTTGCATGGACTAATGAACAACAAAGGTCTGCTGTAGCAAAGCATTTGCTTCAATCTTCAACTTAATTATGGTTCTCAGCTTTTAGTTTCCGTGATTCTGGTTGCAACTGATTTGTTTAGTTATTGATCTGTTTGGTTAATTTTACCCTATTTACCCACACCACATTATATGATGTGGATGTCAACCTTCAGCAATGCTCATTCTCAGAACTCCTTGTGGGATACCACTGCAGCAGGATAAGAAAATTTCCAGTTTCCTGCAGACACACTACGGCATGACGCTTGTGATCGTTCTTGTAACAGATGAGATCTTAAGTGCTGATGTTATGCTCTTCTTCAGGGAGTAAAATAAATAAATTACTAGATTATCCAGGGAAGGGATGAAAGAAGAGAAAAATATGGAAGGAGAGAAGAGCAAAATGCAGTTGACATACACCCGGTGAGTGCAGATGTGTGACGCTGTGAAGTGTGAAGATGTTGCAGGTCGTTGTAAGTGTGGCCCCCTTTGTTTTATCGCCCCACAGCAGAGCTCACTAGCCTTTCTGCAGCAGAGCTCTGAGGCACAGCCAGATCGGCCACGCTCTCCTTTATCCACACGAGGAGCTTTTATTGATCAATTTGCATTTTCCTCTTTTATGTCCTCCCTTGCGTAATTGGTTTTCTGTGCTCATCATCTTGCAAGGGCCGTTTGTTCACAGTTCAGATGCAAGGTGTTGTCCGATAGCGGTGATGAGGCAACGCAGTCTTTTCTTGCCTAGGAAGACCTCGGTATAGCATACATAACATGCAGAAACCTGTCTCAGGCAAAACTACAAAATTATCAACCATGGGCTCAACTTCTTCTAATGAAGAATGCCTTCTAAGCGTACAACATAGAATTGCATTTGTGACTGTATAAATATCGCACAAATATATTGCCCTGGTCGCATTTGGTCTTCAATCAGCACACGTCACTCCTCTGTTCATTGAGCTCCATTGGCTACCCTTAGCTGCCCGCATCAAATTCAAGTCACTAATGCTAGCATATAAAGTCCTGAATGGAATTTCTCCCATCTACTTGAATCCTCTTGCAAAGGCTTACATCACAGCTTGGTCACTACGGTCATCAAAGGGGATCGTCAGCCAGCAGTGCCTACACCACACTCAAGACAATCCAGACTCTTTTTATGTGACGTTCCACGTTGGTGACCAACTAGCGCTACCAGAGCAGGGCCTGTCTATCTTCAAGAAACTCCTGAAGACCCAGCTCTTCAAAGAATATGTTGTAAGCTAGAACCTACCATGCACCTCCCTTCCCCTACCCTTCTGTACTCTCTTTGTGCACTTCCCTCTATGCTTGTATTCTTTTCCTCACTGTCACCTCAAAGACTGACTAGTGTTTGTCCCTCTAAGTCAGGGGTGTCCAAACCTTTCAACATGAGGGCCAAAATCATCAAGTATCAAGTCCTTGAGGGCCACAAAAGTTAGAATATTTCTTAACAGAAACTAGCAAAAAATATTTTGTTCTGCTCAAAAATTCATTATAAATGCAACATTTTAATGAACAGTCTTTGTCAATATAACACAGGGATCTCGTATGTGACTCAATAATAAAAAGCATCAAATTCACTGGATCTGATTGGTCGACTGTTTTTAGGTTTCTAGAAAGTACATTTTGCTCCATCCTCAGCAACAAGACCAGGATCTGGGTCTTTCTTCAGTCATGTTGCTGGATTTAGTCAGGCTTTATGAACAGAGCTCACAAGTCTGCGTTTTGGTCAATGTCAGTGAGGATTTGTGGTTCTTTTTTACCAGGAATTAAAGTCGAAAATCTCAATATCTTTTGAATTGTCTCAAAAAAAATTTGAATATTTTGATTGAATGGAACATTTTGCATTTAAAAATATTTAAATTTACTTGGATTTTTTGTTTTTTGGGTCTCATGTTAGTAAAAATCTAAAAAATGTCATAAAGCGTCTCTGCATCAAAATCCTGCAGGAAAACTAAATTATATAACTTTTTAAATGC
Organism: Callopanchax toddi; assembly: GCA_006937965.1. Taxonomy (NCBI): domain Eukaryota; kingdom Metazoa; phylum Chordata; class Actinopteri; order Cyprinodontiformes; family Nothobranchiidae; genus Callopanchax; species Callopanchax toddi. Next base: position 2,074,133 of record SSNR01000090.1, on the reverse strand, counting down.
AGCTGAGGGCCACACAAAATCACTCTGAGGGCCGCATTTGGCCCCCGGGCCGCACTTTGGACACGCCTGCTCTAAGTAGTTTGTTTTTAGACTCATTGGTAACTTCTTTGTTACATTGTAATTTCCAAGTCACTTTGGATAAAACCGTCTGCTAAATACATAAACAAACGAATACCGTTTTCTCATGTGTTCCTATTTTCTGGCTTAATGAATTTCACATTTTAGGGCAATGTTCATGCTTTTCTATGAGAAAAGCAGCTCTCTCAGGGGAGCTGATCTTGTTAAAGACCAACCCTGCAGTTTTGAATGTCCTCTGTGTGTGTCCTGGGCAATTTAATGGGAAGTATGGTGCAGGAAGTCAGAAGCATTTCCTTCTTTTACTCCTCTAGCATCCTGGTATTTTCTGTGGCACTGGCTGGTGCCTTTTCCTCTAGAGGTGGCTTCTTCCACTGATGTAGTAGAGGATGTCTTCTTAACGTATTGGCATGATTAATGCATCTTTTCCCGCTTTGGTTGCACATTCTCTGTGCGTTTCTCTCTCTTGTATTCCCTGGCTGTTTATAGCTTTCTTCCATCCCCCTCCTTTCTCTGTGAACCTTCCATTATGTAAGCACAAGTGCCGGTGGTTCAGGTGGTGCCCCAGGGTCCCTGCCATCTCATCTTGGCTACGCTTAGAGGGACATGACAAATTACTGCTCGCACCCCATCGGGCAAGAACTCACCAAGAAAGACACATTAGAGGTGGAATAGGGAGGAAAGAACCTGGTGAACCACGGGGCAAAGCTGGAGAAATGGAGTTCCCTGCTGAGCTTTGGGAAGGTCGAACAGGAAATATGTTAATGCACAAATACGTTGTTATAAATGTCCAGGCTTTGTTCTCAAGTGGGACTGGAAAGGTCTTGAGTTGTGGACACAAGTACCGGTAGATTGTTCATATTTTTACCCTTCTCACAAGCTTTGCCAGATTAATTAATTCTTCTTTTCCACAAAAGAAGTTTCTGTTCATAAAAACAAGAGTTATTGTGGGTTTAGCAAATAATTAGTATAATTCAGGATGAGAAGCAGAAGTTCAAAGTTTGTGCAAATGTTTGAAGTCTTTGTTTTCAAAACTGATTATGTTGAATGAATTTAGAGTCGGAGATAAAGGAATGAGTACAGATCCTTATATAACAGCATAATCAGAAGGGCAAATCTGTGTCAACTTGTTTACACAACCTTGAAAGAAGTGATTATTATCAGAGGATGTCCAGTCTTTGTCCTCTTTTATATATGTGCCACTGCCTTTTGTAAAGAGGAACAGGAGGCTAAACAGGCATCTAAGGTTGATATTTAGGGTCAGGGGCCCAGTCGCCTCTGAAAATCAGGACCCTCCTTAAAAGTTGAGGATATTTGAAGTTTCATCGAGGTAAAACATGTTCATAACACCTCCAGGTGTGGGGCCAGGTGGCTGCATGTGATTTAGGATGGAGTTTCCTTGCATGTTGAGGTTATCAGGGGAAGAATTAATGGCAGGCAGCCGGATATATTACAGCACTGCTGCCTAGTCGAGCCGTGTAGCAAGGCCATACATAAATCATAGCAGCAAAGTGACTTGGACAAGCTGACGGCTGAAATGCTGCTGCCCGTATAGTCCCAATATCGACTTTTTCCCTTCTCTTAAATCATGAATTGTGGAATATAAATGACCTAATTATTCCAGCAGAGAGTGAAATTAAAGGCATTATTTTTTTTATTGTCCTTTCCTCCTCGCAGATGGTGGTCTGATCTTGCATAACTGAAGGACTGATAAAAGCATTTTGCAAATCCAGGTATAAAATCTCAATCAGGTTCTTAATATTTTGATGTGACAGGTAGAGGAATTTATTCTCTCAATATAAATCAAACGATGCAGCCATTAGTCTCAGCGTCCTTGACGATGCCTGCCTCATGACTTTTATTTTAAAGGTGTGAACTAAGGGAGTTATTAATCACTGAAAGTAAACACAGAAGCAGTATTCAGTGTTATGTCTGACAAAAATCAACATTTAAAGTACAATTACTAAACAGTTGCATGCATTCACAGCTTGAATATTCTTCCTCCTTGTCATGCTGTCTAATGCTGAAGACTTTGAAGCTTTCTCTGAGCTGTTCTAGCACGCAGCCTTCAGGGCTGTTGAGACAAACACTCCCCTCCACTGCCGTCCCATTAAACGCCACTGCGGCAGGAAGCTCAGCAGCATCTCTGGACTACACAGCGATCTATAGATCTGATAAGAGATAGTGCTGCATTGTACAAGCGCTAGCTCTGTTGTTCAGAGAAAAAGGGGGTATCTAAAACTTTCATTAGAAATCCTTTGTGCGCCCTTGGACCATTTGAGCTTTCCTCCTCTAATTATCGACACCAGCCCCCGAGCCCAAAGCAAAAACAGCTGTGAATGAGTGAGTCACATCATCCAGAAATACAAGCAGCACCAGGAGCTCCGCGGGGTCTATACTCACAATGGGGGGGCTGCTCGGCTGAATTAGATGTCCTTTTATTTTACCTCTGTGATGTGTGAGTTGGAGGGGAGTTTGTCCTCAGGATGATGTTTGCCTTTAAAGTTCAAATGAAAATGCTGTGTTAACATTGCCATTCATGCATCATATTCCTGCATACCTTCACCTCCCTTTCATTATACATCTGATGTTCAAGTTTTTGGACTAAAGAGTTATTTTTGACTTTGAAATGGTTTCCTTTCAAACATTTGAACAATTCATTTACAAATGTTTTAGTCTTGCTACATACATAAAAATCTCAAAGCATCTTTAAAAGCACTAAAAGCCAAAAAAGCACTTGAGAGCAATGAAATGTATTATTGTTATTATGACTAACACTAATGATGTGTCTCCATGGAGAGTTATTGTTAGTCTGCTCAGACTCTGTGTATTATTCAGCTCAGTTCTCCCTCACAGGGAAGTATGGCTGTTACCAAAGATGGAATGATAGACGATGAAGTGCTCCGCTCTGCTGCCCACTGACTGGCTGTGCCATTGGTCCACACAACGTGTACCATCATTGTACAGCAGCTTCTTAGGCTAGAACATATTGAGTTAAATGGTTTTATTTTGAAACACATTGCTGAAAGATGATGGTCCTTTTGTATTATACAAGCAAGGATGAAGAGATTCAGAAACATTTCTAAATGTTTTTGGTTCTTCTAATCCCATCATGGTATTTAAAAGTTACACTGATTATGTTTTATAGAGGAAGATGTGATCCTCTCCAGCCAGTTTATTAAGTACACTGTTTTAGTATTGGGTTGGACCTTCCACTTTTGTGGCATAGATTTAGAATAGAATAGAAAACCTGTACTGTCTGTTCCCAGAGGTAACAGCAATTCTCCTTTTGACAGGCTCAGAGTCGCATATAAATACACACATGCACACGTGTTCATACTCTTAAAATGGTGGACATTAAAATTAAAAGCCATCAGCTGATTTTGTGCTGTTCAGAAAGATTATTGCAGAAGGGATGAAGGATTTCTTGTAGCTGTTTTACGGGCCAGAGGTAATTTGTACCGTCTACCTGATGGCAGTAACTGAAAGCAATGGTCTAAAGGTGCGAAGAGTCTTCAGCAATCAGCGTGGCTTTCCTGGTCACTGAGCGACAGTACAGCTCTGACAGGGGAGGCTTGTTTTGTTATCTGGGATAGCCGTGATTTTTGACTTGATTTTTAGCAAGGTTTTGGAAACAATCGTTAGAGGTTCTGGTCCATATTTAAATGACAGCATCACATAGTTCCTGCAGAGTTGTCGGCAGAACATTTATGATGTGAATCTCCAGCTCCACCACATCCCAGAGGTTCTGGACTGGTTTGAGATCTGTTGACTGTGGAGGCTTCATCATGAACTAATCATGTTCAAGAAACCAGTTAATCTGAGCTCTGGCATAGAGCAATATCCCACTGGGGCAAAGCGTGGATGTGATCCCTTACTAAGAGGCCTTAAGTGGGACAAGAACATCTCCTTCACACCATTACACCACCAGTAGCCTGAACTGTTGATACATCCATTCAGTTTCTGGAATACTCAGACCAACAACCATTAACTTCAAAGTCATTTAAATCAGTTTTCTTCTCCATTCTGATGCTCAGTTTGACCATTGGCAAGTTCTCTTCATCGCATCTGGATCCCTAAATGCACTGAGTTGCTGCCATTTGATTGGCCTATTGGTGTTAACAAGTGTTAATTGAACAGGTGTACCTAATAAAGTGGCTGGTGAGTAGATTTCAAATAAATCTCTCCTCAAGGTGGTGGAAGTAAAAATTGCACAATTAAACTGCAGTAATTAAAAAAGTAAAAAGGCTAAATGGCTAGTGGTGCTTAGGGTTTTATTTAACGGTATAATTTTCTGTTTTTCTACAGAATTATGCATCAGTTTTAACCAACAGCAGCTTAAAACAAATGAGTGAGGAGCCAAAGCTTTAAACTAAAGTTTTCTGCCCAGTTGACCTTCAGAAATGTACATCCACTGCATACATTATTCAGAAATATTCTCTCTGAGCTTTAAAATGAGAGATTTAGAGGGAGCCGCATTTTTTAATAATGTTTGGATTTTCTTTTCTCTTAGGAGATGGCAGCAGTTATAATTACCTCCTTCCTGTTCATTTTTTTAAAGCGCAGTGTGAACTCTGCCTAACGGACCCGTTACTGGATCTATATGTATTCCTCCTGTATTGGTTTTTCACTCGGTGGAAATGGTAAAGCTGTTATTGATAGAGACAGTGTGATGCAGGCTTTAGTGAGTCAGGCTTGTGGGTATTAAGGAACTCCCTGGTGATGCAGCGACAGAGAGGCTCGGTTTCTATGGTCCATCGCACAGGTGTTACTGTGGCAACTGGAACCAACCTGCTATCCAGCCATGCTGCGTCATCCCACTTCCTGCATCTCCTCTTTGTTTTAGTCCAGTCAGATGATTGCCCTCATCCTCTCTCTCCTTGTCTTGACGTGTATCTCTTATCATTTATCAGCTAAGGATTCCTCTCCTCACTCATCACACGTCTGCACTTTTCATGCTGCAGATTTCTTTGAGTGCTCTTTATTCAGTCCATTTTCAAGGTCTCTGCTAACCCTCCTGCTGTTTTTCTGTGTGTGTGTGTGTGTGTAGGTGGACGTGGGAGTAGTTCACTTCACCCCTCTGGTTCAGCCTCAGATTCAACAACCCTTCAAGCTGGTGGAGAAAGTCGTCAGGAACATTTTCCAATTCCGTCGGAAGTACTGCCATAAAGGAATAGAGTAAGCACAATTATAAAACTTGATGTGACTTGCGAGGCCTCTATCCTCCATTTCTCCCTTTTACTTTTTAATCTCAACTCATCCGTCATTCTCCGTCTACATTTTTCATTCTGCTCCCCGACAGCAGTGTCTTCATCTCATCATTAATTAGAGTGGTTTTAGATTGGCTTTTCTCTCTTTTTTCTTTTTTTTTTCTCCTTCTCCCAGCGCTCTTGTCAAATGAAGCTTTTGAGGCTTTCTGAAACCAAACCCCTAACACTGAAGCAACTTCAGAGCTCCGTTCAAAACCAGCAGCAGCAAACCCACTCATCCACACGCATGTGATCGCTGCCCATCGCCCCCGTGCTTGTTCGGGAAGCGCATGTAGGCCCGGGTAACAAAAGAACCCAGGCTGTGTGAAAGAGAGCAGCAATTATGAGTCACAGAGGTGGCACAGAAAGAAGAGGCAGCCTATTTTATATAGCAGCAGCAGGTTGGCAGCGAGTTTGGAAGGCAGTATTGGTGTTCAAGCACCTAAAAGCATCTGTACTGCAGAGAGAGTCAAACTGGGTAATCTGTGATAACTTTGGATATAAACAGGGCAACAAAAGGGCCTGTGTTTACTTAATTTATTGCTAAATATTTAAAACCCAATTTTTCGTGTGAGATTTCTGACTCCCCTTGTCTACATAGTGTGGTGTCGGGGTAAAATTAACAATTCATGAGCAGCTCTTTGTGTGATTTCAATTAACTTCTCAGATTTGAAATGGCTGCCAAGGGATAATTTCTTTCTGTTTGAACTCTAATGCCATTAAAATTGTATGATCATTAAGATATCAAAGCGACCTGAATGCAGAAATCAGTACCATCAAATCTTTCTCACATCTCTCACCCCAGAAAGTTGTTTCCCGAGGCGCACCGTGCCGAGCTGACGCAGGAGATGATGCAGAAGGCGGACGTGGACCCCATCCTGCGCCCCACAGAACTCACCATACCCCATGTACGCGCTCTATCGGAGGCCTACGCTCATCTCTGCGCCCACGAACCAGGCCTCTTCAGCTACGACTTCAGAGAAGAGCTCAGACTGAAGCACCTGGGCAGGAATAAACCCACGCCGGTGGATACTTCTATGGATTCAACTCGGAGTGCTCCTCAACCCTGCTGAAAAAAGGCACGAAACCAAGAGAAAGCCAGTAATAGCATCTGTTAGCAGAGGGAGACAACACATTGCTCTTAGCCTTGACATTTCCACCTGGCATAGACATGCATTTTTAAACATTCTTCCTGCACCCGGGGAGAAATAAGCTATTTGAAATACATGAATAGTGTAAGAGCACCATTTCCTTGGATGCGACATTCATGTGTTTTTTGGGGGGTAAAGGGAGACGGAGAGAAATCCGCCCACAGTAGCTCCTGACGAGTATGTATCTCTTTATGTCCCAATTCTTTTTTCATTTCAATCCGACACCTTGTCCTGTGGGACCTGATAGAAATGTCAGTGCTTTCAGGGTGATTTAGAGAATGAGAACATGGCAGCACCACATCCAGGACATTTTATTTCCTTCAAGTGTGTATTGCTTAGTCACTTGGGAGACGGATTTAAAGGGGTGGAGAAATCGCTGTGAATTTGTCAGCTAAAAAAAAGGAACAGGACTTCTATTAAAATATATTTCTGTTCATTTAAAACTGTCCATTCTTTGTTTTTGTCAGTTTATATGAGATTATGTGAGCTCTGTGTGTTTCCTGACTGACTGATACTCATCCAAAATGAACCTCATCCTGGCTCATTACTGTCGAGCTGTAAACGAGCCAAAATAATGAAATGGCAGCAGTGAGCTTTGTTTAATTAAATCAGAAATATGAATGAGTTTAAATACTACAAAAACAATACGAACTGTGAATAAATATGAGTTTATTATTTAAGGTTCGGATATGAGTGTTTTAAATACTCCTCTCTGAATATTAGAAGAGATTCTCACCAGCAGAACATGGCAGCGCCGCTCCCTGCCAGCGTGACAGATGGTATGTTCGGGTCGACTTGCCAGAGGGAGACTTCACTCACTTCTGATGAGAGGTGGGTGATAATCTCTTGCAGCAATCGAGAATCTACATGGCAGATATGCAAGAGTAATGTGCTGTGTGTTTTACAGACTGCTTAGCTGCCCGAAAGAAATAGTCTTCTTTTTTGTTGTTGTTGTTTAATGCTTTTATTTTGGTAGGTGATTAAAAATGTTAACGGTGGGAGATTATATTATCATGCAGAGAGAGCAGCAGGGTAGTTCTGCTCTAATGAGAAGTGGATGTGCAGAAATGTGTTTGAGGTTCTCAGTATCTATCTTTATAAATGATTTGTTTGGTTTAACATTGTTACACAACAGTTTAAAACTAGTCTGATCTGTTGGGCTGAAACAATTCACGTACTTTACTCAGTTACAAAACATCCATGAGGCGAAATCAGATTCTTTGTGATCACGTTTAGTTGGACGGTTATTATTGCTGGACGGCATGCTGACACTGTTAGTGTGATGGAGGAAGAAGGAAAAGAAGAAGAAAATGACACATTTTGGGACTCAAACATAACAAAAGTAAAAGAACAGTAAAACTCAACATAACTTTGTTCAAACAAGTGAGGCATTTCAGATTAAAACCGTATTTCCTGCAGCTATAGTTGGTCTGTCCTGAATAAAATGGAGAGAGCAGAATGTGAAACGCAGAGCTGCTTTAGTCCGCTCCACATTACTGCTGAGACCTGTAACTACGTATTAAAAAGCTTCTTTACACAGAGATTCTGCTTCAAGGTGAATTTACGTTAGTTTTAGATGTCTACACAAGTGGCTCCCACAGTGGGGGCCAACACCCCACTTTGTGTGGCAATAACTAAGTTTTTAGATAATCAGTTTTTAACTTCTTAGCAATGCTTGTATAGTTGCACCAGCGATATTTGGAGTATCAAGTCACAGCTGTTGTAATTTTGTGGGTCAGAAGCTAAAACGGTTGAGAACCACTGGTCTGCATATTAATGAGAAGAATCACAGGTTGTTGGATTTCAGAATAAAGAACTTTGAATATCCTAGCTATAAGGAACTTACCTAAAAATAAATATTTCTACAAAACACAGACATTGGGTTTAAAAGGCACTATACTGTTGGACCATGTCAGACCAAAAGAGTTCCAGGTAATCTTGTAACAAAAATATTAAAATAGTTTGGGGTTTTTTAGACAAATGTTCTGAAAGGGGTTTCTTATAAATACAAAATATTCAGATTGAAGCAAAATTCAAGCAAATTATTTACAAATTCATGATTTAGATGTTTATTTGTTTAGCTGGCAGGGTTTGCTTTTGTGTACTATTTTTGTCCCTTTGCATCTCTATTGTCTCATTTACTACCTCGGTAGTAATTACACAACAACTGTTGGGTTGTTTACTATCTCAGCTTGAGCCCTCAGTGTCTTTTATTTTCCATTTATATCTTAATTTGTGCAATCTCCCTCAAATCTAACTTTTCTTGTATAAGCGTCCCTTAACTCGTGTCCTTTGGGGCTGTTTGGTCATCAATCTTTGCCAATAGCAGTGGCAGCAGCTGTTGACAAGAAGACAGTGAGAAAACGTCATGAAGTGGAAGGAGCCTCTCTGTATGCCTGGCTGACAGCTCCTGTCATGCGCTGGCTGCAGCATTTGAAAACCTCTTCAAACCCAACATTTGGCTTCAGGCTTGCTTCGACACAGCAGGAAACACACTTTGCAATAACTGTACAGTTGCATTGCCAGAGCCTGTTTAAACAGACAGCCATTGCCCTGCTGCAATTTATCAAGCTTCTGACATAAATTACCTGTGATGGTATTTTGTTAAGTCTCAGCAGTAATTTTAAGATTTTGCATTCTGGCTGTTAAAACAAGTCAAAACATATTTACAACATGAATCTAAAAAGAGCTTATTCCAGTTTCTCTAAACGTTACTCTTAAAACTATCATAAATATCCAAAAACAAACTTGAATCGAAGGTAAATTCAGAATTCTTGACCTCAAGTTTGAACCGTGTCATCTCACAGTTTACACGATAATCTTAGAAAAACAAAGTATATGAGAATTATTAGTCCATGCTTTTGAATAATGGGTCGAAGCTGTTTGGCTGAGATGATGTGGAAAAAAACAAGTGTTTGTATGTGCTCAGTTTATAAATAGACCTCTACAAAGACAAATCGCTTTCCAACAGAAGAATCCTAGCATGCATGTGGATTAAATTTTATATGTTAGTGTATAAAATACACCAAACTAAAGCTTTTCCTGCTCATTCTTCATCTTCCCATGCCCCATTTCTGTCAGATATTTACATATTCTATTGAGAACTTACCTTTAGCATCCAAAGGACTCCTGCATCTCTTCTGACAGCCAATCAGGGACCATCTGTCAAGACTAACCCTGGGACCGAGCCTCAGATAAGATATTTAATTCCCAGAACTGCTTCACCATCAATAAGCTATAATAAAAAAAAAAAGCAAAACTGAAGGCACTGCTCCCCAGATGTAATTCAAAGATGAAGCTTTTATTTATAAAACAATTCCACAAGAAGGAAGCATTCACATTCATTGGTATACTAGCATTAAAGGCATGGCAGATTGGAGCTGAGTAGTAACATTTTTACAGTACCTCAAAATGTACTTTAGGCTACGGCAAGCAGTTCCTACAAAAATATCAGCTGTATTTAGTACAAATTCCTGCCTCGTTTCCTGACTGTACAGTGTCACGCGTGTGCGAGTATACATAAATGTTGAGTAGAAAATTAAATAATTCCAATACTTGAAATTACAGTCTTCAGTGAAACAACCAAATCCATGTGGCTACATCAAAAATCAAAAGAAATAAACTCATCATTTTAATTCAAGAATAGATCAAATCTGTAGCCAAGAATCCACGCCAGAAGCTTCTCAGCAAGTCGATTCTAGAAATAAATAAAAACAGCAGTAAGAACATTAAAACCTGTACAGTTAAAAAAATATTTAGGCAAACAGTGTACTTTAGTGCACAAAATACAGCTAAAAGGCTTTGTTGTGGGAGTTTTCCTCCTTCCTGAATGTGTAGCTCTATGATCGCCTCCTTGCAGTTTGAACTAACGTTTTATTTGTGCTACCTGCGGTTGTTTATTTAGGTTTAACCAAATACACCAGGCAACATGAACTCGTGTGTAAACCTGCTGCCTGGCAAAGCAGAGCAAAAACCACAGCCTGCCTGAGAAACCCGATTCGTCTCAGTATCCTGTCGCTATGTTTACACTGGACTTCAGCCCTGCTCTCAGCGCTTGGGACAGCGGTGACTGACAGACGGGGACATTCTCCCCATTTTTTTCACAGAAAAGGTCAAAACTCAAATCAAACCTGCCAATCAGCTTGAGCCGTCAGGAGGAATGTGATATGATGGGTTTTCTTGGATGTTTTAGAGAAAAGGCAAAGCCCAGATAGCTGAAGAGCTCTCACATTCACATCAGTGTTTGGCAGATTCATTGCAGTCATCAATGAGGCAGAAATCACCTTGCTGCACCACTCTAGGAAAAGAAACTAGGTCCGCCTGCCAAGAGATCATTTACACCTAACCTTTTGTAGGTAGGTGTCAGACTTACAGGCTCGTGGGTTCAGGCAAAGCTTCACAGCCATGTTGGCAGTGGCTGCCGTTGGCCACAGGGGTTTCCCCGTTAGCGATGCTGGGACTTTGGACAGCCCCCTCACTTTTATGACCACTAATTTGTGCGTCAGATATCAAACAGTTCTGTTCATGCTGGCTCCTAAGAAGCGTTTGTGTTTCCAGAGTTTGTGGCACAGCTTTCAGCTGCATCAAAGAAACAGTCTTCATTCACAACAGACGTCAGACTTTGGACGCTGAACTCTCGTTCCAGCAGCGCGTTGAGGTCCACCACCACGCCACAAGACAATGCTGGATCCGTCTGGCTGTCCAGTGACCGGGTCTGCTCCTTCATGTGCAACAGCGCGCCCTGGCTCCTTTTCAGACTGCCGGTTTTCCCCTTGAAAGCACTGACGTGTCGCTGCAGCATCTTGTGTTGGATCTCTGGAGTGTCACCAATCCCCTCCGGTTGAACGCGCGGAGCAGAAGCACATTTTGACACAACGTCCTCGGAGAGCTGAAGCTGAAGGAACTGAGCTTCGATAGCGCTAGTTGGGGAACTGCTGTCCTCGCTGTCCCTCCTCGTTCCCCCCTCGCTAAAGCCGTCATCATCCTCGTCACTTAAAATGTCCGACTCTTTCACAGAGGTTGAGCGAGGTTTTGAGTCAGATCCACAAGGTGGAGACCAGTTCTGCTGAGCCAAGATGGTGTGTGAGTCTGATGAGGTGCAAGCTGGAGGAGCTCCAGAGAAACTGTAGGTTCCACTACTGAGGCTTCCCTCATCCGAGTCTGGACCCAACTTAGGATTCCCACCTTCCTCAAAAGGCTGCTTACACAACCAGGAAGCCCTGGAAGAACCTGGTAACAGAGCAAGGGTTTGAACAAGTTATTAAGCTGCTGTCAGAATAAAAACATATTTATGACCGTAAGAAGCAAAACATGTTCTTAAATAAAGAATGTGTGACAGCTCACCTAGCTTTGCTGATGAGGGCAAAGTTTTACACAGAGGAGTCAGACGTTCCTTACAGCTCCTCTCCAACGTTCCCTCGTTCCTCATGTTCCTCCTCAAGTTCTCCCGGAGGAGGGAGCGGATCACCTTGATGATGTTGATCTTGTTCTCTGACACACTGAGGAGAGGAGAGTTAAAAGTTAAAGTTTATAGATATCCTCAGAATACATACATATAATACACTACAGTATGTGTGGTTGATTCAGTTCACAAACTAAAAAAATAAAAAAGTTAAAATGATTATCAGCCTTGGGATTTACTCCTTAAATTCATCTTTTTTAATGAAATCCCAAATGGAAATGAATCATTAGATTTTAAACTATTTCAAAGAATAAAACAAATCATGTGTCCATAATTTATTTAGCAAATGCAAAGGAATGCTAAACTTTTCTTATGCACATTTTACATGCTTCAGATCACTTTGATACCAAAAATAAGACTGGAATCTGTTTAATTAAATCCTGAAATTTTTTTCCAACACGTCAGCTTTTAGGTTCATTTAAAGTTAAGTCTGACATTTGTAACCTGTAGTAAATATATTTGATTAAAATTAACCATTTTATAGATTTATAAATCATATATTAAATTCTAAACACATCAGGCATTCATGGAATATGTTTTAACATTTTTCATTATATTTTTAAAGTGCAAACTTTGACCATTTCATTCAGGATGGATTTACCAACCCGTTAAATCACCCTGTAGCCTTAAAACTACACAATCATCTTCCTTATTGAGAAAATATTTGAAAATGCAAAATTGTCTGATCCATTAATGCAGGACACTTTATGATTATCAACCATGTGAATCTCTGACCTGCTACACAGCTGGAAGACCGTCTCCGGTCTGCCTTCCACCTCAGACCTGGAGTGGATCAGCTCCCAGATACAGCTGCTTTCTGTGCCTGTTCCTGGGAGAGATTAGAGACGTGTGCTTTCAGGAGATGAGAAGGGCGGGAGTCCAGGGGAATATGGAGGAGAGAGAACGGCGCCTTACCTGCAGTATTTCCCAGCCTGACCTGCAGCGCAGACAGCGGGATGAGCCGTCGGAACTTAAATGGGTCCGAATCTCCGTGACCAAGTGCTGAACGAGGGTTCGGCTGGTGATCAGACAGAAAAAAAAATAAATGTTTATTCTTCCACATCAAACAATAACTCTGTGTTATAGGAGAAATAACAGCAGCATTTCTCACCATCTTCTTTTTCAGCTTGTTGTTTTCCCTGTAGACCAATATCACCGCTTTCTTGAAAACTGGTGAGAGGAGGGGAAAAAAAACAAAAACACATCAGCGTCTTAGTTTTGACTGGATGCCTCTTGGGAAAATTTGAAGGAGTGCAACCCACAGAAGCATTTCAGATGCCAGTTTGAAGCCTTAAAGCGTGTGTCTGTGTTAAAGCTATGGATATTTAAATGCTGCTCACACACTTCTGTGCAGATCTTTAACAAATCCAGTTTACTTGTTCTACACAGGATGAACAGATATTTTCAAACACCCATGACTGACATGCTGTGAGACTCACCAAATACAGTAATTTCTGGATCTTTTCTCATGCGGCCCAGAGATGGATGAGGGTTGAGCCAGACCACCGAGGAATGCATGAGAAACTCTCCCATAGAAATCTCTGTGACCTGACAGGGACACGGAGGACAACAGATGGTTTAAAACGGCTGAAGAATAACAAGACAGATGTTTGGCTTTCCACATGGAAAACGGGGAATAACCAGGAATAAAGTTCTGCAGACACTTTTGCACAGGATGAGATCTGATTTTCAGAGAAAGTTTCAGTTTAAGAGCCTATAAATCACATTACCACTTAACATTTAGCATTCACTTTGAAATGTTATACTGCTGTGGTTGTCAAATAAATATTCCATCAATCTGGGAATATTAAATCCTTAGAGGAAATTCACAGGAGATAAACAGCTCTGATGAATTCAGTTAGCATGGTTTGAGGAGCTGAAATGTGCGTTTTCAAATCCGTCGTTGCTTTTCTGAGATGATTATGAATCTGATTTGTGAATGCACCTCTTTGTTGTGTCCGTTCTGCTCAGCGATGAGCTGATCGAACACGGAGCCGTAATCCTCGTAGATCTTCTGCATCTCGTTGATGTGGCTCGCCACCTTCTCCATGGCTTTCAGAGCCTCTGCAGGGACAAACAAAACGGTGTTAACAGGAAACATTAAAACAGAAAGTCTGTCGCTCGTTTTCAGACGATGTTTCTCCTACCTGTGAGGTGGTAGTGCTCCTCGCTGTCTGCATCTGTGAGGGACACCAGCTCCCTCAGCAGCAGGGGGTACTTAAGCACCCTCTGCACCGGTTTAATCAGGTACGACTCCAGAGTGGACGAGTGCTGCTTAGTGGGGTTCCTTGCGTCCAGGAATTCTTTGAAGGCCTGATCTGTTTTAGCTTAAAGGGAAAATGCACAGCTCTGAATTATTACGGCTCTTTCATCAGCGCTCCATATTTCTTTTAGATGTCTCTTGATGTACTCCAGTGGTCTTAAACTTAAAGCTCTGATCTAAATCTCAATCTGGGTCAGTCGGTGCAGAATCGTGGTGCAATAAGGTTTCTCCAGCAGGGGGTAGTGTAGTCTTCTCCTCCTACCACTGCAATGCATCCATTCTGATCAGTGCTTCAAGCAATAAATAAACTAAATATTCTTCAGAATCGACTAGAGTTGTTGTGTAAATAGATCTTATTTGCTGAAACAATCAAGTTGGGGTTGCTTTATGCTCACACCAACGGTGTAAAGTCGAAGCTTTGCCGCAGAAGCGGTGACATTTTCCCTCAGCGGTGCGCTTACAGAGGGGGGCTGTTACAACATTAATTATAACACTTCCAGCTACAGACAAGCAGCTGCATCGGCACCTCCCAGAGTAATTGGCAGGCAATTAACAAGTCGAAATATAAACAGAGAGAAACCGCGGTTACTCATAAAGGCAGTGGAGGAGGGGCTGATGGAGATATCACAGAGAGGGGAATATAATTACCTAAAGGCTTGATGAACACCTGCTTCTGACCAGGCTGTGCTGAGTGTTCTCTGTCATTCTGATGATTTATTCACTGCCTGCTTCTTTATCTGTTCTGTGCAATTTTTCAGCCACTTGTTGTATTATTATTATTAGCTTGTACGCACCAGCTAGAACACGGCACCTAATGATTAAAAGCTTTGATTAGGTAGTTATGTTGAATCTGCCATCGGTTTTCTTCATGCTTGCTGTATATTTGGAGATATTTTTGTGTCATATCACCACAAACTGTAATGAATACACAGTAAATAAGATCAGTTCACATTTTTAGGCTACATGTGATTTAGAAAAATGATAATTTGACCACCCTCTGGTAGTTTGAAGTATTTATCATACTTTTCAAGATTTTTAAAAAAGCACTTCTTTCATGCACAAATTTTGTCTGAAATGTGCGTTGCTTTGGGTAATTCTGACCCATCAGAGACTTTTAACTCCTAATCCTATTAAATATCCATCCTGCTGCCTACTTCAAGGAAAAGCCCAAACTGTTATGTTAATGTGACAGATTGAAGCAGCACAGGGATGCAGTTTGCCCCCTCTACCCTCCCAACGAGGCAAAGCAAATCTCCTTATACTGTTTTTTTTTCTTTACTGGGCAGCGTTCCCAAGCAGTGCCAGTAAGGCCAGCATCTTAGCAGGAATGAATTAACTTTAAAAATTTTCAACAAGCTGCAGGAAAAGCAACATGTGAGCTCTCATGTGAGTGAGCAGGACGATTTAGAAGTCTGTATTTGCAAAGCGCGGATCACAAAATGAAAGGTGGAGAACATTTCTGCTAGAAACTCATGTGGCGTTTCTGAGCTGACTGTTGATGAACAGAGCTGGCAGTTCATTTGGAAAGGCTTCAGTCACTTCACTTTCATCCACATGTCTCACTCTGGGATGTTTGCTTTCATGCAAAAATGTACTTTTATCCCAGAAGATAAGACCAGAAGTCCAGAAGTGAGTACTGTGAAGCCGTTCTGATGCAACACAGGTGTAAGGATGCTGACTTTAGCAGGCATACGCAAACTTTAGAAACAAATCTAATCTGACTACAAATGGTCAGAGTCGAGATGCAGCAGTGTTGAATGTTAAACCCTTAATTGGGATGTAGTACCTCTCTTCAGGACCTGCTGGACTTTGATGTGGTTTGCGCAGAAGCCGCTGTAGAGCTTGAAGTGGTCGGCATAGTAGAGGAACGAACCCCCGAGAGAAAACAGCAGCTTCTGCGGGTGATAAGACGGTGACAGGGAGTGAGTGTTGCACAAAGACGGAGAGTGGTTTTTACACGCAGCACGGGAGAGTGTGAACACGTGAAGACACGACCGTCCACTCTCTCCTGGGAGACTATTCAGACGCCGCCTCTCTGTCCTCTTCCTCTCGACTAACCTTTGGAGCTCACTGGCTTTCAGCAGCTCACAATCCAAACCACTGAACCACAGCACCGATCAATAGACCCCACACTTTGTCATGTCAGGCCTATAAATCAGCTGATCATGCTCCTGTCAAAAACCTCCGATTATTTATAAATCCTAAAAACTCTAAAGATCATGTCTTACTTTGGAAAAGTGACATCACCTAGTTTGGGATTATTTATAGAAACACGATCACTGCGTTCGTGTCTCACCTTAAACTGCGAGGGGGTTTCGAGGGTGCTGAAGTCAGGCGAGGAGGCGATTCTCTCCTCCAGAGTCTGCAGGAAGACCCTTTGGAAGTCCAGCATCTCAGGAAGGCTACCAAACAGACTCTCCATCTAGGAACGAGAACAGGAAGCAGGGGGAAGAGGAGGAGTAATGGGTAGGAAGTAACAAAAGGTTTGGTGGAACAGTGGGAAGTTGATTGATGAGGATGTATGAAAGGAGCAGCGCAGACAGAAGAGTGGGAGGAGGAGGAGAAGGAAGAGAATGAGCAAATATGTGGGGAAAAAAGCCAAGATGGCTTGTAATTCATAACAGTCAGTCAGACAGGCACCCTGGAGTGCTCTAAAGCCTCCCCTGTGACGGCTCCATCTCTGACAAAGGCAGTTAGCAGCAAGCTATGACCCAGCTACAGACGCAGCACATAAAAACGTGCTGCTCAACACATCCAGCCAGAGTGGCCAATTCCCTTCGTTAAAGGCCATTAAGGGGATAACGTGTCCCTGTCCATTCTGTCTCAGGACATGTCCCCGTGTCTCCTAATGGCCATTTGATTTGTCCCAGGTCTCAGCTGACTACCAGCTCGAGTGTCTCGTCAGGAATAATGACGTGTGTTTGAGGTCAGAGTGGGAACCTGTGAGTTCATCAGCATGCTGCAGCGACGCCGCAAGTCGTCAGAATTTAATCACACGGGTTTTAAATGTAGAAAAATCACACGTTTGTAATGAAGAGCATGCACAGCAATCAGCGGACTGAGGTGTTTGGAGGGCGGGTTCGCTCTTAAGCCAGGCCTTTATCAGCGTGTCCCACTGGGACAGTGGAAGGTCAGCGAAGGGGAATGCTAATTTCTCCTGGAAGCAGTTAAAGTGAGGGAGATGGTCCAGCAGGGTTCATCAACCAGTAATAAACACTCAATGAGTTTTACGTCATATATAGAAACCAGAATCTCAGAGGACACACCTCTGGCCACTATGAGTGAGTCTAAGTTTAGCCTCTGCTGTTGCAGGTTCATCCAGAGAGGTGGGGGGAGCGATCTGGTTTTTGAGTTTCGGATTAATCAATTCTGACCACCAGAAGATCTTGTTGGTGCATCTCTACTTTGAATTAAAGACCAAGAATTGTGGGTAAAACCTACCTCATCGTGCGTGAGGAAGGTTTCCCCCTGCAGCGGTTTCAGGTAAATCTCAAACAAGCAGTCCAGATCCTGTAAGGAAATGCATTTAAAAGAAGGTCAGTCATTTACACATCATCTCTCACCCAACTCATCCTTTAAAATCCCTTTCATCATCAGATTTCTTCCTTTATAACCTCCAACTTCCCCCCTCCTCCCACAAATCACCTCATTTCCCTCTCGTTCCCCCCTCCATCCCCGCCACCCGCTCCTTTAATGTGGCGGTAGCTTGTCTCTGTATCAGTGAGGATATTCTCATTAGCTTGATTTATGAGCATCGCCCTCCTCCTCCCTCCCTTCACCACCCCGGACGGTAGCGCATGGATACAGACGGAGAGGCCTGCATGGAGCCACTCCGGGAAGACAATCTCTTTTCTTGATTACAACTCAATGGCAGGTGGAAGAAAAGGGAGTGCGCAATGAAGAAAATGGGAACATAAAGAAAAAGAGGGGAAAATACCGGCAATTACAAGTGTTGCACAGTCGAGAAGTTTAATGTGGTTTCTAATGGGCATCAAGGGGGAAAGGGGCTGTTATGAAAAACACAGGGGCAGTGAATTGATGGGGTGGGAGGGGAATACGGTGAGACAGGAGGAGAGGAGAGCTCACACGTCCTCAGTCAGAGGAATTAGATCTTTTTAAAGCTCACTCTTTTACGTCCCATCTCTCCAGTGCCTTACATCAGAAGTGTCTTATTAGGTTTAAAGAAATGATAAGACACCATACTAAATCTCTAGAAAGTGAAGTCAAGTTTGATCAAATATTCATCCTGGCCTCTAAGATTAAATTCTTATATTACAGCTGTCAAAGCGCCGTGGACTCACCTTCACGTAGGACTTCTCTGTGTCCACCAGCTCCTGGATGACCTTGCGCAGCCTCTCGGTGGCGCTCAGATGCTTGGGGCAAGGTCTGAGCAGCATCCCCTCTCTGGTCGGACCCAAGCCCAATTCCCCTCCACGCGTCGCCGACGGCTCCCTGACGTCGTCCATCACGTCTCTGACCCCTGATCCGGAGCCGTCCTGGAAGGACTGGTAGAGGGAGCAGACTGCGTCCACGCTCTGTAGGGGGCGACAGAGAGGATGGCGTGTTTAGACTGGGTAGTTATGCAGTGTATGCTAACTGGCTTTGTAATAAAGACTTGACAGTGCATTTGAAACACTAACCAGGCAACTTTAAAGCACGTTTAATTGTTCCATCTGTTAAAGCCCTAAAATGTGTCCAAAATCCCACAAAATCAGGATTTAGTGATGGTGCTCGTTAACAAAGAAAAACACTTTAATTCAACATATTTCTATAGCAGGTGGAACCCCACTGAGTACTCCATCGTTTACAGATGTTTGATCATCTGCATAGCGTTTTTGTTTCACTCCCCTTAACGGCACAGCCTGAGGAAGGGAGCTGAACATGTGTGCTTTAGGCACCGTGTTGTAAAGTTTTGCCTGTGGCAGGAAGCATTTGACAGTCTAGTAGCACCTGTGGCACAAAACGGAACAATTAAAAGCTTCTCAGTTCAAAGAGGAGCAATAAGGGGAAAAATCCTACATTACATCAGGTAGCAGCGACTATAAATGCAGAGCTACTTCATGAAAATTCAACATCCTCTAGCTGATGAGCAAAACACCTAATCAGCAGCAGCGTGCCTTGTTGGACTGCAGTGTGCAAGCCATCAATTATGATGTGATTTCACTGCTAAAAATAGTCTCATGATGACCATCCTCCTTATTCCAAGTGACGGACATGATGTTGCATTATAATCAATGACCAGTCCCTAAAATCAGCAGTGCCAGTAATAGCAGTTTCCAATCTGCTGCAGAGCGAAGGGACGGCCCCCGTGCCAAGCAAAACAGCTGCTCAGCACTCTCTGCCCTCCCTGATTTGTGTGTGTGCGTGCGTGTGTGTGTGTGTGTGTGTGTGTGTGTGTGTGTGCGTGTGTGCACGCGCACTGCTGTTCAAAATATCGCACGAGCAAGCAGTCGAGAGCAGCTCCCCTACCAAAGTGTGTATAGCAACAGACGTGGATCGATACGCCCTCCATTCTGACACCGCAGGCGCCGAAGCGCATGCATGCACACAAACGTGAGCAGCGTGTGAAAGCTTGTCTGAGTCATTTAGTTCTGATACCGGTGTGAGCTACCACCCATAATCCCCCCCCCCTCTACCCACTCCCAGGGGTAGATCCCATAGACGATCAAGGCTTCTGTTAATGAGCCAGCGACTCATCAGCTGGCTCATTACAGCGCGGTCACTCCAGAGATTTACCTCCCAGAATCTGAATCTAGGCTGCGCGTCTCTGAGAATGACAAGACAAACAGAGAAGAAAGAGACCGGCGGGGGAGTTTTCTCTCCGTTTTCTTTATGAATGTCTGAGCTGAGCCTCTTTGGAGTGATCGTCTCGCCACAGGAGGACTACGTTGAGTCCTTTGAACGTCAGCTGATAATTATGAAGGGACTTAACGTCTCCCTGCGTGCCGGTGGACAGGACAAGATGTAATCACACTCTGTGACATAGACATACCCCAACATGTTAGTTCATACTGACAACCTTTACCCCTGTAAACCAGGATCCACAGCTACGCAGGCATGCTGAGCAATCTGGGAACACTTTCCTCAAATGCAACTGAGTGCATGTCAGCTTTCCTTTAGCTTGTAAATACTGCAGCTGACAAACTTTCCCTGTGAAGATCATAAAATCTGCCTGAGCCACCGATGCTGCTGCTGCACACAGCGTCAGTCAGCCCTCATTTACTGACACAAGCTCTGGGAAAACTCTCCCACCAGGCAGACGGACAGGGGGAGATTGCCTGAAGGAAACACAGAGGTTAAAGGATATCAGAACAACAAATTCATCAAACAGTCCTCTCCAGACGGGGGGAGAGCAGGCTAGTGGAGACTGATAGCAGTCATATCTCATTTCTGCTCTAGACACCCAAAGGGAGGATGTTGAGGTTTTTTTTTTAACAAATGTCTGCCCTTTTAGCGTTAACCGCCACTCAAATGCGGAATTAATTCTCATCACATTCCCACAGCATCACGACACGGACATATGTACACCTCAAGCACACACACGATAATGAGATCATGAAGGAGCCACAGAGCCGGAGAGCAGGAAGGGAATTTATTCAGATTTTACGGACCGTTTGCTTTCACCTATTTTTATCAACGCATAATGAAATATACCTGCATTGCAGTCAGACAAGAGAAGGTGGGCTGGCTGAAAGGGCCACACTCATGACTCAGGAGCTGCGTCGTAACAATCCAACCAACGCAGCCTGACAGCCAGCCCAAATAACCGATTAAGAGCTAAGGACGGGAGCCAGCAGTGACGGAGGAAAAGCCTGGGAGAGCTATGAAGAACAAGTGGATCTGACAGCACCGCCGCACATCCCTGTTCAGGTTTTCTTCCTGACAGGTGTCGACTCCACATCATGTCTGTACCCTTTGCACATCCCCTTAAGTCAATTTAGAAAATAATTCTTTACCCGTCTTTGTAGACTGTTGTTTTGTCTTCTGTCTACATTCTGGCAACATCTAGCTAGATTTCTTTTTATCTTGAATCCACTGCCTGCGCACATGTGTGTGTGTGTGTGTGTGTGTGTGTGTGTGTGTGTGTTTGCTGTCAGAGTGAAGGGCTTTTTTCCAAAATGCTTTTAAAGTGGAGTAAAATCTAATCACACCGTCATTCCAAACAGATCAAAGAAATCCCCGTCACATACAAGTTCAACCTACACGCCTGCCTTCGTCTCTCACCGACTTTAACCGTTTGAACGTTAAATCAAACAGCTTCCATTGAATTGACTTGCTTTCATGAGCAGTGACACTCAAAGAGGCAGCACAGTCCCCGTGACTTACTACCTCCCCTTTCATTAAACGCAAGTCCATAAAGTGCCAGTACCTCTCCCAGTCTCCTGGTCACCATGAAGAGCAGCCTGTAGAGGAGCCTCCACGCCGCTGAGGCGTGACGCTGGGTCCTCCGAGCGAGAGAGCAACCCTTCCTACGTAGCTTGCTTCCCCTAAATGTTGGCATGACTCCACACTGTTATATCTGGTTGTAGAGCTCGACCGTCTTGAACTTCTTTAACTCCTTCCTTCTTCAGTTTTCATCCTATTAGATCTCTCCAGCTTTCCCCACCTTCTGATTTGCTTTCTAATTTACAACCTCTGTTAGGCCTGAGTCAGAACCTTCAGCCTAAGGACCAGGTCTGCCTCTCAGGTGGAGTTGACGGGGATTGAGCCATTGATTCTCTTTCCTTCCATCCTGTAGACGTAGGCAGAAAAAAATCGCTTGCTGCCGCCTTGTTTTGCATGCCGATCGAGAGAGTAAATTCTGGCTACTTTGGGGAAACTAGCAGCTATAACCATCCATTTCTTGCATCAGCATTTCTCTTCCTGCGTCTCCACGCATCGCCTCCATCTTCATTTTGCCTTCGTGGCTCCAGATGACCTCTCTCTGCTGTGATTTCCAGAGAATTGTATGGATGAGCCAGGAGCTGTATCGGTGTCCAGTCTCTCAATGGTAGCAGCACAATGTAGAGTGTTCTGGCTTGTTACCTCTGCACACAGAGGAATGGCTGACTCAAAAACGGGAGGCTCGGAGTCAGTGGGGGTAACAGGACAGGAATGTTAACTATGGCCTCGTGCAATAAAACATATCGCTCAGTGCATCACGTGGTTTCATGCAGGGTTAAAGTTTCTATTAAAAGATGTTTGCTTGGAGAAATTACCGGTACTATGTTCCTGTTTCATTTGCTAATCCATTTATTAGATCCCAGAGGCAACAGGTCATCCTTAAGATGCCTTAAGTTTTATTAATGCCTTAAGTTTTATTTCTGCCCAGGGGACTCTTCTCAATCACAATTCTACATAAAAGGGAGATGATTGACTGTCCAAACCACCTCATCGTCAACGTGAAGGAGTTCTTGGAGCTCCGATCTCCTCACCCAATCTCTAAAGCTACGTCACATCCAGAACGAAGCTCGTTTCAAGGCTGTGCATCTAAGATTTAGTTATTTTGGTCATGACACAAATCTGATGATCATAGATGATGATTGGACCAGTAAATCAAAGGTTTCACCTTGTGGTTCATCTCCAATCCCATCACAGATTGGAGCTGCATCCTCATCACTGCAGACGGTCCTGTTCCATCATACATCCGTTGAGAAAAGGACACAGATACCGACTTGAGGTAAAGACTCGCCTCAAACCTGAAGGGATAAGCCCACCTTTATCTCCATGACAACCATGGTTTCAGATTCATATCTATACCTCCTAAAGTATAAGACTGTCACAGCCTTCAAATACAAAGTCTTCCCTGGACTGTCTTCTAAAATAAAAGTAACAGGTGACCGTGGTTCCCAGCTTGATTTAATGATGACAATTGAACACCTAGAAACCAGCTGGCTTCTCATTTAAGAAGCTTCAAGGCTGGAAGTGGAATAAAAAAACTTGACATTCATACAAGACCAACCAGTCTGAAGAGTTCCAGCCTTGGCTCAAAATCTATCAGACACACGTTCACACCAGTGAACACACTGGAGACAAGAGTTTCACCCAAACACATTTAATCTAAAGACGCCAGGAATCGAACAACCAATCTTCCAATTAGCAGACAACCGCTCTTATCTCCTGAGCTCCATCCCCTCAGAGGGTGAAAGTTATTCACTTCAACTATCAGTGCTTTTAATTTGAAAATCAATCAGCAAATAAAATTGCTTCAAATTCAGAACGGCCGTAAAGTATCACGCTAAGTAAAACAAACTCCCATTTGAGTTTGATTTCAGTAGTTTTCTTTTGGGGAATAAATTCTCCCCCTAAAACAAGGCAAAGCCATGTCAGACGTGGGGGGATTGGGGTGGGGGTGCTCCAAGATAAACATTAGACACCATCCCATCTCCCTGTTAGAGCTTCAAGTCATTATGTGCCAAGATTTTGCGTAGCAAGGAAACGCTGCTCAAAAATCAAAGGAAAAGCCTTGCGCTTCACCCGAGGAGGAGCTCCATCTTTGCCGCAATAAACAAACAAATGTGGGGAGGGAGAGGATAAAGAAGACAGGATGAAATACAGGCGTGCCCCTGGGGCTGCTCTTACCCATCCCTCACAGGAAACAGCCTTGTCATGACACTGTGAGGCAGAGAGAGAAAGAGCAGCCACCCGGTGGCCGGTAGGCAGGCTGGTGATTCATGTGCCATCTTAGCGGGCTATAGTGCCACGATGCCATCTTCTTTTCAAAGCCCAATAAAAGAAAACACAGACTCATAAATCAAACTGAGCAGAGGGGGGAGGAGGAGGGGGAGGGCTGGTCCCGTTGCGCTCCACTCAAGCCCATTTATGCCTTTTATTATTCATCGTTAACAAATATTATTCTGCCAACTCTCAGAGGACTTGGGGAGAGGAGTGTATTTTAATAATGAAGCCAGCTTCAGATTAAAGCACCTATTCTACTGAGTCCCTCCGGCTACTCACATCCTCTTCACTGCATGACTGCTGGTACAAAGGCAAAGAAACGCCACCATTATTCACTATTCTTACTCAAAGATGCCCCCAAAACAAATACAAGTGTGTTCAAAAAGACTTGTTGATGACATGTATCTGGATCTCCTGAAACCATTTACTTTCCTTCCAAGAGAAACTCTGAATCTGGGCAAATCTGAGGCAACAGAAGAAACCTAAACTACAGACGCCGTGCCTAAATAACATAACGACATCGGCGGGATGGATTTAAACATTAAAGGTGTATTAACTTCCTGACAGTAAAACAACCCCATACCAAGCCCACAGACATTAGTGGGATTTGTAAGAAGTGTGAATTCTTACAGTATCAGCTCTCAGTTATCAGCCCATATTTACCATCCGTTTGTCCCCCTTGGCGCCTCTCTGGCAGGACAGGCAGGCAGTCATGTCTTCAGCCAGGCAGGACAGCTTGTCTTTAAGAAGACGTCCCAAACTGAGAAGTGCGGGTCCCAAGAAAAGGTCCTTCTCCTTTTCTTCTGAGCCACACGTCCAGAACCAGCACATGGCTAGCAGGGAGCACAGAGCGTGGGCTGGCGTCTGGTCATGCATAAAAAGCTCAGTTAAGGTGGTGAGGTAGAGGCACTCCTGAGGGTCTTCATCAATCCTCGTTGGGGCTACAGTCGGTACGGCGGTGGCAGCACCGACAGTCCCTGAAGTGGTCATTCCAAGCCAGGTGGTGTCATGGTGACCCGGGGCTTCGTTTGGTCCCCCTGGTGCCACTCAAAGCTTTCATCTCCAACTTGTTTCTGACAAGAGGACGCTTGCATTAACTGCTGCCAGCGGTAAGCCCAGATTATTAGGCTGCTCATGGCCAGATGGCGACTGATGGGCTTAGTCATAACGCTCACACACACCTCCAAATTATAACCTCACCAACAGACACACACACGCAGCAGCCGGGTAAAAGATATTCTCCAAAGTTTAGAGAGCGAGTGTGTGTAGCTGGAAGGAAAGCCAGACAGTGTTTGAAGAAGATGCAAGCTAATATCTGCAGGCGTATCTTCTTAAAGTCTGGGAGTCGAGATAAGAAAGGAGACTCTTCCTTTCAATTCACACATTTTAAAAGGTGTTAAAACACCTCAGACTGCTTTCGTCCACTGAGAAATAGAAATTAAAAAACAAAAGATCGACCAGGAAAAAAAGGGTGAAATGAGAAACAGCAGAAATGCTGCAGTCATCACAATGTTTCAGGCCCAGAAACCAAGCTTTAGAACATCAGAGGCTAAATCTAATCAATCAGGTATAATTTCTCCACACTGACGTCCAGACGGAGCACGGCTCCACTTATAGCTTTTATCATAAACCCATTTAAATGCTCTTAATGAAACGTCTGGTCTGGATGAATGCAAAGAGGCTTAATGCGTCTGTCCACTGGTTAACCTTTAGGAAAATACAGGATTGTCCACTTTGTTAAAAAAAAATAACTGACATGATTTAATGTATAATAATAAACATTCAAGCAGAATTTGCATCACGTTAGTGTTTGTTTAAAATAGGGAAGAAAAACACAGCTGCTTTAGATTTAGTTTTAATAAAATATATAACTGTCCAGTTCATCACATGCATGGTCAGGAGGATTAAACTACACTCTAGGATGTGTTGTTCAGCTACTGGATTCAGGTTCTTTGGGACCAAATAGTTCTGAGGGACCTCTTATAGGCAGGTAATTATTACCTGAGTAATAATGACTTTTTTAAGGTTTTATTCCAGGTTTTATCTACAGAGCTAATATTAAGAGCTGTGTTTGTTGCCTGAGGTTTTAGTTTTGTTTTGGGTTCCCCTCCTGCAATCTTTACCAGTTTGTCTTTTCCTACCAGTTGCATGACAGGAGCTAAAAAAAAAAAAACCCCAATAACTGTTAAGTTTGCCAATTCTATTCCTATGATGTATAAAAGGATTTTCCAGTTCCTGCACTTTGAGAGCACCCAGAAGCTCCAACTTTGAAACCAGCTATTTTTACTCACCCATTCTAATTGGTGAAAATTTCTACATTCAATACTTCTTCACCTGACACTTAATTGCTTTCTTGTCCCCCCAAACCAGGTACATTTAGTTTAAAATCACATCAGGCTGGGAAAACAAGCACATATTCCCACACGTGAAGCCAGAGGGAGCAGAAAATCTATGTTTTTGCTTCAAAAATGATTTAAACAATTATTCAGTAATCAAATAAAATCACAGAAGCCTCAAACAAGTAAAGATTAGGCATCAAATAGAAATTACTGCTGTTTTAATTTTGCCTGTAAGCATCGTTCCACTCTATCCACGTCAAATCGGTTTAGTCTGAGGGGTCTCGTGGGAGTTATCCGCGACCGCTTCAGATGACATCTGCAATCGATTGGTTAAGCTCATAACAGAAGCACAACACGGAGTTAAACCCTCTGCTGTGGCAAAATGTAGCCACATATTTTATTAAGGAAAGCCTGAATGTAAATCAGAATCCAGATGGTAAACAATAACAAAAATCTGCCCCTCTCTCTCTTGTGTGAGTGCAAATTGGAAAACAAAGGACTGATTTTCAGTTGTGTAAAATGTGACAAGAGGCTTGAATCTCATCCTCTTCCATCCACATCCACCGAGCTTTAGAACGTACGCACAAACCTATGGGCTGATTTTCTACCTGGTGACTCTATTTCTCCCTTCTCCCCCTGGAGAATCTGCAGAAGGCTGCACTGTGATTAAATCCAGCTTCTGCATGGCAGCAAAAAATAAATAAAACGCAATTTACCACCAATATCTTACTCTGTGTTTTATCTCGTATTTTTCCAACATCCCCTTCACAGTGGTTGACTCTCATTGATGAAAAAGCTGACATTCGTCTTCCTTTGTGTCACATATGGTCACACACACTGGGAGGCCTCCTCCTTGCACACACACTTTTCATTCTACTCATTCCAGGAGTTGGAACACAAGCGGCAGGAGGCTGAGCAGCAGCAGTGGTGCAGTGCAGATCCCAGCGCAGTGGGACTGACTCGTGTCTCCGGGCAAACAAAAAGAATAGAGCCAGAGCAGAGAGACGAGGAGACTTGTTTTCTTTAATCCACCTCCAGGCTGACCTCGGGTCAAACACTGCATGGCATCTTCTGCAGGCAATTAGACTTGCAGGCGATGCTTTTCAAATATTTGGCCTGGACTTTTTTTATTTATCCACGAGTCCCTGGTGAAAATTACCCGGCTCTTTTTTCATGTGCTTCCACATTACGCAACGAGCAAATTAGCCAAACGCGCACTGAACAATTGTAATAACAATTACTGTACACAGCTTCGGCGGAGATGAAATATTAGCTGAAAGACTCGAGAGGAGGTAAATATGCATGAACACACACTCATCAGATTTTAGGCACCCAGCCATGTCATTAACACTTTTTTTTCCCAGTGACCACACACACTCTATTAGTGCTCTGCAAAAACACCGCTGTACACATTTTCACACATTACATTACTGCATAGCTGAGGAAGCATTCCCAAAGGGCGTCTGTTTAAATATTTAAAAAAAAAAACGGACTGGAAATTAAACAGCTGAAAGAACAGGAAAAGCTGCTTCAATTTAGTAGAAGAGATGTTCCTGTGAAATGACTTGAAAACAAGAGTTTTACCAACAATCTGCAGGAAAACCTGCAACTTTAAATTATTTGCAGTAGATAAATTTAAGAAACTCTTCCCAGACTTTCTATCTGACTGGTGTCTGCTGGAGGTGTAGCAACATGAACGCCTCCCTCAGTCCGCTTCACGTCCGCATGACAGTAATAAGCTGTGTTTATACCGGTGGCTATCCTAATTATGGTAATGCTACGGATTGGTGCCAGTCTGCTTTCTGACAGCTTCACAGCTGCCATCCGAGTGGGCACAGACTCACAACAACATTCATGGTTTCCTTTTCCCTCTTCCCACACACCAAACCAGAGAGGACAGGAAGGTACGGGAGGAACACGGTCGTTTTACCCTCCTACCTTGCTGTGCTGAACAAGCCGGTGTGCACAGTGGGAGTGATCATTCTCCGGTCCTACGCACCGGGACTCTCCGCTGTCGGCTGCAGCGAACACATCTGGAGAGAAAGAACAGGAGAACAGGTGTCACAGCTTGGTTATTTGTGTGTCTGCTGCTTAGATTTTCCTTCTACTAAAAAATGCACAACTTGTTAAAGTTTGAAACTAATGTAATGCACTCGCACAGAACTTAAAAATACCTCCAAACTAAAAACAGCAAGGACATTCGGTCACCCTGAAATGAAATAAATAAATAAATACACTTGATTCTCCTAATTAACGAGTCTAATCTATTTTAACATTTGGTTAAAAAGAGAAAGTTTTCTTTCAAATCTTTTCAGATATCATGCATATTTGCATGGATTAAAGAATGACATTTTCAGAAAAACAGAGTGTTTTAAACTCAAAGTCCCAAGGACAAACTCTCCTGCATGTTATTTATCTTTGTAGTCTGGGAGGCAGGCCAACGTGACTGCAGGAAACAAAAGAAACGCCTCACGTGGAGAGGAAGTTCACATTTTCAAACCTGCATTCGTGTCAAAAACGCTTTCAAAAAAGATTTATTTAAAGATATCAGCTGCTTTTTTTTTTCTTTTTGCCTCCGCTTTAATAAAAACAACATGACAGACTGCTTCCTTCCAGGGAAAAAAGGAGGGATTTTGTAATTCCTGTCAGAAGTCTTAATTTCTTCTGTTCCTGCCTGGAACCAAGCGCCCTCTAGGGATGAAGCAGAAAACTGCATGCGCTTTGATCGCTCAGTAATGAGGCCTTCAAGTCATTAATCCCTTTGTGTTTAATTATGTCTGAAGAGCAGGAAACAGTAATGAATTGCTATAATTAAGATGACACTTAGCACTTTCTGTGAAACACTCTCTTTTGTTTTTAGTTTGGGGGGAAAAAACAGGCACAAAATGCTCTGTGGTTTCTGAATTTAACACCCACTGCAACTTTTCAATAATGAAAACAAAAATTTTCAATAAAATGTACAACGGTTTGATATTTTTCACCCTGTTCTTCAGCTAAACTTGATCATTTTATCCATTACAAGACTTCAACACTGAAAACAAACATTCTAATTCTTTTTATTTTACCTTGAGGCTTTAAAAATAAACTGCTCGTCTACCAGCTGGCATCTGTTTGGTCCGTGGTGGCACTTGAGTGACCTTACCGTTCACTTTCGTCGCCTCGCATCCTCGGTGAGTTTAAACCGAGCTGACAGGACGCCGTGCATTCACAGAGATCTTGATTCTCATGTATTATTCACTCTCCTGGTTTGTTCTCTTTAATAAAACGTATTACATCTCAGATAGACATCCTCCTGAGTTTCTACTACCTCTACCTCTTTTGGCTTTTTTTTTCCCCACACAGTAAAGGTCGTGTCACTTCTGGGGAAGTGACGATGGCAACAAAAACAGAAGTCTGGTGGTGGTTTCATGGTGGAAGTGATGAAAATACCCTCTATCTCAGGTGCTAGTGTGAGCAACAGACCATAATGTTTTGTTTCATCATCCGAAACTGACAGAAACGCAGTAAAATGTAAAGAAAAGGGTGAAAGAAAATCAATAAATGCAATAAAATGATAAAGGAAAGTGTTAAACAAATGAGGGCATGAAAAACATCTAAATATTGTCACTTCCTTCCATTAAAGAAGATCTAAAGCCTCTTTATAACAACTCACCTGACGAGGACTTGGCTCTGTGGTGTTTGCTATGAAACTCCTGGCTGTGATCGAATGAAGGGATCTCGCAGTTCGAGGTCAGAGCTGGAAGAGCAGAACCGTCCCGTCTCAGCGTCAGGTGAAGGGTTTGTTCAGCAAACAGAGTCTGGATTAATGTCAGGTCCAAAGTGGACACATATCGGCCATTCAGCACCAGGATCTCATTACCTGGACGCAGACCTGAAGATACACAAAAGAGAGTTTAGGAAAACAGTGCTGTTACTGGTGAGTTTAGGACTCAGAATCAGGAAACAGCCACCTTCATTAAAGGCCAGTCCTTCAGGGAGAACTTCACTAACAAAAATCCTGCTGTTCTTCTGGTTGTCGATGTGTCCAGTTACTGCAAAACCTGACAACGAAATCAGATGTAAAGTTTTAACAAAGCTACAGATGCACACAGGAACCTTTTCATTGTTGCACACCTGACTCACCGTAGTCATCAGCGCTGCTCGGCCTCCTCATGTGCAGCGTAAACACATTAGCCGGAACCACCTCCAGCTGATCGCCGACCTGCAGGGCGACGTGAAGCGAATCAATACACAATAAAGAAAAGACAAGATGATAAAGAGCAGTGGAGGGATTGTCAACGCTCATCCTCCTCACCACGTCACGGAGGAGCTCTCCTGGAGCCACGTATCGAAGCTCCACCTCCTGCCCTGCTCGCCGCTGCAGTCGGAGGCAGTGTGAGGCCGGGTCCAGCTGTTTCACCTGTTTACACAGGAGCCACTTAATGTCCAGCGGCGCGTAACCACAGAATGATTTGACATTTTTCATGCAACGGTGCCTGGCAGCTGCAGTGGAGGCGATGTGTGAATTATTTAGACTTTAAGCGTGGTGCAGAGATACAGCAATGGTTCTCCTTAAGGGACTGCATGCAAGTTGTGTGCAGCAAATTAATTCACTTCTGCATAATGATGCAACTGAATCTACTACTAAAGAAAAGTTTTACTTTTTTATATTTGAAAATTCTGCACACATGATACTAAGTTACAAACAATAGTTCAGTTCCCCCTTTTTTCTGCATCTGTCAGAAACATCGCTGCCTCATTGTGGCGGAATGTCATTTCTTTGAAATCCAACCTTGCAGGCTGCACAGAGAAGGTCGGCGGCTATATCGTCTCGTCTGACGGGGACGCGGACCGTCAGGCCGTCTGGCATGTAAACACACGTCAGCTTGTCTGAGGCGCGGCCGATGCTGTCCCAAACACCCCCATCAGGAGGCGACATGGAGTAGATGCTGGTCAGTGTGTTGAGCCTCTGGAGGAGGGTAAGAGGGAGAGATACAGAGAAGTGGATGAGCAGCATTAGATAAAAGAGGGAGGGATGAAGATGGGATGAGGGAGGTAAACAGAGGAGGGCGGGAGAGCAGAGAGTCATAACACACAAATCAATACAGTTCCATTAGTCTAAATGCTTGGCTCTGGATCAAGCATCGGAGCAAAGATGTCACATGATTAGCCTTCAGAATTTCATCTGACAACACAGACGGCAGTAGCTCCGTGTTATAACGACCGTGTACACAAGATGATTGTCGAGGGCCAGCGGCTCCGTCTAGACCAGGGGGGTCTGCAGCCTGCGGCGCTGGAGCCACTCGCAGCTCTTCAGCCCTGAGGAAGTGGCTCCTCGGAGCCGAGATTAACAACGAGTTGAACTTGAGAAATATTTATAATTAAGTAAAGAAACTTTAGGATCAGGTGGTGTCAGCAGTTTTACAGTCAAAACTTTTTTCATTTTACAATTTCTTCATTTCAGTGTCCAAAGTATCTAAAACGGCTCAAATTTTAACTACAAACATTTTTGAAACGCAGAGATCAGCTTCCTCATGCAGCTTTCTAACAGTCATTTCACTGTAAACTAAATAGAAAACAAACATTTTTACACATCAGAGGTAAATGTCTGCAAAAGCAAAATGTAGTATTAAAAGAGTATTGGTATAACTAAATTATAAGACATCAAATTATGACCTAGTAGTATCATACAGCAAGCTAGTCCTATATAGGAGAAAAACTGAAATACTTCCTTAAGTACTTTTAAGTTGCCTGTTTAGGTCATAAATAATCATTTGATTTGTTTTTAGATGCATTGAGGTGAAACTTAATGCTTCATTCATCTTTAACTGGACAACCTATTTTGTTTATTTTCAGCAAAAATACAAAGAATCAGTAGATCCTTCCATAGTTCTGAACAAAAACTAATGTTTTTTCGTTTTGGCCTAATACTCAAAAATCTAAAATAAAAACTTGATTTTAAGAATTAGGTCAATTCTGTGGTTCTTTACTAAATATTTATCATAGTCCAGATGGTAAAAACGTCTCTTTTAGGCAGACCCCTGGTCTAGACCATCTTCAGAGTTCTCCTGGAGTCACTTTGTGACTTGGAGGGACATTTTATTATACAACATTCTGGAGGTAATTACATGTTGCATTATTTGTGGCATTAAGTCTGAGCTGAATTTAAGGTGGGGGTCGACCCACCGTTCAGCCTCACAGGCAGCCATTTGGGGCTTTTGGTTGAGACTCCGTGTCTCTGGAGGGAAAAGCGCCGGGGGAGGCGCCACCACGCAACTGAAAACCACAATTATTAAGGCCACAGATCATAAGGAAAGGCTCCGCTTCAACAAATGTACTGACAATATCAAGTTAAACTGAGACATGGGACCGAGCGGGGTGATTGGAAATGTTTCAAATGCATCATGGGGCTATAAAACGAAGCATCTGAGGTTTTCCATCTGATGTGTGTGAGTTTTTCTGTTTATGTCAAGCTGGTTGCCTGTTTTTGATGAATCACCTCATGAAGAAAAAGGCCTTTTCCCTGCCAGACAAACAGCCATAAGGGACAAGCAGAAGCCTCTGATTCAGAGCGTTGCTTCGCTCAACAAGCACTCTCTCAGCACAAGAAACATACAAACATGCACTCTTTCTTAATGACTAATTCAGGAGGTTTTGCATTAAATCAAAGCCACCAGTGTTCCTATCAAAACACTTCAGCTCACCTGTCGCAAAGAAAGAACACAGGAAAGCGTGTTTAGAGCCTGGGCTGAAATAAGGTTTTACAGAGTGTGAACCAACAACACGTCATGGCAACAGGTTTGAATAACAACCTCATCTGTGTCCAGACACTATCAACGTAAACGGAAAGTCAAAAGTCTGGTTTCCCCGCGGACCGTTGGACCAAGAGCTGACTAACACTGGACGACTCATTCGCGGTTAGGGAACGGTTGCCGGGTCAACGTTCCAC
The DNA here is from genome assembly GCA_006937965.1 of Callopanchax toddi. Lineage (NCBI taxonomy): Eukaryota > Metazoa > Chordata > Actinopteri > Cyprinodontiformes > Nothobranchiidae > Callopanchax > Callopanchax toddi. The sequence continues at coordinate 2,041,010 of SSNR01000090.1, read as the reverse complement.
CAACGCTTGCCAAGCGTGCGGTGAAGGCACGTGCTGCACTTCAAAAAGTGCTCTGTGTGAATGGATGCGTGCTATTTATGTTTGAACTTTGCCAGATAGTTGAATTCCTCAGAGTTTCCCCTAAAGTGTGGAAATGTGATTTCTCCACCCAGGAGCTTCTAAACATGGAATAAGGGACGGACGTCGTCCCAAAAACACGTTTTCTGTTACCCGTAGCAACACAAATATTACAGCACGGCCCTGAATGGATAGACTGACCACAAAGAAGCAGCTAAAGTTGTCATTTCCCTCCTCTACAGCTATTAAAAGGTATTACTCTTAAACCCAATGTTTATCTTTCCACTCCTGTAATGGTTTTCTATGCAGCCACGTGGACAGAGGGTGACACCCAGTCAGGTTTCTCTCTGCAGCCAGGTCTGGATTTGACATTTGAAGCAGCAGGTTTGAATTCAGGGTTAGTGGGAGATGCTGAGAGGCTGAATGAGGATCAGTGATCCATGATCCATGACAATCATCTAAAAAGGCTCTCTGGTTGCATCTCATTGTCTGGCAACCACCAGTAGTGTCCACTAAAGGACATCCTCAGGTCTCAGGAACATGTCTTCACACCAAACGGCCTCAGATATCAGACTTTAGATGAAAAATCATCAGGTATCAAGAAAAAAGTCAAACAAACAAACAGGTGTTAGGCACCAGGAAACAAGCTGTCAGACAAAAAGCATCTGTAATAAATATCCCTCTCTCTGCCTTTCATAAATATATAATGAAGTTCTCACAAATCACAAACTGTGTGTTTTAAAGAATATGCTTTTAGTGTGAAATGATCTAGTTCAGTCCAGATTAAAAAATTAACTGAAAACGTTTTCCTGACACTCAAAGATGTCCTAAAATGGACACCATACGTCAGAGGACTGAGGAATAAAAACTTTACTACATGATATTTGTAGAAATGTTTGCATTAAAAAGCGATAGCTCTAAGCTAAAGATGTGAAGTCAACCATGACACTTTTCTATGCCGTCAAACATCTCGACTCCCTGTGCTGCTGACAGGAGGAGTGGGTGGACAAAGAACCTAAGGAGCAGTCAGTGTAGGTTTAAACTCTTACATCAGCACCGACAGCCTAATAACAGCTAGGTGGTGTCAGAATATCCTCCGCTGCTTGTTGGCTCATCTTGGACACTTTGCTCACACCGACATACGCTTAAGTTGGCTTTATTGTAGAGGATGAATGAAAGAGGTCTGCTTATTAATGTAATCTGAGGGATTTGTGTAGCAAACACAGCAGTCGACACAAATTCATTAAGGCAGAAATGTGTTTTGTGGTAATTTGGTTTTTCTCTTACTTTCCACTCCGAGGAGTTTTAATCCTCAACACAACAAACACGGATGGATCCCCGTGAAGAGCCTTTTTCTAAACTCACATCCAAATCTAAGAGGTTTAAACACTCGTCTGAGGGGGAAAGCTATTTAAATCAACATTAAAGCACAGAACTAATGAAAGACATCATTGTTTTCCTAAACCACTTCCTGTGCTAAGTCTCTTTCTTAACCCTAACTGAGAGCAGTTTTCTCACTCGCCACAGCGACCACAGACTCCCACCATGAATCATCGCATCCTGTTCAACTACAATCTGTATAACACTCATCCTACTGTCTGAAAGTGTCCATTAGACTCATCCTGTAGTGTCACGTTTCATTATGGAGGATGCTTTTTGACTTTCTGACGTCATCAGAAACAAGCTGAAAGGCCACAGTGGCTTCATCTAAATTTGGATTAATAATATTAGAAACTGCTGACAAGACTTCAAACCGTTCATTTTGAATCAGGCTGATTTTTATTGCACATATGCAGCTTCTCTCTCTCTCTCTGTCTCCTCCTTAATATTTAAGGTTGTTCCAGCTTAATTAAACTTTTTATTTGGCTTAAAAATGTTTCTATTTGATAAAATGAAGGCTCTGGCTGATTTCTGAGCCATGACATTTTTGCAAAAGCAGCTCAATTTTTGGCCAGAAGATCAAAACCTTTATTTAAAGTTGGAGATTTTTAATATACAGGTAAATCATATGGTATTAAAAAAAAAATTAAAAAATCATTTTGAAGTTGGAACGCAACCTTTATATAATCTGTGGTGGGTGGTGATTTTTTTACATAATTTATTTTTTTAAAGCATGACTCCCTGCAGCTGAAACGTTATTCAGAACTTCAGACCTGGTGGAAAAGTTACAGATTAGTAGAAATATTCAATCTGCTGTCATCTTTCCTTTGTTTTATTTAAGAGTTGGTCAGGAAATGTGGTTTTTCAAACTCCCTCTTGCTTTTTTCTGGATTAAGTGCAACAAATAATAAAAGATTCATGTTTTCAAGCAGGTTTCTGTTCACTGCTGACTGCAGATAGAGTCAACAAATACCTGTAACCACTGCAGAGTCTATTTAAGAGCTCATTTTATTTCTACTGCAGCTTTAAGAGGATGCACTTCTAATTTCAGCATCTTAAACTCCTCTGATTGTCGAATTAAAAGATGATCATAATCTATTTGAAGTTTAACTAAAGAAATAATTCATCTCCAGCAGATTATCTACATCACAGCAGCATGTTTGGAATGTCTGATAAAAAAAAAAAAGATTCTGCTACATTTGATAGTTTTTGACAAATAAAATGATAAATCAGAGCAAAATAAGATTTTTTTTTTAATTAAAGGAGAAAAGTATTGAAAGTATTTGGAGGTTAAAAATTATGTTTTTGTTTAATTAGACTCCACAAAAAGAAGATGAACATTTAATCAAGTAAAAATTGAGAAAAACAGCTGATTTAAATGATAAATTAATGAAGGTTTCTGGAATTACAGCAATATTCCACATTTTTTTATCTGCAGTTCCAGTTTATTGATGCTCAGGTGTTTGGAATATAAATGTGATCATCATTAAACATTTGATTTGATTCATTTTGTCCTATTTTTAAAAAAAAGGAAAGCTGATGAACAAACATCACCTGGTGACAGTCAAAACATGTCTAAGGGTAAAAAGCTGGTCTGTAGAAAAGAAGCCGACACTGATCATCATTAAGTGTGTCTTGTATGTTTATCATGTGTTTATCCTATGTGTCTCTGGTCACACCAGCTGACAGCAGAAGTTCGAGCAGGTTGAACTTCTGCTGTCAGCTCTGCTGAGTTGATCTCACACACACCTGCAGATCAACATGAAAGGAATCTGTGCTTTGATCCTGAACAGCTAGTGCACTCAAGCAGACACACACATGCTTTTTAATCTATACACACACACACACACACACACACACACACACACACACACACACACACACACACACACACACACACACACACACACACACACACACACACACACACACACACACACACTCCCTATATGTAAGAATATCTTTACACAGCTCCACTATCAAAGCTGTGAAACACAGCAGAGGTCAAAGTATCAGAAGAGCTGATTCTGTTGTGACTTTGGCAGAATGACTGAGCTACAGGTTGGAGAAGGAAGTGTGTGTGTGTGTGTGTGTGTGTGTGTGTGTGTGTGTGTGTGTGTGTGTGTGTGTGTGTGTGTGTGTGTGTGTGTGTGTGTGTGTGTGTGTGTGTGTGTGTGTGTGTGTGTGTGTGTGTGTGTGTGTGTGTGTGTGTGTGTGTGTGTGTGTGTGTGTGTGTGTGTGTGTGTGTGTGTTCCAAACACACTGTAAAGATCTGTAAACCAAAACAGACAGAGTGACTGAATCCAGTGACTCACCTCGGAGCTTTTTGGTGGCAGGGCGTACGTCGGGCCTCCAGCATCACCCTCAAAGACCTGAAATCAAAAGACGGACAGTCAGAGGGGGGCGCCGCACTCCCTGACTCACAACTGTCAACATTAGACACACACTGAGCTGGTAGTGGGGTCGTTAATTAAAAACTACTTGTGGTGAGAGGAGAACTTTGATTCAGCTTCTCAACGAGATCCTTTTGAAGGTGTTGTGGTGGAAATGTGCTGCGAGATGAAAGGAGGGAACAGTTCAACAGCAGATGAGAGGAGAGGACTAGCGTTCTTCACTCTCCTCTTCATCCAACCTGAAGAGCTGAAAAATCTGACTGGGTAAAATTAGGTGTGTTAGTAGTTGAGTCATCCCAACACTACGTAAAGTAACTGCTAACAGATCACTTGAGATCTTGTGTGAGATTGCAGCTTTATCGTTTCTCAACATCTTAGTTTAAAATTCTGTCATGAAAGTCCTTTAATGTTAGTATTAAATGAAACTATCTCAAGGTAGGTTTTCTCCTGCTGTTAACCTGCAAACTATTTAAACAGATATGAGGAAGTGACTTCAAAGGTCTTGAGATGACTTTACTACACACTTTAAACAAGAAAAGCAGAAAATTTCCAGCTCCTTATTTGAAGCCAGATCTGCAGACTACCTCCTCCTCAGCACGAGAACATCTAGAAACCGACTATAAACAGCGCAGCTTCGTCATAAACTGTCTAATTTTAGAAAGCTCTACCAACTCTCCCACAAATCCTCAGACCTTGGCCTATTTCCCACAGCTGACTGACGGCCAGCGCCGTACTGTAGCTCTGCTGAGACGGATGAGAGGATAGAAACCAAGAGGGAAGGAGGTAAAGTGGAGGAGGCATGACTCTGGGGAAAAGTTCTAGCGTTGCAGTGGTAAATGGGATTTAGTCTTAGTCAACATAGATGAGTCAGGATGGAAACTGTTGGGTGATGCTCTCATGTTTATGCTCCACAAACACTTTGGAGTTAGAATGAATGGTGAGGGTGGGAGAAGAAAAATTATCCGGTGAATTGGGAGAGAAGGATAGATAAAAATGCAAGGTTCACGAGATTAAATATGTGGAGAAGAAAAGCAGAAAGTCGGGGCAAGAGAGATTAATGGAGGGCAAAAGTGAGGGGAAGGGAAGAGGATATCTTGGGGGGAAATTTGAGAAGCTAACAGTAGTTTAAACACATGAAGGAGAGCTTGTGGTCCAAATCCCTCTGAAGCAGAGACGAAGTGATGATGTCATTTAAATCAAAGACAAAAAAACCCTGGCAGCAAACATTAGAGAAGAGGGAAACCTAGGGGAGGAATAAAGAAAGGGTGTTAAATATGAGGCGTCTTTACAGAAGCCATCTGCTGGTGTCTGCAGGACCGAGGAGAGCATGGAGAACGCCATCGAACACACGTGGTTTTTAATTATTAATGTGTGTGCCGCAGTGCCACCTCGGCCTCCTGCACCTCATTAGGCCGGCCGGCTGGAGAAATAACAACACACATACCTACAGTAGATGCTGACAGACAAATGCATAAACGTAAGAATCCCCCAGCAGGTGGTGGATAGATGAGAGGAGTCAGGAAGGAGGGAGCAAACCGAGATACGGAACATTTTGTAATCAGACAGCTCAGCACCTACTCAAGAATGTGCTGGAAACTCCAATAAGAGGCGAAATTCAGGTCATACCATTAAAATGCATCTTCCTTTTCTGGTTTCACAACTAAAGAGCAGAGGTCCATGAAATACATGAGTAAACTAGAGCTTCCTGAGTGTTCTCCCCAGCCTGCAGGGCGCAGAGCCGTGGATTTCAGTATCGATAAATAAGCGGCCTGCATGACTCTAATTACTAACCTGAGAGGATTTAGACTTCCCCTTCTGCACCTGGGTAAAGAATGCTCCCATGTGTTTATGCTGATGAGAGGTTTGCAGTCAAACTCGGAGGAGAGCAGGAGGGATGTGCTTTTAATTAATAAACACCCCCCAGAGGGGAAAATGTGCTGAAAGAGCTGCACGTGTACGTGAGAGTAAGCAAAAAGGCAGCATGGTTTTAGGTTGTTTCGTTAACTAATAGGGGCCATTTGCATGGAGGGATTGATCATAGACATAAGCTGCACATCTTCAGTATGCCCCCTATAGATGCATGTCAAAACCTTCTGCATGCACGCCGATTCATTTCTGTGCGTTTGCATTCATTCATTCATTCATTTCTCCTGCAGCTGAATACACAGAAAGAGTGATTCTGCATGTAGAATTTGTTATTTCAGACTTTGATTGTTCAGTTTCACCTCAAGGCTTGAATGCTGCTACATCAGGGCCATAATTTTGCCGTTTTTCATTTTAATATCAGCTCCTTTTTTTGGACAATAGTTAATTCTACATGTTGGTTAGGATTATCCACATAATTAAGATAAGATCTGTATGAGAATTTTACCTGCGGTGCAGCTTGGCCCAACTTAGAAGTTATTAATTTCTTACGTTGATCCGATCCGGATTAGCATTGTTACCTTTCCCAGAACTCGGGGTAATCTTGTTGATTTGAAGGACTGCAAAGAGCCACAGTCACAACAGTAGAGACACACCAAGAAAATGTCTGGAAATCTGTGAAACTCAAAAATGTGTTTTTGTTCTCCGAGTCCATACAAACCCACTGAGCTCTAATTCATTCTAGCATTAAAACATCTCCATGGGTTTAAGTTAATAAGAATTTGATTTTCTCTATTAATTTCTTTATTTGGTATCAGTCTTTTCAGAATTGGGGCTTTTTTTTCCACAAAAATACATAAAATACTTGGATGTTTGTAAGAAAAATGTCTAACATGAAAGAATGTTACTTAAAGTTTCATACTTTTCTTAGAAATTCATAAAGTCGTTTCCTCGTTGCATAAGAAGATACTCAGATCTGTGTTTTATGATACCTGCGACGCAGAGGATCTCTTCTCGCGGCCCCTCTTGGTTAGGTTGTCGAGGGCTTTGAGGGAGGAGAACAGGCCTCTCTTACGCTGTCTGCAGGTCAGGGACAGCGAGCGCCTCCTGGCTGTGGCCTCGTCTCTGGAACAGATCTGAGAACAGTATCGAGAACACAATCACTAACAAATCAAGTGGTTTGTTTTCTTCCATTAATGAATAAGAGGATGGTTTACAGGATGTTTAAAGTTACTGGTGCACATCATTTAAAATGGGAACACAGCAACGGTATCCGGATTCTTTATTCTGCATCAGTTCTTTATCTTTAATATCTGACATAAACTTCCTTACCAGTGCATGGAAGGAGGAAACGGAGAAAATCCCAAGGCGACCCAGGGTGGTTTTGCTGGGACGGCTGGCGATGGCCAGCAGGCTCTTGGGGTTTGGCAGCTCTCCACCCTGAAGGCTGGCGAGGTAGCAGCGCATCCTGAACAGATCCATGTTGAACCTCTCTAGGTTCTCCTCCCATTGCTGAATCTGAAATGAATTTCTACATGAATATCTTTTTGGGGGTGATGTCTGAGAAAGTGCGCTAAATGAGAGGAAGTCAAAGAAAGGAGTCAGGCATGTGTTTTTGTTCAAAAAGTAACTGCTTGCAGATGTTAGTGGAGGGTAAAGCATCAACTTGGTGCAGGTTGGATGGTGACAAATGACTGAATATCTAGCATGGTGTGTTTTTGTGTGTGCAGTAAATCTAAATGCACATTTTCTGCCTTGAGAGGCCTGAGAAGTTGAACAGACCACCCGTCACACTCCCAGTTTACAGTTGCCCCCCCCCCCCCCCCCCCCCCCCCCCCCCCCCCCCCCCCCC
>SSNR01000090.1:1992130-2031235 GCA_006937965.1 Callopanchax toddi | reverse complement strand
CCCCCCCCCCCCCCCCCCCCCAGGCTGTGCTGAGGAGGAGGAGGAATAGGATAATGCATGTTGTGAGCCCATTACCAGAAAACATCTGGAATCCCAATCTGATGCTCTGGGAACGAGCTGCTCCCCTGGGCCCCTCGCTATGCGCTCAGGGACTGCTGCATTTAGGCCACTTCAGCCGCCCACAGACAAAAATAAAGCACCAAACTGTCGCCGCAGTCACCAAATCAGGAGAATTAAGTAGAGCACATGACGTGGTGATTGCACACACGATGTGGAACAACGGTTTTTTAAATGAGTGAAAATGACACCACAACTATACCAGCAGATACTCCCATAAGTTCTTAAATGATGCTGATATTATTCCCATCCTCACCTGGTTCTCAATGGCCTTGCGGTTTTTGGGGTCGCTGACGACGGTCAGCTGCAGCTCGGCCATCTTCTTCATCTTCCCGTCCATGTCGATCTTCTGCAGCAGCGCTCGGACCTGGCTCCGCAGCAGGCGCACCGTGTCCTCCTTCCCCTGGCGCTTGGCGAGCAGCGAGGCACTCGCAGAGTGGATGGCTGTCACCCAGTTCTCCAGATCCGTCTGGTTGCTGGCCTTTAAGAGCAAAGAGAAGCGAGGATTTGATGAAGCGTCGAAACCGATATTCTGCTCATTCAGAAGCGAGAAGCCTAATAAATCTCACAGACTCGCCTGTGAGTTTTATATTGTCGTATATTCTATAAAGATCTGTGGTGCATGCTGGGATTCAACTGGATCGATGAAAAGATTGTTTGATTAATAGCGCCGCTATTAGAAAGCACAAAAGTGTGTTTCCTCTGCAAATTCATTTTACTACTTCAACTTATCACTATGGCAACATATTGGTTGAACTATGAATCCTTTTAAATGATCAAAACCCAGCCACTCAACAAGCCATGGGACCAGTTTTTAAATGATAAAAACCTGAATTTCACCGCTTTCCTGGAGGAACATCAGCTCCACAGAGATTTATTCAGCTAGACGTAGAGCTCAGCATCACGGCGGTGCAACGTAGGAGGAGGTGTGAATGTGACGAGGATATGTAGGTCAGTTTGCATAATACAAGTGTGCTTTAGATTCCTCTGCTGCAGAGTTCAGGATTTAGCTGGATGGTTTGACTGAACTCAGACCTGGAACAGATGGACGTCCCCATACGAGTTGCTCAGACAGAAGACGTTCTCCCTCTTCGGGTGTTCAGGGACAGCCTGGACGATGCTGTCTTCAGCCAGGAGGGCATACCGGGGCGACAGCTCCTGCTCTGCAGAGCCTTTCCCATAAGTTTCATAAAACAGCAACGTACATCCTGGAAAAGAGAGAGAGACAAATGCAAACTGGTTGTAAAAACATCAGAGAGATAAATCAAGTCTTGTCAAAACTCAGATTTAAGTTTACCTTTCAAAGTCACCCAGTAGTGCTTCCACTTGCGACGGGTTACCAGTTCCAGCTTCCTGTCTTTGTGCAGCGTGATTAGAGGTTTGAAGGAGAGCCAGCCGGCCCGTCTGACCACCCCCTGCTCTTTCTCAAATAAAATTTCCATCTGCTCCATGGAGCCCTCAGCCGACTCACTGCTGCTCCCGTCCTCCTCTGTCCCCGTGGACGGGTCTCTTCTATGTCCTCCTCCTTGTCCGGTGCCCATCTCCAGTTCCCTCATGAAGTTCTCGTAGATGTTCTGTCGAAGGGCGTCGCTGGTCGTTTGGTGAATGGCTCCTGAAGACTGAGCCCTGGAGGCACGAGGGAACCAGAGGAGGCTGGAGACCTGAGAGGGGGAGCTGGTGTCTGCAGTCAGGCCATCTACTCCACTGTCGAAGGCATCACTCGGGTCTTTGTACCTGCTCTCCTGAGGAGGAACAGGAAGACCCGTTTATAGATCGGCTAACAGTGAACACAACTCAGCTGTTTAACCAAAACTCATCCATTTTCCCTCCACAATGGTGCAGAGATCAAATGTTCTTTTAGTTAGCCCAGAAACACAGCAAAACTTTAAAATCGACTCATCTTGAACCTTCTTCAGAGTCTCTACAGCTTCAGGAAGTAGAGAAAGTGGGACACATCTCCCATCAGGCTGAAAACCTTCGAGCTCAGATGATTTCACGACATCTGACGTCTTGATGTGGCTTCCTAATTCCCCAAATGAACACTTGATGGAATTGCCCCCTTTCATCCCTAATGACAGCCTACCTACACTTGACTAGATTGCAGCATCGATTCCCCTCCAGCAGCAGAGTGGAGCGCTCTCAACAAGCAGATGCACAGTTTGTGCTGCAAGCCTCAAGCTTTAGGTTTGGTTTGGTTTCATTCACACGCTGAACTCAGGTCTGTCTACATCCTGATCCACGGTTCAGGTCTTTCCTGCCTTTTTTCCCCCATTTTAAAGGAATTTTCTTACAACACAAAGCTTATGTTTAACTTCCAGGGCAGCATCACAAGCTCAGCATTACATTTTATTAAACATCATGTCCACCTGCCACCGTGAAATACTGGGTATTTATAGGAACATAAATAGGAACACATACTGTTCTCAAGACGAGCCTTTCCTGAGATTTCCCTGGTTTCTATTAAGTTGGCACAGCCCAGATTTAGTGCTGCTCCTCCACTCCCCCCTGCAGCTGTTTTTTATTAAGCAGGTTCTTGGTCTTTGGCATTGGGGTCACGATGTGACCTTTTAAATCCACACGCTCAGGTGGAGGAGAACCAGCGCAGGAGGTGCTCCTGACTTCAGCAGAACTGCTGAAAGGAGGCACTGTGACCAGATATATGGCACATGGAAGGCAGGCAACAAAATACACAGAAAACCCAGGAAATTCAGCCCTGAGATCAGCTTGAAGCGTCACAGATATTCACACATTTTTTTGTAGCTTATTTGAATTTTCCCACACTGAATTATGTCAAGCATTTGATCCTTCTTATAATAAAACTGATCATCTCTGGACTTATTCTTTTTCTTTTTCATGAGAATTTCTGCTGAAAGGTTCACAAACAAGTTAAGCACCGGCACATGATCATGAACGAGCGTGGCGCTATTGCCAGAGGGAGCTTTAGGAGGAGCATGATGGATACTGCCAGTCTGGTCCTGCTGGGTCGGGAACGAGCGCCAGAGCAAAGGATCTTATGCATTTTATTTAGGATTATCTAATGTTTGAGCTCAAAAAGAAGCTCAGAATGTCCTAAACCTACCCAGAAGAAAATGCCTTCTGAGTACTGTAATTGTTCTATTTTTTTTCCACTTGTTTTGCTGCAGCATCCAACCAACTGAGCACAAATCCCTATTAGCAGATTTATTCTCTAAGGAACGTGAGGGGAGCCCAGGAAATCCGCACCAGAACAACCAAAGTTCCTTCATTAACATTAACGGAGGGCTGAGGTTAAATCTTCAGCTTGGATTTAGTTTCACTCTGCAGAGCCTCTCCAAGGCTTACAGCTATCCTCTTGGCAGAACCCAAACAGCATTTGTAAAAGTTTTATAAGGCAAAGCTAAACGCATTAATACAGAAACAATTGCTTTCAAGCCTCGAAGATAGAGGGACATGAGTTCAGGCTCAGTTTAAACAAACGTTTTCAGTCAAATTAACGCTAGTAGGACTGTAGACCAGCCAGCAAATCTCACATGACTCCTACAAACAAGCACGAGCAACATGAAAACAAGCAGTCGTTATTTCTAACCTCTCCCCTGAGTCGTGCCTGCACAATGCAACTATTATTTTACCTTTGGGAAATCATTCTACTACTTATTTTTTATACTTTTCCCTGATATCAGATGGTCAAAACATCCAAAGGTTTTGGTAAACATCATGATTATAAATATTTTTTTAAAAGCCACCAACATGCAAGTAACATGCAAAAAGTAGTAAAAACGTCCTCAATCAGAGCGTATTATTTTAAAATGTACCCACCCACATAGAGAAATCGTGGCACCTGCACATCAGCCCCTCACTCCTCTTCCTAGGAGGATCAGCCATGACTTGCTTTGTAATAAAAGTCAATCACATCCTCATTCCATCTTTATAACAATAACACCCGACGCTGGCTGCCTCACAAATTTAATTTCTCGTCTCCCCACTGCGTCCTGATCTCAGACAGCTGGTGTTGTGATGCTAAAGAACCCAAAGATGGTGGCTGGTTGTTGGCCAAGCCAGGACAACCACTGAGACTCAAAAACAGAAGGAGCTGGCCTGTCTGTGCTGTGTAGTTAGCTAAAAATCAACTCAGGCGCTCAAACAGAAGATTGAGCTACACGGGGACTACATTTATTTCTACATTTTGTGCAAAATCAACAAACGGTAACTCATTTCATCCAAACCCACCTGAGACCTTTTCTTCTTGCGGCTGAGGCTGCCTGTCCAGTCGCTAAAGCGTCTGATGCGGTTTTTGATGGAGTCCTTCTTATGGAAGACAAATTCATGCCCGGCCGTCTCCTGGTGCGACGTCTGGTCTCGGTACTGGTCCAAGTCCTCACTAATGGTGTGTGCTTTGAGCCTGCGACAAGGCAGGGTGTATGAGGAGTACTGGAGGGACTCTTGGCATTCCTCCTCCAAAGGAACGTCCAGCACAGAAGCGAAGGAGGCTCGGTGTGTTCTCTGGCACGCTGGAGGCTGCTGTAACTGGGAGGACAAGTCGCTGGCTATGGGGAAGGTAGCAGCCATTGTTGAGTCTCTGTAAAGGTTGGTAATGGATCCAGAGGTGGACTGTTCTGTAAATGAGTCAAGCTGGAGGATGGGGGAGTTTACGAGTGTTCTACTAGCAGAACACGGTTGTTCCTGCTCACCAAGCTCTGTACTGGGACCCCAAGGGGAGTCATACCAGGAGCCTTCAGAACTCAGTGAGCTTCCTTTGCTGGTCCTGGCCGTAGAGGAGGTAGAGGCTGGTGGTGGACCAGTGCAGTGAACCTTCTGCCTACTTCCACTGGAACCAGGCAGGCTGGAAGTGGATGCAGACTCCAGATTGGGGGAAAACTTGAGGAGCTGAACGGGACCAGAAGCCTCATCCAGAAGAAGCGCGTTTCCAGAGGTGTTGGTGAACTCCACCCTGAGAGTACCGTCCTTCTTGATCACCACCCTTGGACTGCTCTGTTCTTCTAGAGTCTCGTGCTCATCACGGTGTCCATTCAGAGCGAGCCCACTGAGCTCAGCCCCATACGGATTCTCCTCATAGTCATCCGACACATTCTGTCTTCGTGGGCCACATCCAGGGGACCGATACCAGCTGCCCTTCGCTCCCTTGGAGACAAAGTCACAGTGTTGGGCAGAGTAGGGCTGTCTGCTTTTGGGAGGTGACAGACATCCACGGCCAACACACCTAGCCTTGTACCCTGAGCCTAGTGAGGCGTTTTTCCACCACATATGTGGAGACAAAACGTCATCTTTGGTCGAGCTGAGCTTCAGTGAATATGGCTTCTGTTTCTTAGGGAAAATGAAACTTGTGCCTTTTGGACCATCAATGCTGTACTGGCTCTCTGAATTCCCCATCCTGGACTGGAAAAACAGAAAAAAGACATAAGAATCAAATAGACAGAGTAACATTCAGCACCAGCAACCGGATTTTATTCAGATCTTTTAAAATGAACTTGATTAATAGGTTTCCAGGTTTTAGGGGCTTTAACACCTGGATGATTTGTCAGAGTTTACTCTGAAACGAGGAAAAGTCCAAACTTTAAAAGACTCTCAGAAAGTAGGGAGACATATTGATCAAGAGCACTTTAAAAGATTACAAGAAAGTCTGATTCCTTGAAAGCAAAACAAAAAAAAAAAAAGAAATACAGAATGACTGATTGCTTTTACACAGTACCAGTACCGCTCATGGCTGGTTATAACACAGTGTCTGCTTATCAAAGAGAGAAAATGAAATTGTTTTAAAAAACATGAAGTCACACTATACTGCCACACAGATTATCTTTCAATCTGCAGCAGCTGTTTCCAGAGAGAAACAGCTACAAGTTTAATGTTTTCCAGACGCCTCACAGATCTGGTCATTAACGGTTAGGGTCTACCCCCTCTCACTTTACCACATTCCTTCATTCCTTCTTTAGAAAAGCTGAGTGAGATACACAAGCTTTAGGAGGTCATGGCTGTTTTGTGCAACAACGATCAAGACGATGACAAATCTCTTCCAAACTGTCAACAACACCGTCTCGCTGGAGACGGAAATCCGTGACCAGACATGCATTCTGTTTGTGAGCTGTGCAAACTAAACTACAGCAAAAAGTCACTGCATCTGCTGGAATTTATGATGCCATTACATAACAGGTGCAGGTAACACCATCTGTTGACTTTATGTCTTTAAATTAGCTCACAAATATGATTAAGAGCAATAAAAACTTTTTCAAAAAGTACAGAACACTGATAGATACTTGCATGCTGGTGCAAACAATCAATCAAATATATAGACAGGGCATAATAATAATAATGATAATAACTTGGGTATGAAGGTAATAATTCTTTATCTCACCTCTCCAAAGGTCTAGCTCCACTCTGGCCCCCTTTACATACGCTTCATTTCTCAAACCCAGCTCATGCCTCCGTCATCCTGCTCACCTGAAACACAAACAACAGGTGACTTAGTCTCCTTCCACTGCACCGTAATTTACTTTAGGTAATGAGTCCATGCTTGACAAAAGGTGTGTGACATAATCCCCAGCTTTTTGCTAAGGATAGTGTTTGGTACAGTGTTTGTGTCAGAGATTAACAAATCAGAGCAACAGAAGCCTCAAAGACTTCCTTGGAAAATTATTCTGATACACGAAGATTTAACCAAAAGAACAAATGATTTAAACACACAGACATTTTGGGATGGGTTTAGTTTTTCACCTCAGCTAAACTCTGAGCTGTCAGTCCAGTAAAGATGCAGCGCTCTGCAGAACTCTAACATATGTTGCATTTTTTCACCTCCCCACAAGAAAACAACATCGCGTTTCATCAGGTTAGGGAATGTTCGTCAAAACCAACTACAGTGTAACCGTGTGTTTATTTTTAAACCGTGGAATCCTTGCCTTCCACTCATCGTTGCCAAATTTGTCTGACAGTGCGATCCAGGGTGAGGAGGAGAAAAGATATTTGCAGAGACACCGAGGGTCTTGTGGCATCTTGACGTGTGTGTAACGTAATCTACCTGTGCACATGTTGCTGAAACTCAGAGAGCGCTTTCAGATAGAGCTAACACCTCTAAGCTGCGCAGCACACGTACAGCATGTGTAAGGTTACAGTGTAAATATCCAACCGCCGAAAGTCCTGACCTCCTGGATTAGCTGCGGCATTACGGCAAGACTTTAACTGCTTCTGTTTGAATGCAAACAAACTCTGAGGTGAGGATAAAATAACACTGGAGAAACTGAATCGGTGCCATTTATTCAGAATACGTTTTTAAATATTTTAAGGGGTTGTTCAGGGACAAGTGTAAAAGGGTAACACTTGCAGTTGTAAACATAGAAGCATGGTAATCAGCCTAAACCATCACTCTGTGCTGATCAGGGGATTAACTAAACTTCATTCGTCATGAGTTGAAATAAGTCACAGAATTCAAGCAGAACAGACACAGAGAGAGGCGACCTGTAATTCTGAACCTGCCTATTAAAGCAGCTCTCTCGCAGCTACACCAATAATTTTCATCTTTGCCGGGATAGTTTTAATGGAGCCATGGTGCCAATGAACCCTTCACAAGGCACTAAGGTGGTGGTATAATGGTTACGTTGTGATTGAGTGGTCTTAACAATTCAACTCCCTTTATTTAACAAAAAGGATTCATGTCAACAGCACGTTGCAACACAAAATAGAATATCTTCTCATTCAAGAGGTGAGGAAGTTGAAGCAAAATGGTTGAAAATGCCTCCACATGAATGAAAAGTTCGTTACGATTCCATTTCTTGAATGAAGTCTGAGAAAGCAGCTGCTGACTGAACCAAGAGTCAACATAAAGCCGGTTGTCGAACTTGTCACAGTGGCTGCTTTCTTTTTAGCATCACTACTGATGCTTTTCTTGCAGAGTTTATTCAGGCTAAGCGTGAGTATGAAAGGCTCAAAGGCATGCCAACAACACAAACCCAAAGACGCACACATTTGCCTTCTGCTGCGAGTTGAACTGGCGTATTGTGCGGCTTTTTTCTGAGAGAACAACAAGACAAGTCTTCCTTTTAGCAGCAAACCACTGCACCCAGTCTCGGAGCGCTCCCTCCCTCTTCCCCTTCAGGCCTCTGTTCTCGTCAAAAGAACTTCCTACAGGCCATCTGCTCCAAGGCCAAGGGACCACTGCCACCCCGGTGCTCCTCGGCACACCCCATGACCTGGCATTCTTCTCACTCTGCCCCTGTGTGACTCCTACGTAACTCCATGTTTAGTCTCTGTCTCGAGGCTGGAATACCATTGAAGAATGGACCACACCTTGGCATGGTGTAAACACAGAAGGTGCATGAAGTTTTAAGGATGTAACGGTCTCTTTCTTTCATGAAGACCACCATGTCTAAAGGAACTAGTTCACAAAGCCACATAAGCATGAAGAATCTGACCCTCACATATTTGGATTTAAACTTGATGAACACAGCATTTGAAGCAAACTACAAACACAGCAGTGTGAAAAAGGACAATCCCCTGAGAAAGGACCCTCAAGGTAACTTCTTGATGCTGTTAGTGCTTTTTTTTCTACTTACTCTGCTACAAAACCTTAATGCACAGAAATCCTTGACACTTCAGTGGCTTTCCAGAAAACAAAATAACTTAAAAGGCAACAAGGTAACAGCAACGTTTCATGCTTTTTGATTTACAAAGCTACAAACTAAGAGCTATGAGGTCATTTGTTGTTGGTAGGAACTGAATCGTGCTGCCTCCCTCCTGTCAAACCAAAGCTCAAGAGACTCTTATCACTTTCCTCTGCTGCTACAACAGCGAGGCTCTTAAAGAAACAGAGCATTTCAGGACTGCAGCAAAAACAACCAATAAGTTCCTTCAGCACACAAAACTAAAGAACACGACAAAAACGATGTTCCTGGAGCCAGCAACCAACACAACTCCTGTCCTGCTGTGATTATGTCATAGGAGTGAGATTTAAAGCATCCCGCAGTAGTTTACTTATGAGTAGAGATCTATGAATCACTCACTGAAAGCTCATATTACCGGGTGGTGGATCCAGCCAAAACCACCAGCATCCATCACAGTGCTTGTTTAGTGTCTTTAGGACCATTTCATTATACAATTTGAAGATCTGGCTCCCGACCAAAAGTGACATGGCAGAAAGATTTATACACGTATGCCATCGCCACTCCAGGGTGATGCCAAGAAATGATTCTTAACACTCTCAGTTCAGACGCTCTGAGAAACTTTACATACAAAGTTTAGACAAAAGTAGTGAGTTTGTCAAACTCGGTTATTCTCAAATGACTGCCAGTCAGGCAAAAAAAATTGCTGAACGCTCTGAAACATATCAGCTGAAGTGATGAAGTTTAAGACTGAAAGGTCACTTCAACACATCGGTTTTTACAAGGCGACACGCTGAAGGCTCACACAGCAAAGTAGGTCATAGATAAACTGTTGACTACCTGATTTAAATGGGACAAAAAAGTTCTGACAAGCAAACACACCTGGATAAAAGGAAACAACCTCTTCCCCCACAGCTTCCTCTTAAGCCAGAAAACAGAAGAAACAAAAGGAAAGAAAGATAAAACAGAGTACATAACACGCCTTACCTCTGTGACATGGGCTTTAATCTAAAAGCTCTTTGAAGAGCTTGCAATGGAGGAACCTAGCTGGTGTTCTCTGACTCTCAAAGTGGATTTTCTCTGCCGGTGAGTCTTAAAAAGCAACACACACACACACACACTGTATCTGACTCAGACACACTGGAGGACACGTGGAAACTCCTTCCCCTCCCGGCGTTGGAGGAACAGCGAATCACAACCCTCTCAGGCTGACTCTAGTTAACATCAGCGCCAAGAGGAAAAGCCAGAGAGCAGGGCGGAAAAAGTGAGAGGCACTCGCTCAGAAAGAGACAGCAAGATGTTTTATAGCTCTCATTCATTAAGAGTCTCCAGGAGTCAGCTGTGTTGTTTTTCCAACATCCAGCTTTTCCATTGGCTGGGAGGAGGATGCAGGACTCATGAGCCGCCAAAGAAGCTTTTTTTTTTTTTTCCTGAGCAGTTTGAGGCGATTGGGTGAGACAAGCTGGCGTGTAAGGTCTGCAGCGCTGCATGGGAGGCACCGTGGTGGGTTCAATGACTGGAGCCCTTGTCTGACCCTAAATACCACAATGACCCCAGGAGGAGGCCCGAGAGGCAGACAGCAACTGAAAGAGAGCGTGCATCTAAGTGTGCATGCATGAGTAAGAATAAGAAAAAAGGACCCGTGAGTGATTAGAGGCGATCGAGAGCCGGGGTAAGAAAGGAAATTACACAGGAGGAAACAGAGTCAGTGACATGCCTAATCTCTGTGATGGATTCCTGGGGTGCAGAGAAGCTCAAATGTGGGGCCAAAGTGCATCGTTTTCAATCAATTAAAAACACAAAAAAGGCTGAACTTTCCCTGGAATTGCCATTTCCAAAGTGTTGTGACTGAGCCTTATCCAAGCGGAGACTAACTTGAGACCGCCGTCAGTCTAAAAGCCCACACATGCCTCCATTTTTCTATGGTTCACATAACTGTGGTCGCACAGTCAAACTGGACCCGCTCAGAAAGCCACACGAGAACACAAAACAGCCTCAGAGCTGCTCTGAATACTGCTGCAAGTCTTAGAAAATATCGCCCCTATCAGCCCTACAAATGAAAAACATTACCACCGATGGCCTATTACCTCGAGCGCTGAAATGGGTTCTTTACTAGAAAACCATCACAGCCTGAATAGCTATTCAAAGTCATATCCAAGTCACGCTGTATGAGCAGCTGTGGAATAGCCTTCCATCAGCCTGCTGCTTGACATAGAGACGTCAGCCCAAGGACATAATATCAGCAGGACTAAACAACATTGTTAACAACACAATAGTCCTCGTGGCTCAGTCTGAGATCTTCTCAAAAGCTTTTGTCCTCCTTGAGCTGCAAGCTGCCTAAAAGGTTGGCCAACACCACGCCTGGAGCGGCTGAGAGACATGAAAAGACCGAGACACAGAAGAAGAAAGGCGGCAGGGTGGGCCGCTGCGTTGCATATTCATACAGAGCAGGTGGTGGATCTAATTCCACCCGGCCAAATCTTCTGACCCCTAATTATGATCAATTAAGGCTCCAATAAGCTCCACTCTCCAGAGTCAGATTAAATTCCAACATATTCAAGCCCTGGGCATCTGACTCAAATCAGAGTAATTTTCATTCATGTCTTCAAACCTCCAAAGGAATGTAAGCAGAGGATGTTGAAGGTCATGTTGCACAAAATGATGATAATTTAGGAATAATAATGATGATAAGTATGACTATTGGCCCACCTTACCCAGAGGAAGAAAAATACAGGAGAAGAGAAACTAAACAGGATTTCATGCAGTGACACAAAGTTCAGGGATTTTATCAGGATAATGCTTTGAAATCCATCCTGGTACTCAGGTCCAGATGACTTCTGATGGCCTTTTGTGATAACGGTCCAAGAAAATCCACCTCCCTTATAATCTCCTCCTAATGGTCCAGACGGCTAAATCAAACATGTGAAGTATTACTGAAGCATGAATTATTGACATCACTAATACATTGTGTTAATGTTTCATCAGGGCTGGTTCTGATTTTGTCCAAGTTGACAAACTAAAATTAAAAACCTACCAGAAATAATAATGATGCATCAGTTTTATATAGTGCTTTTCAGGTCACTCAAAGACGCTTTACAGAGTTGCATTATTCATTCACACAGTCATTCTCACCGGTGGTGGTAAACTACGACAGATGTCTGTAGCCACAGCTGCCCTGGGGCAGACTGACAGAAGCGAGGCTGCCATTCTGCGCCATCGGCCCTTCTGACCACCACCAACATTCACACACAGTCACACTCACATTCACACAGGCAAGGTGGGTGAAGTGTCTTGCCCAAGGACACAACGAGCCAGAGCTGGGGATTGAACCGGTGACCCTCCGGTTACCAGACCGGCCACTCTCCCAACTGAGCTAATGCTCAGTTATGCAAAGAAATATTTTGATAGATACGATTTCTGTGAAGATTCTTTATATGTTTATGATATGAAAACTAAAAACCACAGCCTTTTAAATCTGTCACTAGAAATCTGAATACTAATAAGCTTAATAATTGTTTCTAAACATTAAAGTTCAACAACCTTAATATAATAAGATATAATAAAATACTCTGTCTTCACTCGTCTCAAACCTTTATTTAGTTTAGTTTTCATGACTAAGACATTTGAGAAATGTGAGACCACTTTTGAAGGAGATGGCAAACAAATTACAACTTTTGGCAACTAAATTGCTTGCAATCATGTCATAAAAGTGTCGTACAAACCAATTCAGGGTGATTCCAACTAAAATCTGCACATCTTCAGCCATCTTGTGTCTTCTGTTTTTTAATTGTTCCAGTCTCCTGTTGAGTTATCTGTGCATCCTCAGACATGAGTTTCAATATTAAGAAACTGGGATAAATTTCCTGAAGGCTCGTCAGTGCTGTATGTTGTAACACTTTTTAAAAACTTTTGATTGAATCAAACTAAACGTGCTTCATTTTCATTCCAGCTAAAAGGAAACTGTTCATTCACCCAGCTCAGTGTCTGCAGAGCATGATTTTATTAACTCCAGTAAAACATCCATCCCAATAATGTGCAGCTGTAGACATCTTAACCTTCCCAGTAAATTATTCCTTTTATGCAAAACACATTCATCACGTTGCATTTAATCTCGGGCTGATCACATGTGATAATCCATCTCTGATGAAAAACTGGTTCAGGAGGGGCGCTGCTCATGGGAGCGGTCTGACGGATGGGGCAGAGGAAGAGCGCCGGGGCAGAGTCGGACAGAGAAATACGAGTTCTCACTCAGCTCGCTAATATTTCACGTCTCTATTATAAACAGCATGATGGAGCCACGATTGTGGCTGGAGGCCGTTTATACTTTGATAACATTGATTATCGTGCTCGCTGGGGACTCCGATCTGAAGCAATTTAAGAACAAAATATCCACCAGAGGGAAATAAATAATCTTAACTGCTTAATATTAGCAGCAATTAGTGGAGTGCCTCACAAAGAAGCATGGGTTTAAATATCAAGTGTCTGGATTTGAAGTTATCTGGATGGCGGAAGAGGGGGTAGGGTGTGTGTGGGTGTGTGTGCGTGCGTGTGAGTGTGAGAGAAACAGATGGAATTTACTTAAGCTGGGATGCTCTGAATCAGGGTGAAAGGTCAAAGCTTTTGTTTGACACCAGGATCCACCCTAAACTCTAAACCATCCTACAAAGCAACTGGTAAATAAATAAGAATCCAGCTATTTTTGTTTAAAACTCCCTAAAAAACACAATTTGACCCAAAATATGTTGACTTTTAAAAACAGAAGATGTAAAACTAAAGCCTATATGCATATAAATAAAAGATTTTTATGAACAAAAGAAGGAAAAAAAGTTTATGTATTATCTATCCACCGTGAACTATAAATGCAAATTCAAGCAATGATCACAAATCTGACCAATCACCTTAAAGCCCCGCCCAGTTTCATTCACTTGAAGCTGCAAGATGTAAATTAGTCTGACACCAAAAGCTGGATTTGTCAAATATTACAGCTAAAATCCATGCAAGTCAGTTTCCGATGACGTCATATCAGAGCCAGAAGTAAATAAAGAGCAACTGCTCAGATTAAAGTCAAATACCCCCCGAAAAAGGAACACACACTTGAAAGTGTATAAATCTAAAAACTTTAATCTTCTGAGGGTTTGAGTACTGACTCTTGATATCCTCAAGGGGGTGTTAGTGTCCACCTACTGTGAGAGTTTATTTTAAGTGCCCTAATGTAGGAATTCATGGGTTAAAAGTTTTTTTTTTTATGAAGTGTGAGAACAGCTGGTTGGAAATCAGCTCATCAACAGCTTTTCTGCTAATTAGGCTGCTTAATGAACAGATGAAGGTCATTCTGAGGGTTAAACATGTGAAAGAAAATGAAACACACACTCACACAGGACTTGAACATCTTACAAACTGCTTTATCTGCCTGTTCCGGTAATTTGGCAGGATTGAATTTCCAGCTAGATCAGCATGTTCTCACCTCAGTGTCTGTGTCGAAGGAAATCGCCTCAAAGTAACGTCACTTTCTCCCAAAACGCCAAGCTTTGAGTCTATATCAGGCTGGAGAAGACAGGCGGTGCAAATGTGTAAAGAGTCATGAGAGAGACCTGAAGGCTGGGAGGAAAACATGAATAGATTCACCCCACCCTGCTCAGAAGAAAAGAACAGTTCAAAAGGAGAGAAGAGATATCCAGTCAACTCCCACTAGATAAGAAACAAAGAAGTAAACGTGCCTCTGAGACAGAGGAAAGGGAAAATTATAAAAATGTAGTTTGTCGTCATAAATAAAAGCACTTTTTTTTTTTTTTCATATTTTAACAGTGATTCTGCATCATGATCTGACTGTAAAAACCCACTCCTGTGTTAAACAGCTCCAACATGCTGTAATATCTCCATAGGAATTGACTGTTGCTGTCCTTTGTGTGCTGCAGAATAATCTGTCTCACGCTATGGTGTGTGAGTGATTAATGCTCTCAGCCAACAACTCAGTCACTCATTATCATAGCTACAGCCACTACAGCGTAGCGTGGCGGTCATGTGAGACACAGCGACGGCTCCCTGAGGTGATCCATCAGAGATCATTGACCACAGTGGAGCCAAACTCAGACACACTGGTCGGATGCTGGACGTCACGCAGCGGCTTTTAGGAGAGCAATCAGGTACTGAGGATTTGGGAGCCGGCAGACATGTGCAAAATCAATCATTTGGAAAGAATAAACTATTGAGAATAAATCAATTCACCTGCAATTTGAAAGGGACAAAGTGGATCATTCTGAGTGTCCCAGAGCCTTTGAATCAAAACGACATGCAGCTGATGAGTACAGCTCTATCTGGGGTAGTAGGGCACGCAACCAAACTCTGGCTTTATCCCAGCAGACACACGCATACCTGCAAGGCTGGCACTTTCTGCTGCAAGGGAGGGCCGACGCGTCTGCATTCAGATGCTTTGTGGGTATATTTCTCTGAGTGTGTGTGTGTGTGTGTGGAGGGGGGCGCCAAGTCCCATCCATCACTGCCACAGGCGTGCATTAATCCCTTTCTGCATTCTTGAGGAGCTCTGACGCCGGGAGGGAGCTTGTGGCCTCCCCCACATTGGGTAGGGCACGGCTCACGGAGCCTATTATACCCACTGCAAGGCTAAACTTTATCCGAAATGTGTTGGCGCTGCTAGAGCTGATGAATCACCAGCATGTGAGTCAGGCTCTGAAAGCCAGAGGACAGGTCGACACAGATAAAACAGGAAGTTTAAATTTCCGAGCCAAACCGAACCATATGTTCAT
The DNA here is from genome assembly GCA_006937965.1 of Callopanchax toddi. Classification (NCBI taxonomy): domain Eukaryota; kingdom Metazoa; phylum Chordata; class Actinopteri; order Cyprinodontiformes; family Nothobranchiidae; genus Callopanchax; species Callopanchax toddi. Next base: position 2,015,772 of record SSNR01000090.1, on the reverse strand, counting down.
GGGAATCCAGCTCTGAGACTGGCAGGCTTTCGACTTTCACAGTGTGTTAAAGGCCGGAGTGGAGCTCGCCGTCAGGTTAAATACAACATGAATCACTCAGGTCACTCTGATCGACTGATAACACAAGCAAGTGACCTTACATGTGATGAACAGGGGGGGAAATAAAAAACAGTAATTGCTGGCAATAGCTCAGAAGTCTCACCACAGTTTATACATCACAGTCAGGTCTGCTTAAGCCTGTAGCCATGACAAACTGACAGGGCAAAGCCACAATGGTGCTCTAAGTGTATTAGACTAGTCTGGGCCCGTCTGCTTGGTTCTCTCATTGTGGTCAAAGTTAACAGACAACAAAGGAGCTGATGTTCAGGAGTCTATTAGGAGCTATTACTTGAAACAATTACTGCTGTTATTCATGTCAGTCTTTGATCACATCTGACAGGTTGGTCTCAGTTGAAAGCTCTGGATTGATGTTTCCAGGTTAGAACATGTCTGTGTAGGAAGTTTTTTAAAAATCTAATAAGTTTTAATTAAAGATGCACCGATCCTGGTTTTGAAGGCTGATATCGAGTTCAGATTCTTTAAACCTCTGAACTGCTGATACTTCGGACAGCTCCAATTTCAAATTCTAAATTTCTGATTAACTTGAACAATATGAATCAGAAAGAAAGAAAAAACGTGTCCATGAAATCTGTTACTATACCTGGGAATGATGTGTTATAATCACAAAATAACAATTTTAAAGTATTTCGTTAATTCAAGTTCTTTGAGATAAATCTGAATCTGCCTAAATGGATATTAGTAACTCTGAGCTCTACAAGGAAGGAAAATCTGTCTCGGTCCAAATGACCAGAATTGGCACATCTCTAACTTATTTTTCTTATTACTTTGTAGTTCAATTACGAATATGGTCAAATGACTTGTTTATGACTTAAATTCAAAGTTCAGAACTTGACTTGGGACTTAAATGTCTTGTGACTGAAGACGTGAGAGGAAAACTTGAGACAATTATGATTTGCAAAACCATGCCTTGATCCCACCTGTTAATTCTCCATCTAAACAGGATGGTTTTTTTTTTTTTTTTGAGGCCCAAATACATAAAAAGATGTGAAACCTGCCTTTATCTTTTTTCTAGCTGAGCAGAGTTCAGCCTACTGACTGACTGTAGATGGTACGATAGAGCAGCTGTCAGCATCAGGTTGTGGACCTACATCAGAGCTCAGTAAACACTGGACCACAGGCTGCACAGCTAAATAAACCAGCCTGCAGGTGAGATCACCTCTGTTTAGATCAGTCCCTCTGTAACTAAAGCCTATACACATAAATGTTTACATTCAGTCTCCATATAAATGTCCTTCAACATTTATGGAACCTTCCAACTTACAGCTACACACATCTACTTGCTTTTCACTCCAGAGGACCAATTACTGATCATTTCATTCAGAATGTACCAATATTCACAGATAAAATGTATTAATTTGAAGCAATTTAATTTGGAAAGCCTAACCTCTCTGTTATTGTTGTATTTCTCCAGATTTATGGTCTACTGACTAACCTCATTTAAATATGATTCAATCTCCTGCAAGTAAAAGTAGTTTGCACATATTTTGCCTGCAGAAATATAAGTAATCTCAGACCAAGATAAACACCTGCAGTTGGTGTTTTATTGCCTGACATGACTTTATTTTTTCCTATAATTTGCTTTGTGCACAATCCATGAAAAAACTCATATCTGTGTCATAGCAGGTTAAACATCCAAGAAGACACAGAAGGTGGTGCAACACCTGTTGGAAGAGGATTTTGATTGTTGATAGAAACAGATTTAGCATTTTAAATCCAGACAGGAAGTTCTGATAAGTTCATGTTCATGTGTTCAAAGAAAGAAGAAGAAAAAAAGCCTTGTTTGGCTTTTATTGCTGAATATTACAAGAAACTATCTGGCAGCCGTTATCGACATATAATCCACAACAGGTGCTGGACAAAGAGCAGCCACTGTGTGTTCAACCACCAAAAAAAATACACAAAAACAACAAAGACTGACCTGTGCAACCAGTTTCAGTATTCATGAGGATGAAGAGCCACGTGAACTCACTTGAAAAGTCGCAGGCAAATCAGTGGAAAACAAACTCCTTTGTGCTGCCCTGCAAAGCCTTTTGACTCAGGAATGTGGTTCGTAAATGGCTGATAAAACAAAAACAAGTCACCGCTGGCACCAAATGGCACCTCATCTCTGGGCACGGCAAATCAGGCTAAGCGCTAGCAGCTGTGCCACATGTGCACCTCTTTTCCAGACATGATTAAATTAAGGCCCCCTGCCAAACTCATTATTATCCCATCTATACAGGGAGGCTCAAGGATGTCAATGGGGATCACGCTCTTAATGCTGTTGTCACGCACGGTGCGTAGGAGGAAACTTTCACACAATTAGACAGTAAACCAGCAGCATGTTCGAGATGACAGGCTTTCTGTTCAGAGTTTGAAAAATTACAGGCCACTCCTGAATTTTTATTCATTAACAAGTGATTCCACGACTAATTGAGTTGGTGCTCTCAGGCGGATGTGACAGGCAGACTGTGTCCCACAGGACGAGCTGGGAGGGGGATCGACGGGCAGATGCTCGAACCAGCAGAGGTCTCAAAAGGTCAAGCTGCTCCATTACGAAGGGACAAGGGTGGCATTTATTCACAGACCTCTCCTCCTGAGAAGAGATGGGTTTGGAGGGAACGGAGTGAGATACTTAACCCTTGAGGCAAACAGGCGACCAGAAAATGTTCCTCTCATTGCTAGTTATGATTCCAGCAAAACCCCACAAAATACAACGGCATTAAAAGGCACGGACAGTAGTGGTTGGAGAATACGAGAAAGTCATAAATGATCTGACTCTTGATTGATCGAGAGAAAGCATGGAGTTCAGACAATAATCCCCGTCAAGACAAACATACAGCCCACTTGAGAAAGCAGGGATAACCACAGAGGCATGCAATAAGTTAAACCATCAAACCTGACCCGACTTGTCGTATCTCAAAGTCTGCAAAGCTTTTGTCTCAGACTACATCAAAAGTCGTGCTGGTTGCATGTACTGGTAGTATGGACATTTTTTTCATGCCATGCTCAAATATTTTTTGCACCAGGACTCTTGCGGCTAACCAAAGCTCATTGCACAGCGTGCCAAAAGGCCCCAACGTTAACAGGATGATATAGATGCTGGTCGGAAAGAGTGACTGCAGTCTTCCAGCTTGTTAAAATTCTTGCCTGTGGCACAGTATGATAGCATAATTGGCAAAAGCAGCAGGCATGTCTGGGACCAAACATGAACACACAAACAGCCCAGTTACACACACATACGCGTTATCGCCATCATTTTAGAGAAGCTACCCACAGACTAATGGCCCACTTTCTTGTGGGCCACAGTTAAAGACCAACTGAGTGTGTTGGATAATGGAAAAGAAGCTGAAATTGTGTGTCTTTTATTTTTTTACCAAAAAAATGAGAAAACAGCTAAAAAATGACACATGAAACTATCATGACAGCCAGGGAAAACGCTGTTCCTGGTGGTTCTCAACACTGTTATTATGAGCTTAAGGCCCCGCATGCTAGCTTGAACCTATATGCTGTAAAATATCAATACTAGTATTTTTAAAGAGCAACCACAAGTTTCCAGTGAAGCCAGTTCCTCCACAAGCAGACCTCAGGGGTTGCCGCCGAAGACAAAACCATGAGTACACACAAAACTGCTACCAAGGCGAGCGCCTAAAGAGACAAGAGTGGCTTTTCAAAACAACTTTGAGATCGCCTCAGTGGTTATTAAAGTCATTCTTTTCCACTCTTGAGTCTCTGCAAGGCAGGAACATGCATTTAGGTTGAGGAAACAGGCAATCGCTGATAAAAACCGTCACGTCGAAAAGCCCCCGTTGAGCACCTGAGGACAGATCAGAGAAATGAAAGCTTTCCAGTCGTAGGTTGTATTGACAGTGAAGATTAATTGCCAGAATTGGACGCCAAAGTGTATCCGCTGCATGTCAGTGGGTTGAGTGACACAACATCACTCACCTATTAGTCAGCAGTCAGGGCGTGCTCCTCGGATCACTAACCTCAAGAGGCTTCCAATAAATGATTTCATCCTCCAAAGGGGAAATCATTTAGAACGAATGACATCAGCGCTGTACATCAGATCCTGACAAATGTGAGGCAAATATCAAAGAGGATATTTGTCTTTGATACCCAGGAAAGAGTTATTTCATGAAAGCAGGTGATATAGAGATGAAACGTGACAGACGTCCTCATTTTTAGCTCAAAAGAATGCAAACTAAAGAAGCTGCTGAACAACATATTTGCCAAACCGGTCCATGACTTTTCTGTGCACACACAGAGGATATGCACATCTCTTGTACTCGTGAGTCTGTTGTTCCCCTTTGACCTTAAAGAGGCAGTTTAAAATGTAGAGCTTCTGTGCAGACATCCAAAAGATCCATTTAGAAAAGCCAACAACAGCTGAGTGTTTCAGACCAGCAGAAGGGTGGAGTGGTTGTGTGAGATGACCCATACAGGCTACTGGCTAAAGTGTAAAGTCTCAAAAGATACAGGTAGAACAGAGGTCACTGTGACAAAAAGTAAAAGAAAAAACAGACTGACTCCAAGCCAAGATCATTTAGTGGCAGTATAATTTAAATATATGTATATACTAGAAATCTATGTACATTTTGCATTATCTTTCCATATTACTAGAGCTGCTCTGATTGATCATGCTGAACCCTGGACGATTTTTGATCATCAGCCAATTTTTTGGTGAATCTCAACATATTACGTCAGCAAAACTATGGAGAAAAACACAAAGTGTCTAAATTTTTTATTAATTTGTTTGTAGTTTACCTTCATTCCATTTGCTATTTGGTCTCAAACTCCTCTAAAGGTCGTCTCATATTTCTTGCTCTGTCTGGCCCATGGAAACTAAACTGAGGTGTTTCCTGGCTCCCACAACAAATCTGGGACTATTTTAAGGGAAAACTGGTTGTGCAAAATTCCAGCGACACAAGAACAAGAGCCCTCATGAATGTTTCAGATCATTTTGAAAATTCCTATAAATGCAGTTGCAGCCCAGTAAGATACTGATTTAAACCTTTCAATAACAGATTTCATAACTTTCACTGAGGACCAGAAGCTGATCAGAGTCTATAAACCAAGCAGCTTCACTTTCATGACTCCAGCACCTTTAACAACATCAAAATCAAGCTAGTGACCACTTCTCCAATGACAAGAGGAATGTTTCATACCAATAATAGCCTCCCTTGTGCAGCCAGCTCACTGTGTTTACAGCAGCTTGGTGAGCCGGCTGTATCTCCTACCATCAGGTTAAGAGATGCAGCCTTATTGCATTGAGTTTTTCTGTGTGGAAAATTTAATAATCCACTGACATGACTGTGACCCCAGCAGCTCTGACTGCTGCAAGGCAGCATTTATGAGGGAGCATCTGCCGTGTCACCGTTTGAGGACAGAGTTGTGTTAATATTGAATCAAGATGCAACAAGCCAAGAACCAACCTGCTCCAAGTAACCAGCCTGGCTTGGTTCAACCCATGAAGGCACAGGTTACAGATGTGTGTTTGGGGTTTTTTGTCATCATACAGTAAAACTGTGAAGAAATCCCAAAGAAGGTATACAAGTAAGGAAAACTGACTCTTGCTTATCCGCAGAAATATTTCTCACCAAGTTGCAGAAGCAAAGAGCCCTTTGCTCAATTCCACCCATAAACTGGATAAACCGTTCCACAGAGACCAAACCCTGGGTTAAATGGCACCAATAAAGCATCCATTCCACCTGAAAAAGATGGGTCTTTAAGTTCTAGACCAGGTTAAAAACCCATATCAACTTGGGCGGCCAACACATAACCTGCACAGCTGCTGCTTGGCTGATAAGCTACCGTTTCCTTTGCACTGATGACGTTATGCAAGCATTACACCAATTAACTGCAAATTTACAGCTGTAAAACTGATAAAAACTTTGTAACAACTTTTGTTTCGTTGCTCTTATCTTGACAAGTGTTACAATGAGGCCCTTCACTCATATAAAGCCCCCTTTTCCCTTTAACAGCTGAAACCCATCAGCTAAATACGTCTTGACGATGATATCACTTCAGGAAACAGGTTGTCTAGATGCTCTTTGGAGAAAATTATTTTGAAGGAAGCATTTATTGAGTGCATTTGCCAAGTGGGTGCCAGGATTTCAGGTGACCTAAAGCAACAGAGACCCGGTTTCTGTTTACGTTGGCCAGACTCCAAACGACTGAACCAACATGACAAAGTCTGGAGACTGGGAAGTAAAAAAAAAGAGCTTATCTTATTCTGAGATCAAACCACCAGCTGTTCAAAGTAGGATTGGCAGGGAGAAGTGCTAATGAGCCTGAAAATGTTCCTCAAACTAACAGAGCCTCCAAAGAAAGCCTGGCCTGTTGCATAGCCAAGGAAACTGTCCAGACAAGGTCGAGCCATGACTGACTGCAGCAAGCTTCTGAGAAATCAAAAGAAGAAAACTGTTGTGAGGATGAACACGAATCAGCAAATGAGACAAATAGCCATATTCATATAAATGAAGAGTAACGTATACAAAATGTGAATGGAAATGGATCAATGATCTAATCTGATGAGCTTGACTGACAAAAGAGTTGCCAATCTCCACCCACTGATGAGCAGGTGGAACGTGTTTTAGTAAACGTGAACCCTGAATTGACTCCATCCATCATGAGTGACAATACAAGACACAAGGAACCAACTTAACATCCCAAACCAGAGCACTTTGACCAGTAGCACCAGCTGTGTTTGCCTTTCCAATAGGGCACGCATGGTAAGTGGGGCCTTATGGCTACTGGACAGAGGTAGGGCAGATCAATCACAATTTCTATCGTTGTAAGGATTGACCTGTAAACCAGCTTAGAGGGCAAGAAGCAGGGGGTGCAGACCTGCTGATTTCCATACAAAAAAGGCCTGCCGATTGTACAAGCATGTGTTGTTGAAGTATCCAAAACACAAAGCATGCTTTTTTAGGCTCACGGCACAAAAGAGACGCACCATCCAGCCTTAAACATGTTTTACACACAGCAGCAAGGATAAAATAGAAAATATGAGAACATTTACACTGCAAATTTGTTTTTTGAAGGAGGCGAACTATGAAGATTTAAAATCCCATTGGTGGATTATTTAATCATTATATATAATCAAAACATTTCTAGCATATCCACATCCTGCACACCGCTTGCTTTATCAGATTGGAATATTGCACTCAGGAATTACATGCCCTGCTACTCAACTGCTGTCATGGGGGCTTTTTGTCTCCTGGACACCAATTCCTCGTATGATTTATATTACCAATCAATAAGAGTGGTAACTGCATGTCTTGCAGTTATTTCTTTGATATTAATGAAAGTCTGACTCATAAATGAAGTCATCTAGCGTTGTTTAAGTGCTACCTCAATCTTCTCGTTACCCATAAACCCTAGCAGCTTGGTAATTCTTAATCTGCTACCTCATTTGACACATTGTTAAAGAGTCCATCTCCATTTAATCTTTATTTTCTTCTCAAACCTTTTAGGTCATTTTATAGCAGGTGGCACTGAATGAGCTCTGTCCAGTTTAGATCTATGCATTAATCCCCTCAAAGGCCTGGAAGTTGTAGCTGTAAGGAGGAGCATGAATGGATTCACAGGGTTAAGCTGGATGAGACCGTGTTGCTCTGACGAGCTGGACAGAAGGTTCCTGGATGTGCAGCAGAGCAGAGAATCAAGTGTTGGAGCAGATAAACAAAATGCAACTGACTGAACAAATCCCTCAAAGTGGACGGATGGGTGCGTGTGTGTTTCTGCCAGCCCAGTTGCAAAAGACAATAAAAGTCAGAATCGCTGAATTATGTCGAACAGAAAGTAAAAATCATCTCTTTAGGGGTGTGTTTTAGTCAGAGTTCACTCAAAGGTTTAATCCAAATTCCCTAATTTAGGATCTGTAGCATTAATGTGTCGTTGGTTATGACCATCGATCAGATAAAGGGATGTAACGTCTCTGCTTTTCTCCATTTTCGAAAAGTGGTTCTCAAAATTGGGGTTGGGTCCCCACTGTGGGTCACAAAACTCTGAGTTTAGAGTCCATCCATCCATCCATTTTCTGTAGCTGCTTATTCCTCCACAGAGGGTCACGGGGGAGCTGGTGCCTATCTCCAGCGGTCAAGGGGCGAGAGGCGGGGGACACCCTGGACAGGTCGCCAGTCCATTGCAGGGCCACACAGAGACGAACGAGACAAACAACCACACACCCACTCACACCTAAGGACAATTTACCAGCCCAATTAGCCTGACAGTCATGTCTTTGGACTGTGGGAGGAAACCGGAGTACCATTTGAATATTTTCACCAGAACTGATGTAAATGCTAAAAAAAAACATAAATGGTACAAGTAGTATTTGAGTGTGAGATTTAATTATGCTCTTAATTTTTTAGCTTTACATTTTTTTGCAGCTCAACCACCAACATGTGAGGTCACAAACTGATGGTTTTGAGGGCTGGTTCAGATTTCCAGTTCTCGTACAGCTTTGATCTGACAAGACTGATTCTGTCTGATTTTGATTCATCTTAAAAGAATTATAATTAACAGAATATGTTTTGTGTTTTTATTGCATGGTTCTTGCTGGTTTCAGTACGTTAAATTTTAGACCTATTTTAGACCATTTGAGACCATTTGAGACCATTATGTATGAAATTTTAGACCAACAAGACACATAAATAGGAAGCTAAATAATCCCCATAAAAATTTAAAAAATTAATTAAATAAAATGAATGAAAATAAAATAAATAAAATTATAGGTGATATACATCATTAAATAATAACCATATAGAGTAGATACACTTTATTCATTTACCTACATAAATGTACTAAACTACAACATTTCTAGAAGTGTGTCAAAGGCTCAGATTGACAAATATCAATTTAAATCAATCTTAGTGATTTACTCAAATAAATTATATTAATAAATATTTTGATTAGAAAAAAGCTGAGGACTTTCTTTCCCCAGGCCACCTCCATCCTAAGCACACAAAACTATTTAAAGTTTTTTTTTAAATGCTCGAAGTTAGGGCTGCACGATATTAGAAAAACCTGCGATATGCAACAACAGTGCCTAATATTGTGATAACGATAACACATCCTGCAATAAATAAACAAACCTGTTTGCTTTCTGACTGTAATTTGACAAAAACACTTGTTAAACCTACTCTAATAAACATTTCATAGCATTAACTCTGTGCATTGTGTAAATAACTTCAACATAGTGTCTCTAATACTAACAGACTGATGTGCTTGAGCCAACACGCTAGCGGCTAATAGGGCTGGGACAACGCGTCGACAACGCCAACGACAACTTCAGATTTCGGAGTTTTACTCAGTGTATTTTATGGCCAATGCTTCTCGGGAATAAAGAAGGTCAAATTTAAGACTTGACTTTATTAAATTTTAGACGTTGGATGAAAATCTGGGTGTTTTTTAGACTTTTTAGGCCTAAAATTTAACAATATGAATTTTAGACTTTTTTAGACCCCGCGGGAACCCTGTATTAGGCTCAATGTAAAAATGATAACTGCTAAAAACAAATTCCACATGGAAGATCCTTATAGATCAAGTAAAAAAATATCCAAGCCCATCTGGCCCAGTATAAAAACATTCCTTTCTTAATGTTATAACTGGTTGTAACACTGGTGGCAACAACTTCAATCCAGTGTTAGTGACATAATGAGTCTCTCATGTTGCTGGCTGTGGAGGAATTTTGTCCCACTTTTCTTTACAGAATCGTTTCGATTCAGCCACATTGGAGGGGTTTCCAGCATGGCCTGTTTAAGGTCAAAGGTCAGACATCATCCTTCAGGATTTTCTGGTAAACAGCAGAATTCATTGTTCCATCAGTTACAGCAAGTGGTCCAGGTCCTGAAGCAGCCCCAGACCATCACACTACCACCACCATGTCTGACTGTTAGTATGATGATGTTTATCTGAAATACAGAATTATTTAAATCATTCAACAAACACACACATCTTCCAAATAGCTCCACTTTTGTCTCTTCAGTTGACAGAACATTTTCCCAGAAGCCTTGTGGAGCATCAAGATGTTTTTTTCCAATGTGAGATGGACCTTTGTGTTGTTTTTGGCCAGGAGAGGTTTTAGCCTTGAAACTCTCTCATGAAGGACATTTTTGTCCCGTCTCTTTCTAATTGTTGAATCATGACCTCTGACTAAAACTTGACCCAAGTGAGGCCGTCAGTGCCAGTCAGATGTTGTTCTGGTTTCTTTGGTTCTTGAATTCCATTAGAACAGGTCGTGAGGTGTTGCTTTTTGAGATCTTGTAGCCTACTTCATCTTAAGTGATTTCTTTATCCTGGCAGTAAGCCTGAGTGCAGCTAGAGAAACTAAACTCAGCTTTCAAATAATGTGGTTCATCACAATTATTCCATGATTTAACAACCATACTTTTCCACACAGGGCCATGTTGGTTTGAATAGCTTTTTCTCTTAAACAACTAAATCATCATTTTAAAATGCATTTTATATTCATTCAGTTTATATTTGTCTGATACTGAAATTAGTTTGCTGATCTGAAACATTTAAAATTGACAAGTCATCAAAAACATCAGAAATCTGTAAGGGGAGCAAATACTTTTTGACAGCACTGCATTTGAAACTAGAGTCTGAGGATGTGGAGCTGAAGGTCACACTTATCCACCTGCACACAACCACGGTGTTTTTAAAGCATCAAATAACTAATTACAGCTAAATATGTGAGAACAATTAGTAACAATATAGGCAGCAGCAAGGTAAGAACTATGAATTTAAAAAGTTAATAACCGTTCATTTTCATTTGAGGTGTTTTTTATATTATCTTTTGACACAGCAATAGAATTGTTTACAAGCCTATACTGTAACCAGCCAGGAGGGGGCGCATGTTTTACATTAGCTTCTAGTTTGTCTTAATGTGGATGGTTATGACTGAGCTGTAGCTGTGTTGCACCCAGTGGGGTCAAAGTTGACCGTGTGTCTTTCAGGTGGCATCTCGGTTGAGAAGTCTTGCCCAGGATTCTGTCAGCACCAGCTTTTTATTCACCTGCTATTTTTAGCCTGCACTTCAGACACCGCTGGCCACTTAGAAAGCAGTAAAAAATAGAAACGCATGGATCACCGACCGTTATGCTGCCTAACTTTAGTGAAGCAGAAGCCTTGAAACGATTTGATTAGAATCATAGAGGCGAGCGTGTTGAGAATTACACAAAGAAAGTTTTCATTTGATTAGTTTTGAATCCCCTGCAAGGCCTCTCTATCTAAAAACAAACAAGGCCTTCATCCCCTTGTGACAAAAAGCACAGATGTTACCCACCCCTTATAGGTCACATGCACTGCACCTTATATGGATAAAAATGTGCCGGGGCGAAGACATGAAACATTGGTGTTTCTCAGCCAGTGGGGCTCGCACTTTAGCATTAACAAGCACTCACACACAGCCTGCTGTCTGCAGCTCCAAGTTTCTTGCCTGATCACCGCTCACTTGAAGCATCAAAGACAAGCGAACAGAATGCATCAACTGGCGTTAAAAACAGGCTGATGATGAGGGAGGTTTCAGTGGTAATTATGTCACAGCTTCACTATGTTACCAAACGATGAGCTGTGTGTGTCTCTGAAGCAACTCTGAGCTACATAAAAAGACAGAGTAGCTCCACATCTCCACTGAAACAATCACAACAAGTGACAGACCTGCCAGCGACCCAGTAGACTCACAGCTCGTGTGACAAAAAGAAAAAAACCCAAACACTAAAAACAACTGCATGTTTTCCACCGAAAGGAAATTGCAAGTCACACTCAATCAGTATCTCTGGGTTCAAAAGTTCCTTCCAACTAGCAGAAAAGCAGAATAACAAAAAACATAATGTTCCTTGAGGTTGAGGATTTTATGGAAACCACGAAAGCCGAAATATGCACTTGGTGTTTTCTGACCCTGCAACTCGAATGCTGATCTCCAGCTCAGACAGAAAACAGTGTGCACGATATGAAAACAACAGAGATTATGTAAGGAAATGATGATTTCTGATGGGATGTTTAACCAAAACAGCACATCTTTCTACAGAAAGGGCATTTTGGCATGCTGTTTCATTGCATCCTGGATTAGGCTGCGGCTAATTCTAAGAAAAGGACCCAAGCACTGAGGTATGGCTGCAAGAATATCAAGACTCCAGCTGGACAGATCAATGAGCAACCAGTCAGCCTCTTAAGGTTAATCATTAGCCTGTGTTTTTATTATTACAGCCCTCCTCGGTGGCATTTAAAGCTAAAAGGACAGACACACACTTTTCCCGTTTCCACAACAGAGAGGATCCAACAGGCATCCCAGTCCCTCCCTTCTGATTCATGGCTCTGTTTGCACTGGGCTGGCCCTCCACTCCAGGGGTCTCGGGCCCTTTTGTTGCCTCTCTGTGGCTGGAGAGCACTTCCACCCCAGCACATGGTCCAAAACAATTCAGATAGAGAATAAATCACATCTGAACACAACAGCACATTTAGTGAAGCGCTCCCAATATCTCAATCCATAAATCTGACTAATTTACACACACACACACACACACACACACACACACACACACACACACTAATCTATTGGAATGACAGCACATACAATTTGATTTGAGTTTTAATTAATCCCCAAAGCTGAACTAAAGAACAGCATGTAAATTTATTTAAATCATCACTAAAATTGTATTCCGCGCTGCACAAAGGATTTAATGAGGGAAGGAGAGCCAGCACTCCAGCTGAGAGTTGTTTTATCAAATAATTACACAGAAACTTTTATTAAAGCACAAGAAAAATAATCTACGTGACTTCATTGAGATCAGTAGACAAATCGCGTGTTTCTGCGGGATCTTCTTCTCCCGCACGGTGAGGTTATCAAAGCAGCCAATGAGAAGTACAGAGGATAAATCAGCACCACGCGCGTCTAAATCAAACACGACGCACAAACTTCTGGTTTTATGTTTTGAAACTGAGAAAAAGAATAAAGAAACTGCGCGCCTTTCAGTGAGAATTAAGTTCCATCCAACTTACCGGTTAGTGTTTCCTCCAGAAGCGGCTATTGCGTGGACGTGTTTCCCACATTACAGCGTTAGAATGAAGCTTTAACACGCGCGTAAAGCTGCTTTTTGGGGTTTTCTTCTCCTTAAATTTTAAATCCACGGTGTCTCCGTTTCCAGAGCGAACGATCCTGGGACGGAGCGCCAAGAGACTGCGGACTCCTCCCAGACAATGTGGGGTTAAACTCCTCCTTCCAGCGGACAATCGGAGGGGGGATGGCGGCGGCTCACCACGGAGGGGCTCAGGTACAGCTAGAGTCCACTCAGAGCCGGTGGGTATTCATGTCAGAAGATCAGGAAATAAAGCTACATCTACTGTAATTTAACAGCAACTCATAACACTGAGAGATGAAAGAAAACATTGTTATCTAGCATTTTAGTAAACCTTCATAATTCATGTGACACTAAAACAAATTAAATGGCAAAAATGAACAGAATGAATCCTACTTGTTCACATAGAGACACACTGATTTAGTTTCTTCAGAACTGATGTTGATTCTTGTACACCGCTGACCTGACCATGCTATTGGACAATTTTGATTTATTTCAAAGAACTATTAATTACAGAATAAAGCAGCTTGTTTAAAGCTGCACTCTGTAGTTTGGTAAACAATGTAGCGTAAAACGTTTTTTCATGCCTCTTAACAACGTTCTAACATAGTATAGCTATAAATATATTGTGGCGATTAAAAAAAAGAGAAAGAAATCAATAAAGTGGTTGTCCCGCAGTTCTCTAAAAAACTCAGCCAATCATACATTTTGGAACAAAAGCAACAATTGGACAATCCGGCTGTCTGTCTCGCTGATTCGCCTCACTTCCTCACTGCTTGGATCCTCCATTAATGCGTGATGGAGCATTTTTCAGCAGAACATCTCGGAAGTGAGAGAAGGACAGAAACAGCTGTTAGCACTTCAATTTTAGGAAAAAATACCAGAGTCCCAAAAAGAAAAATACATTTTCAGCTAGCAGAAAACTAAAAACGTTTGGACGTAGAAAGAAGAAAAACCTGGTGGAACGTTTCAACAGCTGGAGTTTTGCTCTCTTTTGTTTCTGTGGCAATGCAGGGTCCCATGTCAGGAGGAGGCACGCCATTAGGATTATACCCGACAGGAGGAGTGAGAGCTCTGAGACGTGTTTGTAGCTAGCTAAACCTAGCTTGTTTACCAAATTACCAAGTGCAACTTTAATATGAAAAAATATGAACCTGGAAGTAAAAGATTTCACTTGAAAGTGCAGTTATTGCTAATGGGAGTTAGGAAATTAGCAACAGTGAGTTCATGAACCAGGAAAAATGTTTTTTTAATCACTGCTTGGCAGTGCTGCAATAAATTGACCAATCACCAATTAAGCCAATCATAATTAATAATGTCTGATTCCAAGCAACAGACAATTTGTTTTGTCTAATTTCTAAATCAAACACAGGAATATGATGGTTCTCTGAAAATGCTCTGTGAACTGCCTCAGTTTGGAGAAACTGAGATGAGCTAACGGATAGGGCCGATTACAAAGTGTCTCAAAACAATTCCAATCTCAAAAAGTTATATTAGTTTAGGCATAATGCTATGTGCAACCTTTACGATGCCACAAGTTTCACATTTCATGGTTTTTCCAGCAGTATTATGACAAAATTCTAGTCAGAAGTGCAACAGTAGCTGTGTAGCTCATTTCTGCTGCAAATAACCAGAATTATCTATAAATAAATAGATTAGAGTTACTTTAAGAAGAAAAACACTTTGTAACTGGTCCCACTCAGAGCCATTAGCTCGTCTGTCTGGTCAAAACGAATCTCTCCAAACTGAGGATTGATTAGCGAGATATTTATTAATCATACATTTTTCAGAGAAACACTTATCTAAAGTAACCCTTCTGACCATAATCTTCACATACAAAACCAGTAAAAATAAGGTAACTACACAGAACCAGAACTGGTTTACAACCAGTGGGTCAGACTTCCTGCCTGATAGGGTGATTGTTGTGTAAGTCGCTTTGAAGAAAAGCATATAATAAACGAATAAGCATAAAATCCATTGTTAAACTATGTCTGATGTTTGCAACAAGTCACATTTATCCTGATTTCACTTCACAATCACTTCATTCAGGTTTCCTTCAGGGGTAATCCTGCATCCTTGTGAATCAGTGACCTCGTGTTTGCTCTTCACAGAAAGTTTCCTGTCTTTTTTAACTCCCAGGTAGCCGTTTGCCTTGAAACGAGGAACCAGGTTATTTACATAACAATAACAACCTGATATGAACCAGTAAAATGATAACAGCGCTGATAAGAAACAGGTTCGCCCCCCTCAGAAAATCCAGCATCATTCACCAATCTTCTTTTGATTATTTATTTTCCAAACGCCTCCACAAACTGACTGCTGATGCCTGTAAATCCAGTGTAAATCCCTTTTTTTCAGACGCATCCACGAGGTCAGACCCATCCTATCTCCATCAGCCCTCCTTACAGCTGCTACAGCAGGGGCCAGAATGATGCTTATCTGTGTCCTAACCGTTGTAGCAGCAGATCCTGTAACACTTTGCTCCTTTCATCAGGATCCGTCTACACAACAAGCGACCTCTCATCCCCTTAGGGTGGATTTAGCTGTCAGGTTTACACTCCAGTCAGGTGAAAGCTACATATCTTAATCAGCTGTCAGGTAATTGTGTAAGCTAAATAAATCACGAGAACCGAAATGATTACAAATAGAGATTTGATGAAGATTAAATTACAGATCCCCGCCCAGTACTGTACATGATTCTGGATATTTTTCAGACACATAGAGCTTTCCCTCTCTTTCTCTCTCTCTCTCTCTCTCTGTGTGTCGTCTGGCAGCTTTCAGGAGCTCTGGACACTCCGCATCTCATTTAACGTAATTGGCTCTGATGGACATCCTGCCACCGATCAGCCCTCCACAAATCTGCCACTTTCTGTTGATCTGGCCCAAGATGTTTAACTGGACTGCTACCTTTAACCCCCCAAGGAGCACGAGAATTAGATAAAATATTGATAATGTCAGTTTATGGTTTTAAAAGGCACCAGGGATCAGAAAAAAATGTGATATCAGCAGTTTTTTTTTTCTTTTTTTAATGCTGACATGTACAGAAAATACTACATGGACAGGCAGACAGGTACGGCCTTCCAATCAACACCTCAGCTCCACTCCTGCCTCTTAAAATGAGGCTTTTCAGCACCTCCACTCAATGTCACCACGTTGTTCTGCCCTTACAGCTTCTCTAATAGGGTCGTCATTGCACATGTATGTCTGTGTGAGTGTGTGTTACTGGGGAAAAAAGGAGGTAAGGGGCTGCAAATCCCCCGCAAAGTGATATTCTAACCCATCTACCTGCTGTAGAATGAGATCAGGCCCTTAAATGCCCTGAATGAGGCGATGAGGTGGTGCAGAGTTACAGCATCCTCCCTTAATGGTTTGCTGTGACGGGGAGAAATTCAGTTGTTTCTAAGCCACGTGTGGAAGGTGCTTTTTTTTTTTAGCTGTCTGGTCCAGAAACACAGAGAAAAAGGTGTGTTTGTGTTTGAGACAAACAAAGTGAGGGAATTTGCCCAACTTGCACCACACCCTGAAACAACCTCTCTTCTAAAAATGGCCCAAACACGAAGAGGAAAACAGCACAATACCTGAATGACTTCAGCACATGTAAGGAAAAAGAAAAGCTGACCGTGTTGAAGAGGCTTTTAACCGATCACGACAGGTCTGATCCAGGTGATAGCTCCTGCAGGCTGAACTAATGAGAAATCAATGACGACGACAAGTGAACCTTTCAGCCCAGGGTCATTTGGGTCTTTAAGCACTTAAATCCTCTAATTTACATGAGTTTCATTAAATCAGGATTAAAATAGCCCGTCCTTTTTATATAATTCTGGGTTGTTTTTTTTCAAGACAAGTGCATTAAACAAATGCTTTCAGAGCTGGAGCCCTGTGAGCATTACTCAGCAGAAACAAACCTCACGGTTTGAGGATAATGGCTGATGGAAGGGGTAGGTGCTCTGTCGCTGTTATCAAAGGATTTATAAAGCTGCGCAAACCACATTGGTGATGGATTTGTCCCCCACGAGTTGCATCATCTGTCTGCCACACAAACGTGTCATTACTGAGAGCGGAGGGAGAGCAACTCGAAGCGGTGGGGGTGGGGGCTGATTGCTTGAGTCCCAGGCAAGGAAAGTATCACAAGGGTGTGACAGTGGTGACTTGAATTAGTTCTTTGTTGCTCCTGCATGTGGAGAAAGGATTTAGATGGCTTCATGATAAACGGGAGTAAACAACTGTGTCATAATCCAGTGAAAGATATGTATATACCTTTTTAGGCGCATGATGGAGTAGAAATGCCTCACCTGGGAAGCAATTCCATTTTTCTTCCCTTGGTTGAGTACCTGCTTCCACCTACTTGCGTTCATTTCCCTTCTAAACTCATCATTTTGAGGTTTTTAGAGGATATCAGTTTCTCTCTGATCCACCGAGCGAGGATTATGATGTTATCAATAAGCTTCATGCTAAAGCTAACCAGGCCTAAAGCAGCTGACTGCAGTCTGTGTAATAGAGCGCTTTCACATAACGCCATACCTGATGATGGCGTTAGTGGGAACATGGGAGCATTTTACTTGCCTGTTGAACTTTTTCCATCTTAAACAAAAGAAATTAGGAAGTAAAGTTGGTAAACTAATATTGAGCTGCACTGATAAATCTTATCATTAAAAAACACATTTTTATAAGCTAACAAAAGATAGGAAAGCTGCTGGATGAGAGGAGGTGGAATAAGAACTGAATGTTTGAGTGAACTCGGTGCATTGTGTGTTAGGAAAGTGATGATTACTCATTACTGTATGCTTCTTTTATAAGTAGTTATATAGAATATTAATCTTTTATAAGCTCTCCTGGTACATATTGGTAGGTTTGATGGACTTATCTCAACTTTTTTTTTTTAAATCAAAAACTGTAATGTTGTACGTGGTGGAGGACCCGAGGTGCAGGTGGGAACGGAGGAGCGGAAGACGTCAAATGAACTCAAAGGTATTTATTGAACTAAACTTGGCCTTGGCAAAAGAACAGTAAGTGTGGCATGGTAAGACAGAGCAGGGCAACGCAGACAATCCAACAACTAGACATGACACATGAGGGCTTAAATACACGGAGGAGCAAATCAAGGGAATGAGGAGCAGGTGAGGGCAATTAACAAAGGCAGAGGAACTAATAAGCACACAGGGCAAGGACATGGACACGAAGCACAGGGAGAACTAAACGGACATGAATAGGAACAATGAACAAAACAGAAAACAGGTAAATAAACGCAAGACATGGGCACTAACTAAATAAAACATGACTCATGACAACAATGTAAAAATTGGATGGCGTGTGCAAAATGACTCAATAGCCTCTGTGCACGCATCAGTTCCGTGTTTGGCGTGAGGATGGTATGAGACTTCCGGTCTCTGTGTTAAAGATGGGAGGTGGGAATTTGATCTTGTTGATACTGTACAGAACGGCACACAGCAGTGGTGGTTAGACCTGCTATCAGTATGTTGTTGAAACGCACATTTTGTCAGTGTACATGTCATGTTTAGGACATGAACACATAAAAGCTTGACATAGAAGGTCACGCACAAAAAAGGAAAGATTTACAAGCTCCCGAAAGGAAACTAGTAAGCACAGTATTTGCTTCCAACGGCTACCGGAAGTTTACGTCCATCCTGACCTTCTACCGGGAAATTACGTCAAGTAGCTGCGTGCACAGAGCCCATTCATCCTGAAAATCATCAACACAAATCTGAATCCAACCTGGAAGGTGGAGCTAAATCAAAACAAGCGCCCCCTTTTGGTTGGTTTCAGCATATGTTTTAAGCCCCGCCTCCTCCATTTAAACAGACCGTGCATTTTATGGATTAGAAAAATAAAAATTCACCTAGACTTTTTTCCAGGAGCTGACATTTGTTGATGTGTGTAGTTCTTACTTTCCTGTTTTATGTTCAAATACGGATTTTTCTTATGCATTTAACTTGTAATTAGTTAATTTATGGTTAAAACACCTTTACTTTATGTAGGGGGAGTGGGGACGTTCAGCCCCACATCCAGACTGGTTCCAAAAATACAACACAGCAGCAGCTGAACACAGGATATCAGGCTTTACTTTAAAATGTCAGACGAAGGCAGAGACAGATGTTTGTCCCTACTGTCTATGGACCAAACATAGATGATAAAAAGGAAAAAAATAAAAAAAATAAATAAAAAGGCTTTACTCTATTTTAAATTGAATAAATAAATAAATAAAAATTTAAATGGTACAAAAGAAGAAAAGAGGAGGTTTTGAATATTTAAGGTTTTATACAAATGTTCCTGTTGCAGTAATATTTTTACCAGAAAATCTGATTTGGACACTGGTTAAAAACTTTGTCAAATGTTATTTCCAATAAACACAAATGTGGTGCAGACACGACAGAACGCTTACAATAAATTGCATTACTATGCGTAATTAAAACATTTATTTTTATATTTGCAATTTACCTAGAGAAAAGCTTACAAATCAAAAAGCTTTAAAATATTATTTTAGAGTTTTAATGTCAGTGATGTCCTTGTCACAGTAGTTTTCATCTGTGTAAAGGCTGTTTTGGTGTTTTAAAAGTCACGATTTAACTTCACAATTTAAGATAACATAGGTCAACTTTTTGCATTAGCTGATATTTCTCCTTTCCTGTTCACATTCTGCAGTTTCACTAAAGTTTCTTAATCCATAACCTCACTACTTTAATTGACATTATTTTCATGTACTTTTATGTCAGTTCTCTTGTTGCTGCAGCTAAATAAAGATAAAGATATAATTCATTGAGGATTTTCTTTACAACTGGATTGTAAATCTCATTTAAATTCTCCACTAAATAACATTTGATGTTGGATAAATTCCATCAGTGTGACGCTGGGTCCCATCAGTTTCCATGAGGACCAGGGTGCAGATCGGAATAGTTTATCTCGTCAAGCTTTCATGTGAGCATCTGCTGTGTGAAATCTGTGCTATCACTCTACCAAATCCCTTTGCTCTGCAGAGCTGCACAAAGAAAAGTCAGCAGAAAGCAGCACATTCTTCATCCCTGTTACAATCTGTGTTCCATGTCTTCCTTCTTAGAGGTTACACTCAGGCAGCATTATCTTTCACTTCAACGCAAACACCTGGATTTCTTTGTACAGTGACTTTATGACATATTTTACTCTAAAGGAAATAATCCTAACATTTAGGAAGTTCCAGTCTGATTATATATGTGTAAACATAAAGAAAAACAAACTTAATGAAATATGTCAAATCTCAGTCTAAATGTACCCAGGAGGACACAAGTCTCCATTTATAAATTTTCTTTAAATAAATGTATAGATTTTTTATTAATGAAGCTGAGAGCACAAACAGAGGTAAATGTATCTCATAAAAGAGAGAATATTAATAGAACATAAAAGAACGGAGATGGTTTAAAGCTCTTCACTCTTGGTCGATGGGACTTCTGATCATCATAAAGTTGAATCCAGTCAATAAGAGTAACACACAACGAGCCACTGAACACATGTTAGAAATCAAAAGCTCTGTTCAGTAAACAAATACCTACAGCTGATTCCAATAATCCAAATGCAATCATTCACTTTGAAGTGAAATGTGATTTGCATCGGGATGCGCCAAGGCTAAATTCAGCTCATTCAAATTCAATAAGAGAAAACAGACCAAGTCAAAACACGACAAGCAATTCAGACACAAACAACATGGAGCACAGAGGCTGGGAATGAATCTTTATTACAGCAATATTCAACCACAACATTACTCTTTCCCCTTTTAATGAAGTTACAGCTCTTCGAGACAAAGTGTTAGGAGAAAACTCCTATTGCTCCATTAGCACTGTGATTATTCCACAGCTGAGCGGGCTAAGGTAACGTTCCCACATCCATTTTCTCCCAACTCCCCACTGAGAAACACTTTCACACCCATGTGAAAGGGAGCAGAGAACATGGCTGTTAAAGTGGCCTCGTTAAAATCTGCTCATTTCACTTTCCTAATTAGAAACACACGTGCTGTTCTAGATTCCTCCCACAACATCATCAGCAGCGTACCAGTACCCATGCAGAGTGCATGACTGTTCAGCAACGCAGGTTTTAAATAAAACCGTCTCTCAAAGCTTTTATTTTAAAGCAAATTACCTCCCAGTATGAGGTACCATTTATGATGGTACCCTATATCCCAGGAACTGCACAGACTAGCTCACTTGCAATGCTAGCTTTGGAGTTTGTTATTTTAATTTTATGTTTTTGAGCCTTAATTTACATATTTTTTATGTAGTAGAGGAAGAAAAATGCTGAAAGTTGAATTTACTATTAACATTTACCTAACAATCATTTCTCTGTTCTAAAGTTAGCTGCTGCAGTTAGCATGTCCAGCTAGCATGCTTAGCACCTAAAATATTTTGAGGCCAAAAAGGATATAAGTAGTTAGCTATATTTCTTTTTAAAGAGATACTATGCAGTTTTGCTTGTTTTGGCTCCCCTGGTGTCCGTTTCAAATCACTGCCATAAAAACGTTAGCACCATTGTTTTTGCTCTAAATCTAACTGTTGAAATGTCTCCTCAGCCTTCATTGCTTTCTACAGGAGCGGTTATTTACTCCTTCAAAAGAAATCAGCTGTGTTCAAGCAGGGAGAGATCGGAAAAAAAAAAGCAGGAATCATGAGCTAAAAACACTCCGGCGCTAGCATAACAGCTAACCACTTTGGGTTAGCCTAACCCTCACGAGATACGTGACTTTGTGAGACTTCAGGGCAAAGATTTTAAAAATATAAAAAAGCTGTACTCGGTAGATTGGTAAACAATGTAGCTTTTAACGTTTTTTTTTCATGCCTCTTAACAACGTTCTAACATAGTATAGCTATAAATATATTGTAGTATAGCTATAAATATATTGTGTTGATTAACTCCCCCTGAAAGAAATCAATAAAGTGGTTGTCCTGTCCCACAGTTCTCTTAATCCTATCGTTCGGACAGAACGATGAAAAATAGCTTGTGATACTTAGCTTGTTTACCAATCTACCGAGTGCAGCTTTAAGGTTATAGTTCATCTCTTACAGATACTGTTGATTTAAAGTTAACCCTAAATGCTTTTAAATGTTTTGTTAATGCTAGCAGCTCAGAATGTATGGAAGGCCATTAAAGAAGCCTTTACAGAAAAATAGTTCATGATTTTCCTAATTTTATAAGATAAAGTTACCTATATGATCACCATGTCAAATTTATGACTTTTATTGTTATATTTATGACATTCTATCTGTATCTCTTTTTCTTTTAAATGATATAAAAGGCTTCCATATCAAACCAACACATTCAATTTTATCTGATAACGTCCAGGAAAAAAATATCTGAAAGAATTTAAAGTTGTTTTTTTTATGCTATACTATTACAGATCAATACTCTGTACGGTCAAATGTTCACCCTCTTCTAAATTATTCATGTTGTCTAGAATAGATTGAATGCTTAGTGTGTTGCACATTGGACAGTTTATTTAGTTAGCAGTCGGATCACCAGTTGAAACAGTTCTTTGCTCTGAAAGTCTTTGTGTGTAAATATCTCCAAACATGTGGCTCAAAAAATAAAATAAACAAAACCCAAAACTGATTTATTTTGTTCAGATTCATATGACTTTCTTCATGTTGCCTATAAACTAAATAGAAAAAATGATCAGTTTGTCTTCCATTAATCATACATTAAATCAAATGCACCTGCTGAGAAAAAAGAGCCAAAATTATGAATCAGATTTTAAGCTAGGACTATTAAACATAACACAGCATCTTACTCAAAGGTATTGAATCTTAAATACTTCATTTTTGCAGAATAAAGTCATTCTGTAAACACAGTTTAATAAAACTGCTTGCACAGTTTAAAATTCCATCTGCATTTTATAGAGTCATGCACACAAACTGAGAACATTTCCTCAAAGATTGATTTTTAATTTTATTCATTAGTTATTGTAAATATGAGCATGATTGGTCCATAAGTAAAGCAAATTTCACAACTTTATTTTAGGTCTGTTAAAGTGGGAATATTAAGAGGCATTTAGACCCGTTAAATTGTACATTTGTTCTCAAAAGGGAGAGTTTATGTGAACTGAAAAGCAATAAACACATTTTCATGACGCAGCAGCAGTTTCACCTGGTGTGTGTGATTTTAATACAATTCTGTGTTTCTGTTCAACCATCAGCTGTTTCAGCTAATTGCAGCTGATGTGCATAAAATTTCATTTTTTTCTATCTGGGCTTATCGTGTATCAGTGTGTCTTTACATCTAAACATAAGTTAAATTTACAAAAAAACAAAAAGAATCTTTTCAATGTTTTTAAGGCAATAAGTAAAATGATGTGAACCCATTACTAATGGCTCATGCTGGTCTCTAAATAGTATCATGTCTTCTTGTGTTACTGCTAAAAACCCTGAACTGTGTCTAACAGGATATTGCAGCTTTGTGAGTGGGGGGGGGGGGGGGGGGGGG
>SSNR01000090.1:1961872-1983087 GCA_006937965.1 Callopanchax toddi | reverse complement strand
GGGGGGGGGGGGGGGGGGGGGGGGGGGGGGGGGGGGGGTACAGTCATCCTTCCCCTCTGATTCTCCCCTTTTGTTCTGCAGAGGTAAGCACCAGATGGCTTTTTAACAATAGACACTAGAGAAGGTTATATGTGTAATTCACATGGAGTTAGCAGGAACTTTTGTTGCTTAATCTAGTAATGAAGCACACCTTTATTGTTAGGTGTGAAGCACAGCGTATTAGTTTGTGTTGACAAGTCTGGAAACTGACCTCTGTTCAGCCTTTTAGGTCTCACGGGAGTTTATCTTCAAATGATAGATGTATTTTCTACCACAGGTTGTCACAATGACTTCATATGAAGTCAGAAACCAAAAATAAAAGTACCGGTATGTGGTGTTTTTTAAAATGCTGAGAAAGTATCTTTAGTCTCTCTTTGCTGAGGACACACTGGACAATGTTTGTTACCTTTATTTGTCCTGAATTTCTCTGCAGCTAACCAATCAGGAATTTTAGTAAGATCAGCATAGGTGAGCAGCCTGTTAAAGAAGGGTCTGCACCTTTAAAAAAATAAACAACCACTATAATTACATATTTTATTGTGAAACCGATTTTCTATATACCGTATACATTTTTAAAAGCGTGATTCAATGTTATAAGAATGTTTAATACAGTGTTTATGTTTCTGCAGTTTACTGTTGCAGAGATCATTGTTTTTATCAGGCTTTAATTGTTTTCTTAAACTATTTTACTCAACCTCGCAATTTTCAAACAAGGTCAAAAAGTGATCAGGAAAATACTTTGTTTGGGGCTTGTGATTAATCAAATTTGTATTTCAATTCCAGTTTTAGCTCGACTGATCACAAAAACATTATTTAAATATTTCACATTGTTTATGTTGTCTTGCCATCCAAATTATTCCATTTTTAAAAATCTGCATAAATGAAACAAGGGCAAAACACACAGCTGATTTATGAAGCACTTCATAATTATGTCTCTACTGCATCCAGTGTCATTCAGTTTTAGAGGCGACTGCGGCTCAGGGAAAGAGGCTGTCCACCATGGGGGAGCCACAGGCTCAATCCCCGGCCCAAGTCAAAAGGTCAAGGTATCCTTGAGCAAGATATTGAACCCCCAACTGCCTTTCAGGTCTCCCTTGGAAAATAGATTCTTAATCTCAATGAAATATTACAATAATGGTTAAAAAAACATTATCTGATGTGACGCCCAGATATATTTTTCCATGCGGTTTTATTTCCAAGCATGGATGCTCCTAAAAACGCAAATTTTATGCCAACTTACTCCCAGCTCGGACATCTGGGCTCCTGTAGAAGCTCTCCTCTGCTTTTATAGCAGCGCTGTCTGTCTGTGTTTTGTTCATGTGACGGATCAATCAAGTAAAACAATTGTTTACATGATGTCTGCATGCATTTTAAATTAACTGTTGAAATGTTATAAAAATACTTATTTTATAAATTTCATATACTAAATGTGATTTTGACTACATCATTTATACTCTTAGTTATTGAATTTAAACAGTGCAACTCTTCCACCCAACATAAACTGTTGTTTACAGTCCCTTTAAAATGTAAATTATGTAGTTTTTTCTCCCAACTCATTCAGTAATTGTGTTAAATAATCATCATGATTATAATTTTTAATCAAGCATTCCTACTATACTGTTTCAGTTTTATAATTTATGGGATAAAAATCAGTTTGGCTTAATTCAAGATGTCTGGTTCATTTGTTTCAGCGTCGTCAGGTTCATTCAGAGTGCTGCGTGTAAAATAAGTACGGTAATCGAGTAGATGTGACAATAACAGGGTTAACAAATCTGATGCACCTTCAACTTTTTATTCAACATCACAACTCCTGTAGTAGACATTTGGTCTAGGACAGCAGACTATAGATTTCTGGTAGTATGTTTCAACAGAAAACCACTACACGTATGAAATGAAGAGAGACAGGAAGGTTAAAACATGGCTACAGGCCTGCATGCACAGTATGATGGAGGACATATTGTTTTCCTCCAGGAGAGTGCTGTACAAACTGCGCAGCTATCATTCAATAAGTAGGTAAGCCAGTTCTGTGCAGGCTGCTTTCTTTCCAGAGAGCCCTCTGAAACCGAGCTGCACGCACAGTCTGGTGTGTATCACACACAAGTGTTGGGTAGCATCGTGAACGACAAATCCATTCAAAAAGGCACAGTGCTATCATCACCAGTCACCCAGCAAAAGCGTAGGCCAACATACAGGCTATAAACTACAAGTCCCACGGTTGCATCCAACAAAGTGCTGTGTGGATGGATGGTATAGCAGCAACTTGAGATCATCAACTCGACTGAAGTGATAGCACACAGTGTGTTACGAGTCTGAAAAGTAAAGCAGTCTTAACTTTTCCACTGGTCCTGGGTCAGAAAACAGTTCTAAAGCATGTGTTTTAAACAGACAGTGCATGTTTATTTCAAACTAAAACAAGTCCCCAAAATCAGAACAACCCTCTGTTTATTTTTTTCTCCAATAGAATGTAATATCTATTTGTATTATTTAAAAAAAAGAACCTTCCTAATTTTGGAGGTAAAACAGTATTACTTTTTTCATTGTAATTTTATTTTCCAATCGAAAGCAGCTGTTCTGGTCTGACTGCATGTAGACCATTTGTTCTGCTTAGAAAAAGAAACAATGTAGAACACCGTAAATGCATTTGTTTCCCTAATTTTGCAGCATAAATTTCAAAGAAAAGGAGACAGAAATTGGGCAAGCAGCTGCTGTTTTCAAGTATAACATATTCTGTTCATCCAAAGTCAGAGTGGAACGGCCAGGATTTCTCACTTTCTTCCATAGGAAGGTCAAAGCTAGATCTCGCCATATACAATTGAGACATTTTGGCAGACAATTCAATAAAATTACCCAAGCTTATATTAATTAAAATGGTTGGTGTGGTTTTACAAATTAAAAATGGAAATAAAATACAAACAAAAGCTTCTATCCACAAAGCTTTCTAATTAAGTACACTGGTAAGAGATAAAATCATTGGTTGTTGGTTATCAGACAACAACTGGTGTGAGTCAATGTTCGTCATGTCCCGTGTTGTGGTGGTAGTTTGCTGTCATGAGTACAGAAAAGAAGAGACAACTTTACAAAATGATCTTTTACCTACTGAGTGATGATTATGTCCCCTCAGTGTCTGTGACAGTGTCTACCACTGGCTGACTCGGAGCTTCCTCCACAGACTCGTTCTGTTTATTGTCTAGGTCCTTAGGAGATGATGTCTGCTCCTGCTGCGGCTCCGCTTCACCTCTAGAGGACAAAGAATGTTGGTCAGGGTCTGGTGTGGGCTCAGCCACACTGACACTGTCCTTCTCGGGTCCACTGACCCACTGGGGTTGTGGTGTGGGGGCTCTTTCTTGTGAGCCCTCCTCTTCCTTCTGTGGTTGCTCTTGGCTAGCCACAAAGGGGGTAGTTTCTTCGGGGGGGCTATCAGCTTGTGTGAAGGCTAAAGGTGAGCTGGCTGGGGTCTTAATGTCAGGAGAAGTTGTGGACCGAGGTGGTGATTCCATTTGTGCCAGGGTTTCTGGTTGTGGTGAAGGCTCAGACTGAGTGGGAGGCTCAGTTAATGTGCTCTGAGTCTTGCTGTCAGGAGATGGGTCAGCTGAAGGGGGTGAACCAGCTAAGGGGGGTGACTCTGCCTGAGGTGTCTCAGCAGGGACTGGGGTTTCAGACTGAGGTTCAGAAACAAGTGCTTGGTTCTGTGATGGAGGAGGAGATCTAATCTGAGCCTGAGAAAGAGGTTGATTCAGACCTAGGAGAGGAGGTCTGACCTGACCTTGAGGCAACAGAGGAGACTGGAATCTTGGTTGAACCGGGGGGGTTAATTTCAGAGGAGCAAGAAGTTTGCCTTGATTCAGTGTCAGGTTGGGATTAAGAGGGGGTGTGGGGAGAAGTGGTGTAGGGAGAGGGAGAATAGGTGTCCAGCCTCCACGCTCACGCTCCTTCTCTTTGTCGCCGTCTCGATCACGCTCGTGCTCTCTGGTGCGTTCTCGGCCTCGATCCCGGTCTCTCTCGCGTTCTCTCTCACGCTCTCTCTCACGGTTGTGGCGGTTACCATTCATGTCTCTCCTGAAATCAACATCTCTTTCGTCTCTGTCCCTTTGCCTCTCCCATGGACGTCTTCGTTCGTCTAGGTCTTTATGAAGTTCACTGTTAAAAGGAGCTCCGGGACCACCTCGGTTCCAGGGCTGTGGGCCCCCAACAGGTCCAGCATTTACACTTGATCCTCCACCAGCTGCTCCAGGGCGGTTGTCAAACCGATTGGGGAAGTTTTGCCCAGGTGAGGGGCGTTCATCCTGAAAGCCTTTTGGACCACTTGGGGCCTGTGGTCCTCCTCGCATACCGTCTCGCTCATCAAAGTCCCCTTTGGTTTGGTTCCAGCGGTTATCAGGAGTGAAGCCTGCTAGAGCCTGCAAACGTCCCACTAAGCTGGATCTGACTGGCTGAGTTCCAGGGGTTTGGAGCAAAGGAGGCCTACCGCCTCCTCCTCCTCCTGGCCCTCCACCACCTCCAAGGGGCTCCCTATGTTCTGGTGGAGGGGTCCGCAGAAGGCCTGTGCTCTGCTTTTCTATAGGTGGGAAGCGATAGTCTTGGTCTTTGCCTTCATCAGCTTCATCTTCTGTTTTAGATGCATTCTCAATGGTAAGGTTGGGGGCTCTAATGAAGGGGTCCATCTGAGGAAAGGGAGCTCTGGGGCGAG
This sequence comes from Callopanchax toddi, assembly GCA_006937965.1. Lineage (NCBI taxonomy): Eukaryota > Metazoa > Chordata > Actinopteri > Cyprinodontiformes > Nothobranchiidae > Callopanchax > Callopanchax toddi. The sequence continues at coordinate 1,978,361 of SSNR01000090.1, read as the reverse complement.
CCTGAAGGGAACCATCAAGGAGGCCAGTGGGTTGCTGGGCAGGACCCTGCTGCATAAGGAGTGGGAAGCGGGAAGCAGCTCCTGGTTGAAGGAGGTTAGGTCTCACATCCAGGGGCAACAGCCCGGGCATTCTCTGAGCACTCAACCCGGCCTGGTGCAGTGGATGGGTGAGGGAGGCTGTAGGGTGCATGCCAAGCAGACCCATCCCACTGCGGACTGCATTCTGCATGCCTGAGAACAAACCAGATCACACAAAAAAATTATAGGTATTTCAAGTTAAACACAATCTTAATATCCCAAATCAAAAGTGAATTTACAGAAAATAAAGCATGTATTACCTTGTAGTGTGAGCTCTGCTGCAGCATCCAAACCCTCTGCAGACTGCGACATTTTCTCATTATTAGCCGGCTGAGTTTGGATTCCCACCGGAGGGAAAACCCCAGGTCCAGGGATGGCTGGGGGCATGAAGCTGCCAGGGATGATGCTAGTTGGAGGGATCATAGTGCCGAATGGAGTCTCTTTGATGACATCCTGACTGGAGGCCATTGTCGGCTGCACTAAAGCTACAGGTGACAAAGAAAGATCAACAAAAAAGATAAATAAGATGAAAATTAGACAGGTCATAGCCGTATCCAGATAGTTATCACAAAGGAAGTGGCCAAAATTCTCACTTGTAGTTGCTGAGGCCATTCCTGCTGTGTGTGGGGCCTGCATATAACCTAGAAGAGGGAGAAAACAATCAGTGCGACTTTAAAAGCTTCTGTCAGATTTTACACATAGTTAGTGTTATTTACCTGGTGGAGGCTGTGCAGCATTGAAGCCAGGCCTTATGAATGGTGGTGGTGGCCCATAGCCTGGTGGAGGTATGCCCATTGTGACTGGAAAAGTAGGTGGTACCAAACCTACAGCACTGGGAACGGCCTGGGCCACTGGGAGCTGAATAAAGGTGAAAATTAAAACGCATATAAGAAGAGGGAAATTATGTCAGAAAACTGAAAATCGTTCTTATTACTCTTCCCCATGTTATATAAAATTCATAGATTTGTTTTATACTGTTTACATTCCACCCACAGATTGTAGCAACAGTTCTTCTGTACCTGTACAGGCATCATGGCAACCTGCTGGCTGTAGGTCTCAGTCTGTGTGTTGGAAACCATAGTAGCTTCAGCGCTTACTGGCTGACTTGCAGCTTCCTTGGCTGGTTCAGAGTTTTTGGGTGCTTCCCACTCTGCAATTGTAGACAAAAATAAAAACATTTATATTTGATTATTTGTTCAAAGAATTTAGGCACAACTGCTGCAAACAACAGAAGGAGAAAATCCTTTAACTAAAATGTAAAGAAGTGTCTGTTAGGATAGTTGTTCATTATTTAATAATAAAAAACAAGGGCTGCTACCAAATCAATAGACTGTTTGACAATTTTTTTACCATCATTGACAGTTTCCTGGTCGATGATTCCTCCTTCAGCAAAGCCGTCCAGATCGTCTATTTTGACCTTCTCCCATGGTATGTAGGTGACACCCAGGTCTGCATCCCAAAACTGTTTGTACTCCTGCTTTACACCTTTATTCAGAGCCCATGCGATCTAAATCAGACAGGTACACAAAGGTCACAACATGGCCTTTTTAAAACAAATTTATTTTAGCAAAATGGATGTGCCCAGGAAGTTGGGGTTTTACACTGCAGTTCAAAGGCAAAATTAAATGAGAAAAAACATTAAAGAGATTGAGTATACGATAAATTTAATTATAAAGGTAAAGGAGACCTTGATGATCTTGGATCCAATCTTAAAAGAGCCTGTGCTAAGCTTTTGGAGAGCACGGTAAGCATCCTGTCTGTGGACCATACAGATGTAGGCGCAGCCTCTGGGAGGGATCATCTGCAGATAACAGGAAGGTTAAACAAGATCACATGACCATCATACATGTCAAGATACCAACAGACATGTGTCTGGTGGGAAAAGAGCAAGCAAGAAAAAAAATCTAAACATGTGAGCTAAATAGATAGATGGTAGTAGAAAATTTTAAATGAACATGCAAATAGATGTTGGATTAGGGCTGGACTAGGGATGCTCCAATCAATCGGCCACCGATCAAAATCGGCTGATTTCCATGAAAAAAAACCATAATCGGTAAATTCCGACATTCTCCTGTCCACGCCAATCATACCAGCCGATCTATAGCTCCTAAACCAGAGGTCACTAGGCGCACATCAAATCCGCGACACTACCAACAAGTTCACTGCACAGCCGGGACTCGCCGTCCCCTGAACGGACCACTCTATTTATAATTGGTTCGGACTCGGAGCTCAAACCAGGAGGCGAGTCCCGCTGACTCACCCAGCTGTGTCTCCTCCCGCAGCTCCAGAGAGCCTGTTGCTGCTGCAGTACATTGCGCAACACCCCGCATCGGGAAGCTGAGATAATTCTTCAAATTGGTATTAAAAGACAATAATTTAAAGTGCCCATGACATCGGTTTCCATGTTTTCTGACTTATCTATCATGTTGCAACGTTGAGTTCTCACCTTAAACCTGCCAGAAAGAGCAAAAAACGGCGTCCATCTGTCTCCTAGTACAGCCAGTGAGAAGCTCTTCAAGATTTCAGACCCAGGTTTCAAACAGTTTTTTTCACGCCAGCCCGCTATGAGGTCATAGTGATCCGGACTTGCTTATATGGTAAATTCTCTTCCCACATGCACGTTCATGACACCTGGAGCGAGGCAGTGCCGCCGCCATTGCCCATAGACCGTGTAGTGTTTAGTTTCAGTTTCGTTTCTCTTTCACGCGACGGCACTGCCCCCTGCTGCAGCAGAAGTGTCAGGCTGCCAAATAAGGAGAAACCCAGCAGAACCGGAAGGCGGCGCTTTCTTCTGATCTCTGAGTTTCTCCTTAGGAAATAATTACAGCGTATTTTGAGTTATAATGGTGCAACGCTAATCTAGAGGCATCAAAGATTACACCTGTTTAATATAAAGTGATTTAAATATGGAGTCACAGGCACTTTAAATATTAATGACGGAGTTGTAAAGAGCTCGCTCGCTCATGACCGGGAGGAGAAGCAGCGGTAAAGCAGCAGTAAAGCAGCGCTCCATGGTGCAGGTGGATCAGACCTGTGGAGGGAGGAGGAGCTGAGAGAGCAGCTCAGGTAGACTCTTTAGCAATGATCCGACCATTGTCAGTATTTAAATATATATAAAAATAATAGATTTCTGTATGGATAAAAATAATAGATTTCTATAAGGATTGGAAATATGTATCTATAAATAATAGATTTCTATATGGATGGATGGATGTCAACATTGTACCTTCAAGTCTTTGTATTTTTTCATCTTGGAAAAAGTCAGTAAAAACATGTTTTTGTCCAAATGAAGGAGATTTATGGTTCATTTTCTACAGATCAAGTAGTCGTTGGCCCTCATCATGTGATATTTACAGTCAATCCGTGTGATTGGTATCGGTGATCGGTATCAGCAGCAAAAAACGTGATCGGAACATCCCTAGGCTGGACGATATAGAAAAAAAGCTTAACAATAAAAAATAATAATAATAAAAATCATATTGATCAATAATGTTATTGAAAATATGAAAAATGTATAAAACATATTTCAAGTGCAGCCCTGGACATTTTATGCTATTCCTTAATGAACTAAAAAAGAACACATAAAATAAAGAACACACAAAATTGAATTGAATTGACTTGAACCTTTTCAAACATTTTAACCAAACTGACATTGGGACAGCTGAATAATTTAAGTTAATTGAACAGGATGAGTCAGACAGCAGAGAGAGGGGAGAAAAACTTGTGTTCAAAAGAATGCTGAATTTTGTTCTGACTTAAAAAAGTTTTTAAAGTTCAGACGCAGTTTGTGTTGTCAGTAGGGCTGTGGGAAACCGATTATTTTTAAAACGATTATTCGGGCGATTATTTTATCGAATAGTCGACTATTCTAATGGATAATTAGACGATTATTCTAACGATTATTTTTCTGTTGCACGATTAATAAAAACCATAAAATTTCAAATAAATACCCCCCCGCCCCAAAAAAATGTAATAAATTACTTAAATGTAAAACTGTTTTCCAAAGCCAAACATCTTCTGCTTAAAACAGAATCAAAGCAGTGTTCTACAACATGGAAGAGCTGTCAGTATTTACTCTTTTACAGTACAGTAACTCTAGTTTAAAGGTTTGGAAAAACTACTAAGTTGTAGTACTAAACAAAACACTGTGAGGTGCACAGTATGGACATTTCTGACTGTTTAACACAAAATAAAATGACAGTTTCTAAGGAAGAGCTGCAGTTTGACATCAATCTCTTGTTTTAAAGATTTAAAAACTGCAGAGCAAAAACAAACACTGTGCAGTTCACAGCATACATTCCTGAGTGTTAGTTAAACTATTTTATAGTCTCAATATGAAACTGAACTGCTATTCTGTTAGTGTGTGCAGTATAGCACTGTGTTCCTCCCTCATCACCTCCTCTGTATTACACTCTGAATCGCTGTAGAACAGGAGGAGTCATTATATTTATATTTGGCTAAAGAAACTACTTATTATTTAGGTTATTATCTAGGTTATTTATGCATTGGTATTTAACGTGAGTCTCAGAAAACAACTGAAGTTAAAGGAAGACTAACTTCTAATAAAGTCATCGACAGATAAATGTGGTTTTAGTGTTAATATTGTTGAAGCCACAGCTGTTGACAGTTAGACTGAGAAACAGCTAGACGAGCGGCGCGCGCTCCCGTGGCGACAGGCGCGAGCACCGCTGACCGGACGGTCGCCTCCTCCGCTCCGAACCGAACCAAGAACCGAACCTCATGGTGAGGTCCAGTTAGGGCAGGGGGCGAGCCAGGTGTCGTGCTAACCGCGGGCCCTTGTAGCTCCTCAGGAGCGCTCCAGAGTCTCCTTGGCTGCCCCCTCCTCCCCAGGACCAGGTTCTGGGTTTTCCCGGTCTGAATGGATCTGGGTCTAGACCTCCATTTGATGGTGCCTGCTGCAGAGGAACGTGTTGCTCTTTGGTGAGCCTAGCTCTTTTTTTGCTTACAATCGTCCCTGTTGCTGAGAACAAACGTTCAGAAGGTCCATGTAGGATTTTACCACAGCAGCAGCAGCAGCCAGGGCGGTGAGTCTCTTCATTCTCCTTCCACCACTGGAGCGGGTTTCTGTCCTTTGCTGCGTTAAAGTATTCCTAAAACTTTGAGGTAGAGCGGCGGGTTGTGTTCTGGTGACATGTAGAGCTTGGGAGTGCAAGCTGCTGAGCCTGAAAGCTGTTAGAGACAGAGGTTTGTTCTCCATGCGGCTTTGTTTTGGTTCCCCGCGTGCGTGTGGTGCGCGCAACGCGTCGACTTCCGGATTTGACGTCGACGTTTTTTTTAAAATCGATTCGTCGACGTCATCGACTAATCGCTCCAGCTCTAGTTGTCAGCTTATGAAATACGGCGCTCAGCTTGAGGCGCAAGTCCCCCTTCATCCCTCCCTCTCTCACTTCCGTCTTAAGCTAAAGCCTGGAGTTGTTGGTTTTATTATTTTGGGACATGAATCAATTGATTAAAGATCCTCTAATTTGATCCAGGGGAAGCAGTTGAGCCACACAGGGGATCAACGGTTTATCGTTCTCCATAGAAAAAAACCCTCTGGTCCGGTTCGTCCGAATCTTACATGTGTAACGGCTTGGCGTCTTGGTCTAAACTTCAAGTCCTTCAATTAATTTCAGATTTGTCGTGTTTATCGCAAGCAAGGAATCCCAGTTTGATTTGCTTTGTGCTACAGATGGAGGATTCCTCCTCCTCCAACGTTAAGCCTTGACGGGAGCGATGCAGCTCATCCTGCAGCTTCGAGCAGCTTAGATGAAAAAAACCAGTTGGTTCTGTTACCAGACTTGTGCTGCATTCAATTTGTCCTCAGAGGTAGGAGCTGGAAATGACGTCACACCCGATTTAAGTTCAAGTTTGCAAAGTTGGAAAAGTCGGGATACCAAAGTAAAAAGTCATTTACTGTTGTACTTCTTCTCGTGTTTGGTTCACACACGAGCATGTTGCCTTTGTTGGCAACACACATTCAAAACATTGTTTTAGACTTTAATTAATTCGCTCATGCAAACACTGAATTAATTTAGAGTCAATAGATACAAAGGATTACACATAATTCTGAACTTAGACACACCTAAACAAGCATATCTTGCAAAATAAACATGCTTTCACGGCATTAATAACTGTTCTTGTGGGGAGCTGCCATCTTTTTTTCCAAAGTCGGGGCTCAAAAAATTCTCAGACTTTCCAAGTAGGAAGTTAGACTTCGGGGTGGCGTTCCAGTTGATTTTTCCCACTCGGAAGTCAGAATTTCCGAATTCCAACAGCAAATTGAACGTGCCATTGGTTTTTATCGATTCTCTGCTAATTTGCAAATGACAGTTGCTTGGTTTTTGTCTGACTTGTAAAAACCAAACTATCGCCATGCGGTTTAACTACTGAAACCATTTTTGGAACAATTTCCTCCGCCGTTAGCTCTTCTGTAAGTCACCTGCTCTGTTTTGGTCTGAGAGGGGAGGGGCTTGGTGATGGAGCAGCCTGGGTCTGTGCTTCTGATTGGTTAGGAGTAAATAATGGCTCTAGTATTAGGTTACCCGCTTGGATAAAATGTAAAAAGAAGGAAACATTTTATCACCCCAATTTTTTTTCTATCGCGCCACACGTCTATCGATAGATATGTACTGTTATTGAATCATCGTCCAGCCCTATGTTGGATACATTATATTTTATTATGGTTTAAACGGGGACTTAATTCTACTTACATTAATGGACTCAATCTGACCAAACTCTTCAAACAGGTTGGTGAGGTCTTGCTGAGTGGCCTTTTTGTCCACCTGACCGACCCACAGAGTTGTGCTGCACACTAAGAAAAATAACAAACATTAACCATTAATAAAAAGATTGGCAAGTAATAAAAATGTCAAATTCATCAATGACTCAAAGCAACTTCCTCTTACCACTAAGAGTCTTGGATCGAATCGGAGGTAATCCCTTCTTCTGACGCTCCTTTTCTCGTTCTCGGGCGCGCCTTTCACTTGAATACGATCGTGACGACTTCCTCTTACGATCTCTGGAGCGTGAACGTGATCGCTTGCGATGTTTACGTTTCCGTGAGCCTGAGCGGGACCTAGACCTTCTTCGTTTGGGTGATCTACCCCCCCCCAAAAATCAAAATTAATCGTATGTCATCTTTATCATAAAGCAATGAGTAAGCAACAAAAATAAGACAGACTGACCTTGAGCGTGATCTTGAACGTGTTCTGGACCGTGTGCTTAAAGTTTTCTTCTCTTCTGCTTCAAAGATCTCCTCCTCCATTCCATCAGGGCCCTCGTCCAGATCCATATCCTAAAAAAATTCATTGTCCATTTTAAGCCAAGGTTAAAAAAAACAAGATACAAATAATGTAAAAAGTTTCAACAAGTACCTGCTGCTGGTTGTCTATAGAGTCATCTATCTTGTTTTCTGGTTCAGGAAGCTGCGACTGGCTGCTGTTCTGAACAGCTGTAATGGAATTTTCTTGCCCAAAGATTGAGTCCTGGCTTTCAATGCTCATTGCCTGGAAGTCACATACAAGAACAATGCATTGCATATTTAAACAGGGTTCGCTGAAATCAACTAAAAGGTTCATCAGATTCCAGACCCCTCCCCATAAAAAAAGAAAGAAGAAAGAAAAAACCATTTGCTTCAGTTCATTTTGCATACAAAGAAGGCAGGTTTATCAAAGTAAATGTTTATTTTGTGATTTACCTTCTGTTGATGCTCTAGCAGCTGCTTCTGAAACTGTTCCAGGTTTTGCTGCTGTAGTTGCTCAGCCAGTTGATGGAAAAGCGAGCTGTTAATGGGTTCAGACACCATGGGCCTAAAAAGTGATCAGTGGTTTGATTAGATTCCAGCATTTAGTGGAACTGACTGGGACACTGTAGCAGGATAGACTTTGGATCACTAGTAAACAGTTTTTGTGTAGACTGATAAAAATAAAATTAAAATAAAACCAACTAAACTTACAGCTGAGATGTTGAAGAGTCCTTTTTAGGTTCTTCGCTGCGTTCTGAATCATTCCCAAAGTCAAAAGGACCCAGAAGTTTCTGCAGCAAACAAACAAAAAAAGATCAAATTGGGAAACTTAATGTAATGGGAAAAAACGAAACACTACTAAGCACTGACATCAGTGTTACCTTATTAAAAGAGGAAACCCTTTGCTCGAGGGGGTTGAGGCTGTTGGCAGTTGCTGCAGCAGTAAGCTGAGCTGTCAAAGCTTGCAACTGTACAACCAGGCCGGCATCCAAGGCCTGCAGCAGGGATGGCTGGGGCTTCTGCTGCTGCATCTGCAGACTCTGAACCAGCTGCTGAAGCTGGAAAAGGGGACAATATTTGACAAAGTTCAACACAAATGTAAATGAAAATTATACAGGCCTCACCAAAACAATCTGACACCTGCACACCAACCTGTTGTCCCTGAGGACTCTGTAATATCTGTGCAACAGCAGCAACAGTATCAGTGTTGTTAATTTGGGATGCCCAGTCAGGCAGACCCTGGACGATGTTTGCTGGAGTAGCTGGTGTAGCTGGAGTGCCTGAATAAATGAATTGATAAAGAAAACATGACATTAACCAAATTCCAAAACAAGTGGTTTGATGTGTGTTTCACTGCTTTGTGTGAGTGTGTGTTTCTTTTTTTTTTTTTTTTACCAGGTGTAGTGTTATTGATTGGAGCAGCGGTGCTGGGCAGGACGGGTGTAGTGCTGGGAGGAGGAATCCCAGCAGCCATGTCCAACAGAGGCTGAATGATGTCACTCTTGAAAACGGCATTCTTCTGCCACAGATTCAGGACTCGTACTATCTTACTCTGAACACACAAAAAAAATTAAATCCAAAAACATTGACAACTGTGAAAAATTGGTACAATGCAAGAATTACATTATGATCAATGAAAACAAGAAGGTTTAACATTTTTCATTAGAAACAAAACCTGACAGAAGCCAAGTTTAAATTTAAAGCAGACTGACCTTGTCATCTGGAGGGCAGCGGTAGAGGTGCTGGAAGGTTGTGATGATGTTCTTGCTGAATCGTGGAGCAAAAACATCCTTCTCTGTGCCAAACTGGTGGCGTGACTGTCTGACTATGGAATCGATGACATACAGCCCTGGGACCTTGTATTCTGGCTTGCACTATAGAAGAAATGCATCATACTTATTTTAAAACAACAACAAAAGCCACCAAATCCATTAACTTGTTGCCTGAATAAAGGACCTACTTGTACAAAAAAAAAAACGTGATGGAGAAAGTAGATACAGCACCAAAGGTTTGGACACATCTGACCTCTGAATGAGTGGCTGTGTCCAAACTTTTGACTGGTACTATATACTATATTCTTCATAGATGGGTCAATAAATACTTGATTATTAATAAACACCCTGACCCTTGATTTAAAGAAAAACAAACAGCTTTCTGGTATGGATTTAAAAAGATTATTTCACCTGCACTCACATCTTAATGAAAAGTGGAAGAATTATTCACAGTGTAATCACCAAATTTTACAAAATAAAATAAACTCAGCATCATTCATTAAAGCAACACTAATTAACTTTCCTGTGTAGCTCCCTACTGGTTAAAAGTGAAATTTAAACTGTTGTAAATCCTCCCAAAGCTGCAGGGAGCCCTGCAATTGCTCCCGCCGCTTTTCAGCTAATGATCTTGTCAGACAAGGTGTTGTATTTTACAATTTTTTGAAGGTATGATTATTTTCAGTTCAGAAACAGTCTCTCTCTCTCTCTCTCTCTCAGGCAGGGAAAAGTCCCATGGAGGTGTACTCTTGTGTAGGAGATGTTTTCGTGCGCGTCACCCATTCCAGCGGATCTATTTATTTATTTACCTGTGAGGTGACGTTGGGGAAGTCTTATTTTTCAGAACAAATTAAACTGTGAAACCCTAGCTGAATTCATCACTCCTCCCCAACCGTTGCTACACCTGGTAACTATGGCCGTAAAGCAGATAGTGTCATCTTGGGAGACCTACCCGCTCCTCAAAACCGTTTAGTGCAGTATCTGGCCAGTAGAGGGGTGTAGAGTGGTGGGAAATATGAAAATGGTCAAATTTGTAACTCAAAAATCAATTAGATCAATTTTAATGCTCTAGCCTAAAGAGTAAAAAACAGTTTATTGCTGCTTTAAATGTGAATTTTAACTACATTTGGTTGGGTGACAGAGTTATCTCAATTTATAATAAGTATATACAATATAACTTACCTTTTGTATAAACTTCTCTACACTTTGGACAACATGCTTGTAGAACTGCAAGACAAAAAACATTTTAAACATTTTAAACAACTGTATCATACAATAGTTTGCATTTACAGCAGCAGATTAAGGTGATGAAAACACCAAACCGTGGGAAAAAACAAACAAAAACTGGTTTCTTAGTAGAACAGAAAACTTCAGTATAATATCTGACTGTTCCTAAAGTCAGAACTAAAACGCACGGCAAGGCATCATTTTCTTGTTATGGTCCTCTTCCTGGGAATCTGAGAACAACTGTGTTTCTTGTGTTTAAATGACTTGTTCATAACTTTTAACAGGTCTTATATTCTTCTATATTTTACTTTACTGTACTTTTAGCTTTGACTTTTATTTAAAATACAATTAAAAAAGTTTTTCTAATCACTTATTTTACCAATTAATTTTTATATTAACGTTAAGTCAGCTGAGACAAATACTAACTTTTTACATTTTATATTACTATATCCATGTTTTTAATTTTCATATGTTTAAAGGTGTGGTTTACTGAAAAAAACTTTTTTCCCCAATATCTCCATGGTTAAGGACACATAAAAAGCAACAGAACCCCTTTGTGACAACCTGAGCCACTGTTGGCATTAGGGAAAAAATGACAATAATATTACAGCAGCACGACACTGCTAAAATACACAGACTGCCTGATTGGTACTATGATTGTTATCTGCTGCTCATTTCTCGTTCTTTCAAACTGCATTTGGTACATCCCTGGACTTCAGCCTGTCCTGCAAAAACAGCTGTGGCCACTTGATACAGTTTTTGTGATTCCACCTGGCGATACAGCGTTTGAGAATTATTCCAAAACTTGCTCTGTACTTGAATATGCATTAGATCAGATTTATCTTTGATGGAAGTTTTAAAAGGAAACACCTATACAAACTTATATAATTGTACATCACATCAACATATATGATGGTCTTGTACAAGGTCTAAAAATAAACGGGCAAGATTTACAAAATGAGTCAGTTTTATCGACCATAGAAAAAGACCATGTTTGCAAAACTTACTGCAACATATGGTTAGGTACACAAAACACTCTGCTTCCATACAAAAACTAAACTGTTACAAATTATTTACATGAATGAATCCAGGGAAATTTGTTTAAAATAAAATTGCTATTTATATATCAAACTATCATATTGAAACAGCTGTAACCATGACATGATGGACTTATCAAGTAAATGACTGCTGGTATGAAAAGTTCACATTCTCACTTTATTTTAGTTCCACAATCAGTCAGCAGGTGGAGTCAAAGTACAGGAAGCGATCTGGTTAGTTACTATCTTTCTAAAATCATGCAGTTACATAGAGCCTGTCACAAACCTAATTTCAACTTTGAAAAAATTAAGCGTCAACAATTTTTAAAAGCCCAGCTATGAAAGTATATGTATATATTTATATACACAAAACCTAATTCCCAGTCTTGTTCTTTCTGATAACATTTAAAGACAAAAAACAGGGGTGATTAATGCTGGTTTTACTGGTGCAAATTGTTTTTCTTTTTTAAACTTTGCCGGACCGTCTTTTTTATGGCAGAAAAATAATCTAAAAACGAAGATGCTACAAAGACAAACACATGCTATACACCTTGAAAGGAAAAAATACTAAAATCAGTCCATCTAAATTGTTTTTGTCTATTTTGTAATATTTTATCAAAAATACATTTTCCAAAAGATAAAATGGGAAGAAAAAGAAAATATTTTGGGGTGTGTGTGGGTGGCTCTTCATGAATCAATCATTCAAATAAATTTGATAGGGCTCTATGATTACATTTATTATAGAATCAAGTCTGTCCAATTTTATTATATAGAATATAATATACAACTCCAAAATCATATACCGGTATATCTCAAGAAACAGACAAAGGATAAACAGTATGGTGAAAGCAAGAAACAGAAAAAAATCTCTAAATTTCCCTATGGTCATACCTGATATCATCAATGGCAAAATACACTCAGCTAACAACAAACAACAAATAATAATAAAAAGCTTTTCAAACGCTCCCATTCACTGACAAATTCTATAAACAAAAACTGAAAAACCTGAAGCTGATTTATGAAAATTTAGAGTCTAAAAATGCTACTTACAATCTCATAAATAAGTATCTCACCCATTAGAAATATCAACATAAAGGTTTGTTTACTATGGTGCTATCTCCTGCATCAAGTAAATAAAGAACTGAATAAATATTAAATCAACAAAAGACAATTCACTCATACAGGGTGTTTCCACATGCTAGAAATCTCTGATTATAATTATTTAAAAACAACACCATTCTGAAAATGTACTTAAAATGAATAAATACGATAATAAAGTACTGTACTTTAGGGTCTGCCCAGTTATAGCCAGGGATATTGTTTTTTTTTTTTTTTACTGCTTTGAAATGAAATGCAATTTAAAAGCATTTTATTCAGAAATTAAAGGAGCTTGAGTTTACAATATTAAAGTTCAGGTCTATTATTTGATTCTGTCCCCCACAAATTTTTTTTAATGCTTTTTAGGGCAAATTTTCTTGTTAGTTTAAAATGCTATTAATTTCAATTAATTAATTACAAAGTCTGCAATTAATTTGAGTAATTTTTAAAAATCAAGTCCCACCACTACTTTATACACATCTGTTACTAATTTCAGAGGCTTGCAAATACACAGCTCTGCTAGTTTTTAAAAGAATAATTACTTAAAGCCGCACTCTGGATTATTTCAGCAAGAGAGCAGTTTTTGAATCTAGCGTCCAAAAGCTCCTCCTCAAAACATCTCGACACGCGCGTCCGGTCGCGTGTGCGGCGTATATACTTCGGGCATAAGCTGTACAGCTCAATGTATAGGGTTTAATCACTCACAGCTCACAATCTTATTCCAACAATACTACGATGGTCTGATGAGCCCTCTCTGTCCCTGCTGCTTTTGATATTAGCTCTGTTAGCAGAGAGCTGCTGCTGGACTCTGAAGCTGAACTTGACTCGGCCCTGGATGAACTTTCTGACCAAAATAAACACGTAATCCTGTCAAACCTTGCCATTCTGTGAGGTGAAAGGTTTAAAAATAAAAATAAATCCATCTTTAGCTGGAGAATGGGTAGGTTTTTAGTAGAAATGAGCCGTGAGTCCTCAGTGAACGAGACGGTAAACAGAGAAACACACGGAGCGTCCTGTACGACAGCGCCCCCTACTGGTACAGGTTTGGTCGATGCGCGTGCATGTTGAGAGAATGCAGAAATTTGAATTTCATTGGCTGAAAAATGTCGGCGGCAAGAAATAATGGAAAGGGGTCTCTAGGAGGAAGGAGGGTCTTCATCAGAATGACAGATGTTGTGGAACTCAACCCATAGATCATAGTTTAGACCTGAAATATCATTTAAAACATTTAGAAAACTTTGATACAGAGAAAAATAATCCAGAGAGCCGCTTTAATTTCAATAATACAATAATAGTTTTGGGGTTAAATTAGTTCCATGCATGTGTAAACCACATAAGGCAGCAACTTGCATTAGAAAATAACAGCAGATTTAAATTCTGTGTTTCCCTCACTCTGAACCACACTTCATGTACTTGTGCACATACAGTGGGGCAAAAAAGTATTTGGTCAGCCACCGATTGTGCAAGTTCTCCCACTTAAAATGATGGCAGAGGTCAGTAATTTTCATCATAGGTACACTTCAACTGTGAGAGACAGAATGTGAAAAAAAAATCCATGAATTCACATGGTAGGATTTTTAAAGAATTTATTTGTAAATTAGGGTGGAAAATAAGTATTTGGTCACTTCAAACAAGGAAAATCTCTGGCTCTCACAGACCTGTAACGTCTTCTTTAAGAAGCTTTTCTGTCCTCCACTCGTTACCTGTATTAATGGCACCTGTTTGAACTCATTATCTGTATAAAAGACACCTGTCCACAGCCTCAAACAGTCAGACTCCAAACTCCACTATGGCCAAGACCAAAGAGCTTTCGAAGGACACCAGGAAAAGAATTGTAGACCTGCACCAGACTGGGAAGAGTGAATCTACAATAGGCAAGCAGCTTGGTGTGAAAAAATCAACTGTGGGAGCAATTATCAGAAAATGGAAGACATACAAGACCACTGATAATCTCCCTCGATCTGGGGCTCCACGCAAGATCTCATCCCGTGGGGTCAAAATGATCATGAGAACGGTGAGCAAAAATCCCAGAACCACACGGGGGGACCTGGTGAATGACCTGCAGAGAGCTGGGACCAAAGTAACAAAGGTCACCATCAGTAACACACTACAACGGCAGGGAATCAAATCCTGCAGTGCCAGACGTGTTCCGCTGCTGAAGCCAGTGCATGTCCAGGCCCGTCTGAAGTTTGCCAGAGAGCACATGGATGATACAGCAGAGGATTGGGAGAATGTCATGTGGTCAGATGAAACCAAAGTAGAACTTTTTGGTCTAAACTCAACTCGTCGTGTTTGGAGGAAGAAGAATACTGAGTTGCATCCCAAGAACACCATACCTACTGTGAAGCATGGGGGGGGAAACATCATGCTTTGGGGCTGTTTTTCTGCTAAGGGGACAGGACGACTGATCCGTGTTAAGGAAAGAATGAATGGGGCCATGTATCGTGAGATTTTGAGCCAAAACCTCCTTCCATCAGTGAGAGCTTTGAAGATGANATCTATCTATCTATCTATCTATCTGTCTATCTGTCTATCTATCTATCTATCTATCTATCTATCTATCTATCTATCTGTCTATCTGTCTATCTATCTATCTATCTATCTATCTATCTATCTATCTATCTGTCTATCTGTCTATCTATCTATCTATCTATCTATCTATCTATCTATCTATCTGTCTATCTGTCTATCTATCTATCTATCTATCTATCTATCTATCTATCTATCTATCTATCTATCTATCTATCTATCTATCTATCTATCTATCTATCTATCTATCTATCTATCTATCTATCCTGTAACTTTGTGTATGCAGTAAAGTTTATGATGCAACCATGGATCTGCAGTTTAATTCCACATGACGTCATGTTGTTGTGTTAAAACTGTAAAGACTACTTCTGGAGACGAGTCAGATGCAGGAGGTGGAGTCAGATCATCAGTGGTCTTTGATAGAGGAGGGAGGGATGGATGGATGTGAATCCATCAGCTGGTTCCTGTCAGAAGTGAAGCTCTGCTCACAGTTCCACCGTCAGCGGGACTCCTGTCTTCATCTGGAAGCTTTCAGGACCTTTTCTCTATCCTGTTATTTAGCCTCGTCCTTTCTCTTCCACACAGACACTCTTTAATGAAGCTTTCTGTATTCATTGTGACTTCAATGAGTTTTATTTTCATGTCAAGAGTCCTAAAAGCAGCAGCGTCCAGACTGTAAAAACTGATCAGAGATCAGAATCTCAGGAGAAGGTGACTCCCCTCATTATACATCCTGATCAGACGGGCTTCATCAAAGGAAGACACTCGTCCACAAACTCACGTAGATTACTTAGTTTAATAGATTACTCTAACAGTAAAAACATTGAAACTAATATTTTATCTCTAGATGCAGAAAAAGCTTTTGACAGAGTAAACTGGACATTTTTATTTGCAACTCTACATAAATTTGGTTTTGGGAATTCTTTTATAAACTGGTTAAAAATCCTATCCAGTTCTCCAACAGCTCGTGTCAGGACAAACGACCGGACATCAGCCAGCTTCTGTCTTCAGAGGGGGACCAGGCAGGGACGTCCACTCGCCCCCTCACTGTTTGCTGTTTTTATTGAACCGCTAGCAGCAGCAATCAGGCAAAGTAAAGATATTAAAGGAATAAAATGTAAAGACATAGAACATAAAATCAGTCTTTATGCAGATGATGTATTACTGTTTCTCCAGCATTCACAGTCCTCCCTCTCTCAGGTCATTGAATTGATAAACTCTTTTTCAAAAGTTTCAGATTATTCAATAAACTGGTTAAAATCTACAGTTCTTCCAATTAATTGCTCCTTTACCAACTGTCCTAATACACAGTTGCAGTCAGGGAATATTACATACTTAGGTGTTAATATCTCTCCTAGACTGGCAGATTTAACTAAACTAAACCACATCCCACTCTTAAAGAAAGTGGAAGATGATCTGGTCAGATGGAAGTCTCTACCCATATCGCTCATGGGGAGAGTTGCTTCAATTAAAATGATGGTTTTACCAAGAATCAATTACCTATT
>SSNR01000090.1:1924795-1955725 GCA_006937965.1 Callopanchax toddi | reverse complement strand
TTTAAGTCAAAGGGAAAAAAAGGAAGAGCATCTATTAATTGTGCTTAAAAAAAGCGTGATCCCCTTTATGCAATAGCTCAGCAAGCTCATATGGGGCAGGTAATCAAGCAAAGGTTGCCATATTCCATAGAATAAATCACAGTTACCTTGTAACATGGCACTAAGGCGTTCCATTGGAAACACCTTGAATATTAAATATTTTGTATTTCTATTGAAACCACAGCAGAGCAAATGAAATTTCACATAAAAATAAGTTGAAAAAAACCCCAACAACTTTAGAAATGGTGCTAACCAGCACGCACACTTGCGATAATTGTTGAAGATTAGCTACTGCCTTTGTAAAATGTTTCACCTGCTCATCTTATGATGATATTTGGAGCATTTTTCTATGTATGAAAGTTTTATAAATGTTTTAAATGATAGTTCAGTTCTAAACTATGATACTGTATATGGGTAGAGTTCCACAACATCTGTTATTCTTCTGAAGACCCTCCTTCTTTCCATAGACCCCTTTGAATTCTCTCCGCTACATGAAAATATTGTTAAAACACCACAAATGTTTTGTTTATTTACATAATTTTAACATTTTTAGCACTTTTTTGAGGTCTGGGGGCAGCCATGTTTTGAGTGTGCAAGGCATTGTGGGATGATGACACTATTAGGTTTCTGACATTAGCTTTGGGGCTCGTCGTCAGCTTAGTTTCGATTTCCAGTCAAAAGGCAACAAAGGAACCGATACAAGTATCCACAGCTTTCCTCACGAGAAGAAAAGGAGAAAACAATGGGAAGATGCCTGCGGACAACTCCCCAAAAACACACGGCTGTGCTCTCGCCATTTTAGCCCTGGTGCATTCGAGTCATTGGTTCGGCCACAGCTACTTAAATAACTCACTGGTGCTTCTGGGTATAAGCGAACGTGCTGACAATCTTTCCCCACATGGAGCCTATGCGCCTGCGGGTAGCGAGTGAAAACCACTCCAAGGTGCATATGCACCAGTTACTGAGCCCCACTCTCTCGTCCTCGCACCTTTATTTTCTTCTCCCTCGCTGCCCACCTGTCTTTGAGGTTCGAATTGGGAAGGCTAAACCAAAGGAACTTCCATTGCATGCTGTAATGACTGCACTGTCAGGTGTGAACAAGATAAGCGGTGCAACCATGAGACGTCAGTACACAGAATGCTTTGGGAAGTAAATAACAATGGCGGCCTCCTGCTAAATAAGTTTTATTTGAATATTACTTTAAGGGAAAATATTTGGCTTTTATTTTGCCACATATTTACTTATAACAGCAAAGTAAATGTTTGAAGTAGGACTGGGCACCGAAACACGGTACTACACCGGTACTAACCGAAAGCTGTACATGGTACAGATTTTTGGTACTTTTACTAAAAAATGTCCCTGTAAATGAGATGCTTCATTTCTTCACCTGCGCCGCTGCACGGGCGGAGACACAGGTGAGACGCGGAGGAGCAGGGAGCCCCTCCCCTTCTTTTAAATATAGTTGGCGACTGGCGTAGCAAGTTTCAGGTGAAAAATTCCAAAAACACTCTGAAGTTTGGCTGGATTTTGAAAAGGTAAACAGGAACAGAGCAAAATTCAACATATGCAATGAGATTTGTGCCACGAAAAACAGGAATTTCAGCAATTAGTCTGAGCCACGCATCCCATATGGAATTAAAGCTGCACTCGGTAGATTGGTAAACAAACAAGCTAGGTATGGCTAGCTATTTTACACAAACACGTCTCAGAGCTCTCACCCCTCCCGTCGGGTATAATCCATAGGCCAGCCTTCCCGGAGACATGGAACCATGCATTGCCATGGTAACAATACAGAGCAAAACTCCAGCTGTTGAAACGTTCCCCCAGGTTTTTCCTTTTTCTACCTCCAAGCGTTTTTTGTTTTCTGCTAACTGAAAAGGTGTTTTTCTTTTTGGGGCTCTGGTATTTTTTCCTAAAATTAAAGCGGTAACAGCCAGCTGTTTCTGTCCTTCTCTCACTTCTGGGGTGTTCTGCTGAAAAATGCACCAGGATGGAGGATCTAAGCAGTGAGGAAGTGCAGCGTTTTCGGCGAGACAGACAGTCGGATTGTCCAATCATTGCTTTCAGTCCGAAACATATGGTTTGCTGAGGTTTTTAGACAACAGCAGGACAAACACTTTATAGATTTCTTTCAGGGTTTTTTTTTTTTTTTTGGGGGGGGGGGGGGGGGGGTATCGCCACAATATTTATGATTTATGTATGTATGCTGTATGGGTATGTATATGTATGTGTGTATATATATATAAATTATGATAATTTTTTGTTATTGTTTGAACAAGCAACATGCTTCATTCTTGTTAAACTGCAGTAAACATTCAGCGTTTAGTTTAATCTAATTTACACTAATTGCTGAAAGGGTTTTTGGCAAGTAAACAGATTAATCTTCATTTAAAGCCTTTTTTAAAACTCAATTTTATTTGTATTTATTTAGTCTTTTTAAGGGGCAGAGTTTAATAAGAGGTTTTCTTTTCTTTCTGTTCCTTTTCATTCTTGGTTGTGTTTATCTGCATGCTTGTGTGTTTTATTTATTTAATTTATTTTGTTTTTTGTATACTTGAATGAAATAAAGTCATATATATATATATATAAAAGTGGGCAGCCCAGTCGTTTTCCTGATTTGGCAGTACTCCTTTAGCAGTCTGGCAGTACTCTTTTAGCATTAGCTTAGCGTAAAACACTGTAAGTGAGTACTGCCGGATCAGGAAAACGGCTGGGCTGTTTACAAATTGTTTTTGCCCACTTATCTAACTCTGAGGAATATGGCAATAGACAAAAAATCACTTTCTGGTGGAGTATCCCTTTAACTTGCGAGATGCAGCGCCGTGTTCACTTCAGTCTGATTCAGGGACTCCAAGCTTCCAGCCTCTGCTGTATCAGGTCAGGTGTGTGAGGGGAAGACAGTGACATAACAGAAAGTTTCTGAGGTAAGCAATAAATACCGGTAATAATAGTAAATGCATATATATATATATATATATATATATATATATATATATATATATATATGCCACAAAACGATGGTTTAAACGTTTAATACTTTTGTTATTTTCTCTCAGAATTATACATATAGGTACCAAAAAAAGTACCGGTATTGAAAACCAGGTATCATTAAAGTAGTAGTATCGAAAAATATTTAACGGTACCCAGCCCTAGTTTTAAGGCAAACTTGACTTAACAGTCCGGTATCCCTTAAACACTGTTCACCTCCTGGAGATAGCTCTCACGCCTGCTACTAGTTTTAATAAGTAAGTAGTAGTAAGTAAAGTTTATTTATATAACACTTTTCACAGAAAAAAATCACAAAGTGCTAAATGAAAAACATCAAATGTAAATTATGATTAAAAAGACACAAAACCAAAAGCATCAAGATAAAAAAAGATTTAAAAAATAGTTTTGTCCTGCAATTTTCCTCATTTTATATTCTGTTAAACTGTACACCATGTCAGATTTTCTACAAATAATACTTTGTGAATATCCTTTTTAGTGCAAAAAAAACACTATGCTTACTTTTTTCAGAAAGGTAATTTTAGAAAAGGAAACAACGTAGTGGGGTTTTAATGACAAACTGAAAGCAACTAAGTGACCAAACAAACCTTTTAAATTTGATTATTTGCTAAGTTCACATGATTCGTATGAATGAAAAGAAAATGCTGTAAATACATTTTTTAAAATGATAAATAGCCTGTATTTATAGAGCGCTTTCGAGAGTGTTGTACACTCCTCAAAACACTGTACAACAGTCATTCACCCATGCACACACACACAGACCACAGGTAATGTCTAAAGGGAAGAAAGAAACAAGATTGGAAGAAATAATTCTGTAATCCACTCTAAAGAATTACAACTACGTGTAAATAAATTAAAATGTGAAAGGGTCTCAAAACATTGCACAGTAGTGAGGGTACTTTCACATAGAATACAGTGTTTGTTGCATTCATAGCAAGGGTACTGTGCAGAGGAGGGGAAGAGAACAGACGCGCACAAATCAAATATGTTTGATTGGAAAACAACAACAAAAACAATTATCCATAAAACCATTTGTCTTCCCAGCTGCAGACTTTAGTTTTGGTAGAATTTATCTTTTCAAACTGCAAAATGGAAGTTGTTTGGGAGAATTGCACAAAGATTCTTTCAAAATTAAATTAATTTTAAACTTCAGAGCATTGAAGTGACACAAACAAACCAAAATGTTTGTGTGATTTTCCCTTGACTGAATTTGTCACAGAGCGCCACACCCAAAATGATTTTTTTAAATTCAAAAATATCTGGAAAGAAGATTCCATGTGATCCGTGTAGACTTAGTAAAAGCAGCCGAGACACCCTTCTACTTAAGGAGTACTACACTACAGAACACAAAGAGAAATGTCTGCCTAAAATTGTGTCGGTGGGATAATAATAATAAGATCTTCAAGCATACAAAGTTCTGTAAATATGAAAATATAAACCTAAAAAATGATGTGTTCATCTATCAGCTATCACACTGAAGTTAGAGAATGGAGCAAAAGCCCAAACAAAGAGCAGCTTTTAACAACACAATTCTGTTTAAAGAAATGCTGCCATCACCTCACGGTGCCTATCTGAGAACTGGATGATTTACTATAAACACTTGAATCACATCTTTATAGATCACTCCTTCTCTGCTCAATTCTTTGTTCAGAAAAATCTAATGTAAAAAGGTGATTATTTCTGTGTGGCATCTGAACACTGATTTACTGAAAATGTATGTTTGCTGTTACAGCACCAATACAATTTAAACACCCACTTCTCAAACTGACTCCTAACAAACCAACACTGGGGAAAGATTGGCCCAGCTCTAATCACATTCATTATGAACTTACAATAAATCTGACAAATTACTGCAATGCCAGCACCAATACACAGTTACCGTCTTCATATTATTAAGGAGGATAATTAATTAAGATTGAATCTTCAGCTTCAAATGACCAACAGCTCAGTCAACCAATGCATGACAACCAGAACAGCAAAACCCTGCTTTTCCTGATGTGTGGGAACAAATTAAGCTATAGAACCGGTTCAGACATGAAACTGATACCTGGCAGCTCCTCTTCAGATGAAGGGCCACCAGTAGGTCCATCTCTTGAAGGAGAGCTGCCAGGTATAAACAACTGGGACCAGATCAATCATGATGCTCGTCAGTGCCACGTCTGAATAGTACCAAAGTGATTAGACTCCACTATCATCCTCCTTGTGAAACAGCCCATACTCCTACCTAAGCTGGTTAGGGATTCTCTTATCTCTTTGTAACTCTCTCCACCCCATCCTCCTGCTTCACTTTCAGTGCTTTGGGGAAGCTGGGAGAGCTGCTGAGGGAAGGGAAAACGGGTGTTATTCACAGGCAGCACAAAGACACACCAAAAGTACTAAGCTCCTTTAGAAACAACACTGAAAGTATGACAAAGAATATCCTTATATAAAAGTTTTTTATTGGTGTGTGATATACTGAAGTTATGTCCATTAATTCAAGTGCACAAGTAATAATTTAGAAGTGTTGAAAACTAGGTATTAGAACATTATTAGGAAAATATTTTCCTTTAGTTTTTCATTGAATGTTTATGTTATGCAAACATGGTCACTGGTTTGTTTATTGATTATCAGCTTTTGTCTAAAAGAAGTTTTTAATACAACCATAGTGAAAATAAAACTGCCACACTACCAAAATAAATTTTATATGTAAGAAACTAACCTTACTTCAAACAAGTTGAATTTTACATCTTGCAGCCCACAGATATATATAAAAAATGGGAAGTATAACTTTTCCTTTCCAAAATCAACAAATGTTATGAGAAGCCTGTAATAGAATGACTAAACTGTAACATGTCCTAAAGAACTGCTTCCGTATGATCTGGTACTGATTATGTTCTGAGGCACAAATATATAGTTAAATCTGAGATGTGTTAAACAGGATGGGGTTTTACTATATGATCATTCTTTGGACCATTTAATATTGATTTTAAAAAAGCATTTAAATGTAAATGTCACCACATTTGCACTGTGTTTTTCAAAGTCATTGACTACAAAACACTTTACATCAGACAGTCATTCACAAGCTTAAGACAGTAGGCTACATTGTAGCCACAGAAGTCAAAATTAGGAAATTAATTCATTCAATCTGATATGGCAATATAAGCTACTGCTTCAATGGTACTGCAACTTAAATATCCCTAAAAGAATCAATTATTTATTGAACTGAACAGGCTCAGGGCACTGGAGCCAAAATCTAATTTTTGTGGGACCCAGAAATGCCTACAGAATTTTAAGTGTTTCCATGTCTGGTTTTCTCAAAACAAACATGGAAAAGATTAAAAAAAACAAGTGACACACATCACAGTGAATCTACTCAACACAAACATTATCAACCTCACAACTAATTTGTACGTTCATAATAATATGCAAAAGCTGCACTGGTGTTCTGAGCTTTTAAAACTCCAAATAAATTATAAACGAAATCTCAAACTACAGCCTACATTGTAACTTACTGGAATAACTTCAGAAAAGGAATGACCACAGAACTTTGACAATCTTTAAGAACACTTAAATATAAATGTAATTAAGATGTTGTTTACATGTCAAATATTAGACAATTTGTTGGGAGAGGCTGTATTAATATTCAGTATTACTAAATGACAGCATTAACTAACTAATCAAACACTATCATAGAACTTCCAATTTATGTATAAGCCAGATTTTATTGTTACTGAATCAGTTTTAACCCCTTGATCTTTATTAATAACATAATTGAACTGGATCTTAGTCTAACTGCAGTTGTCTACTTCAAACCATCAAATGAGAGCGAGAAAAAATGAAACAATTACATAATTCCTGCTAGACAAAAAGAAATACAGGTAACTAGTAAGCCTAACAATTTTGACACAATTGGTTCTGCAATTATTTTAAAAAGCCATTTAAAATATAAAAGGTTTTCAGTCAGTATCCTAACAGATGTGTCATATTTCCATCACCACCACCACATTGTTTCCATTTCTGATGTTGATATATACCATATATAAAACTTTAGATATAAAAGTAATCCAACTAAGCTACAGATTTGTTACCATGTTGTGCTAAGTTTAGCCAACTCACTGGGCATGTAGCAGTTGTTAGATAATAAACAGATAAATAATAAATCCATCTTGTAGCAACTAAGCATCACTATCTAACATTGAAAAGTCAAAGCTTTGCCAGCACAAAGTTGTTATCTGGATTTAATTGCTACATATAAATATATGCCTATAAAAAGGCATGCTTTTATTGTGTTAGGTCCAAAATCAACAGAATTTAACCTTTAATTAAAATGGCCTTGAATCTAATCTTCAGAAAGATCCACTTCCAGCTGAGAGCCATTTTAGTCAGTTATGTTTCAAGAAGTAGACAAAGGTCTTTCAATTAGTTTATTATTATTAATTAATTACCTGCCTCATCCCCTGACATACTTACTTTGATAGCTTTGATTCCAGACTTGGTGATTTGAGTCATCTTGGCCTTGGAGATGGGCGGCTTGTACTCTGTCAACGAGTACAGCTGAAAGATGAAACAAGACATCAGAGAGTATTACTTTACTTGATAAATTTTACGTTTTTCTCATCATCCACCCAACAAAAACAATGTCCAATGCACCCTCAGTTCTTCAGGTTTTAAAAACAAATAATCTCCTTTTGGCTTTGCTGTTGATGAAGAGGTCAAATAATTAAGCCTTCTTTTGACTCGGGCGACTTGTTTTGAGTAATGCTCTCAAAAACACGATCATAACTACCGGTATTTAATGTTGGGTATTAAATCTAAAAGCTAAGCTGTCCGTGTACGGTAAGTGAGGTCATCATTTACACCGACTGTGTTACAGCCCACAATCATTAATAACGCAATGCTACTTGCTAAATGAGCCATCTGATAGCTAACAGTAAACATACGATAGCTAGCATAACTCGCATCCTGATAAAATCAACTACACCCAACACAAATAAAAATATAAGACAATAAATACAACAAAGTTAATCTTTGATATCGGTTAGTTTGCACAAGTTATCACGTAAATTGCAGTTTCGATTAGCTTTAAGCTACCTCATATTCGTATAAAATAAATATGAAGAGACTTTTTATGCTGAAGAGATATACGTATGTAGGCATAGTTGTCTCTCATTTGCACATCCGACCATATATTGCAAATAAATTACATTGTAAATAACGTTATGAACGGCCTGTGAAGCACTGGCCTCCTTTTACACTTTGCTACTTGATGCTATTGCTAACGATAGCCAACTAGCTCCCCGCAAATGTAAATTAAGACAACACATCCTCAAACTGTTCGATATATTTTGCGTTTCAAACAAACCTCGTTGTTGAAGGCTTTAACTGCCTCCATGGCGTTGTATTTCGGCTATCAGCGTACTGTAAATATTTACAGATATCTCATTAACCGGTATAAGACGTGCATGCTCGACGTTTGGTGAGATGGAGGAGACTGCCAATATGGCGCTTAACCTCAATAGAAAATATGCATAGACGGGCGACTCCTAGCGGCCACTTTGGGGCACTACAAGTTGGACCAACCTGTATGAAAGATTCTCGTTCAGATATTATTGTTTATTCTAAAAAGGAAAAATGTATAAGTGGGTATCTGAATGGAAAATGTGGCATAATTTATCCTAGAAATAATTACCTTCAAATATTCGAAAATTTTTGGTTAGGAAGAATGCTCAATCTGAAATGTCCTTTTTATCTTAAAAAAATTAGAAAACAAAACAGCAATTGAAAATTCAGACAAAACTTTATTTTTTTATATACAATAAAGTACATTTTTATATTATATTTAACATGAAAACTCAACATTACTAATTTATAAACTATTTATTCAAATATTTAACATGCCTAAAGAGAAAACTATGAAACCGGGAGAAGCATTGTTATTTATGGAGCCAGCTGGATCCTGTTTAGCAGGTCTTACATGACTGTAAGCTCTTGGTTTGACCTGTGAATCTTAAACCTGTAGCTGTAATCACATAATTTCAATCAATAAAGAGTATTATTGTTTAGCATCGTGTAGCTAAATTTACTCCAAGTTCAAATTTGTTTTTATTCAACATTTTTAAGTAAAATAAATAGATTGTGTCACACTTTAACAAGCTTAAATGGTCCTTTTCCATGTATAATCCTGAAATTAACAACTATCTAAACTATCAAATATCTAGACATGCAACAAATGAGCACATTTTTTAAATATGGACTGAAATTATGCCATAAGAAACTCCCCAAAATCACAGTCACCTTGTGCTAAAAAGCATCATTGAACACTGTAGCTTACTACATATTAAATATAATTACGTATACTGCAATGTGTGTTGATAAAAAATGCACAAATGTATTGTTTACTGAGACCCTTCTCATTTTAGGTTTGTTTGGATAATAAATGACCTACGTTTAATTTTAACATACACTAAAAAAAAGTGACTCCTACAAGTCTGAAATCATAAGGCTTACAGTTTATTCTGTTAAAGCAGACTTGTGTTCAGTCTTCAAAGTATAACTAAAAAGAGATCACATTTTGAGAATACAAACAAATCCTTGCAGTGGGGTTGCTGTGTAACAGACATTGATGGTGCATGGCACCAATAACTGGCAAGCATCAAGTTAAAAACAGAAAACAGAATTTGTTCTCTACAGAAGAATACAAGTAGATAAATTACACATTTTAAACCAGTGTTTCAATCAGAGAACAAATAATGCATTATTACAACGTGCTCCATTACTTCATACAAAAAACACATTTATGCATTCGTTTGGAGAATTACAACATAAAAAAGTCAGATGTAAAATTAGCTAATCCTACAAACTAAACAGTAAAATAATACTAAACTGCTTTTATCTCCATGTTAAAACTAAAACAATTCATGTTGAAAGGTATTTAATAATCCATTTGACATGGAAACAAAGCGTTAACGATAGAAAATCACAGCAGTGTGTGTGTGTGTGTATTCACAAAGTACGTAGTCCTCTAAGACCAAATGGTCTATAAACTGGTTTCTGAAACACCATCAGCATCTTTTGGTGCCACCTTATGGTTTTCCTTGACACATATCTCCTGAATGAGGGGCCCGTTGGCCTCCTTCCACTGTCTGAACTTGTCTGAGGTGAGCTCTGGGTCTGACAGCACCTGGTCTATCATCTGCAAGTCGGCTTCTTTTGACTGCAAAGAAAAAAAGGAAGAAGATATTAAACATGCAACCAATTCGTAAGATAAAGATCTCGGTTTTCATAAAGATCACACAGAAGATGCACCTTTAACGTGCTATTGAGAGCCCTCATATGATGCAGCTTATCGTTGATAGTCTGGTTTTTACAGCGTTTCACAAACGAGGCTCTGAATTCTCTTTTAGTGGAAGGTTTGCGATCTCCTATTGGCGAGAGGCTGGCTTTTTTTAGATGAATATACAGCTTCTCCATCTCATCTGAGCCATCCACATGATGACCTGTAAAAAGATAAGTCACACTAGTTTACATGGTCCTCATCCACAAAGAAATAGTAACTACAAGCTGTAAGGGATTTAAAGAAAACTCAAGCTGCTGTACAACATTTTATAAAATATAATAAGAAAATCAGGAATGCAGGAGAACAAGACTGTACCAGATAATACACTGAATCCTATTTTTTCAATGGAAAAACAAAAAGTTTTTTCAAAACAATAATAAATAAATAAAGTCTCTACCTTCATCTTGAGGCCCTAAAACATCCGCCTGTTCTTCCCCCTCTGCTGCAGGGATTTCCTCATTGGACCTCGTTGAGTCTGAGGAGCCCTGAGGAGCCGCGTTCTCCAACGCTGCCACTTCCACCTCCTCGGTCTCATCTTCCTGTGGGGATTCATGTAAGTGAATCTGAGCCGAACACACCATGGCCGTTTCCCCAGCGGGTGCTGAGAGAGGCGCCTGAGACACCAGGTCCAACCAGGAATGGCGCTGCTTGGTTAGCGAAGAGGCGGAGCTCTGCGAGGTCATTGTACTGACAGGGGAGGAAAGTAAATCACTGGCTACTGCAGTGGAGTATGGAGGAGGAAGCGTATCCTGAAAGATGAGGGATTTACAGTTAATCCAGCACTATTTTCCTGTAAATACAACCAAGTTATTAAACGATCAAATCCATCTTGGACAACATGTCTATCAGCTGACCTGATGTGTGCTCTCAGGTGGATCCGATGGGTCCGCCGAGCCTCGTAGGGTCTGCTCAGAGTACGGCGGAGGGGGGATCTCTGTGTTATCAGCTTCTTCATGGTCACTGGCTTCACTGTAACACTCTGAACGTACACGTTTGTGTGGAAAAAGCACAAAAAACAAACAAAATCACAAACTAAGTTTATTTATTTGACTTTTGTACTGTTAATTCATAGCTCCCTACTGAAAAAATACTGAAAACCAATTCCAAAACCAGAGAAATTATATAAGAGGAGCTGAAAATCCAGACCCAGCTTTCTAAACGCTGATAAACCCAACAGAGACAGGTGGGAGGCACCAGGCGCTTACCTACTGCTGTGTTCTGTTCTGTTTGCTCATACTGAATGGATGCTAGTCCAAGTTTATTCAACCACCTGAAGATAACAAATAATTCATTATTATTACATTTCTGACACAAATACCTTACTTATTCTTGAAAATATCCTTTTAAACACGGTGATATTTGAATACAACTCACAGGTTCATGTCATCATGGCTCTCAGCAGCAAAATAAAACATCATGACCTGAGGATGGCAGGCTTTAAACGCACTGCGAGGAGAAGACAAAAAAGACGAAATCATTTAGAAAGATGCCAAATATGATCTAAAGATAATCAGACTCTAACACAAACTTTAAAGGCAAACTAATATAATTTAGACCACAATTCCTCATCTGCAAGCATCAGAAAGTATATGAACCTAATTCATTTAAAGGTGCATTTAGAGTCAGGTGTTTTTAATTAATGGAAAGACAATCAGGACATAAACCTATTAGAGTTCAACGCGCTGTCTTAAGGGTCAAATGACCCATTATTACTAGAAAATTCCAAAGGTCCCAAAATACGAACCGTACAAAGATGAAAATCATGGTACAAATGAAAAGGATTACTTCAAGACTCTGAATAGGAAGAATCTCTGACACATTTGGCATGAATTCATCAAATTTAATTCATTGTTAGCCTTTCCAAAAAGGGTCAGAGCAAGACTGTAATGTTTCTGAATGAAGGAAGACAAAATCTTGACTTTAATAGAGTAGAAATGTTGTGAAACAAATGGTTTATTTAAGAAAAAGAGCTATAATCTTGAAATAAGTCATTCTGAATAAATTAATGAGCTAAGATGATGTGCAGAACAGATCATAATTCCTGGAAACCTTTATTATCACTCATTGTTGCACGAGACACTTCTGGATCTCACAGATCCTCACCCATTCTGCTCAGTAACTATAATTACAGAGAGTTTAAACTCTTTAAATAAACAGAAACTATCACAACGTGTTCACACGAGATACTAAAACATCTGAATTTTCTTTGGGATTAATAAACTATTTTTGAATTTAAATTGCATTTCAACAAATAAAAGACCAAGTTTAACATTTTTACCCCTTTTTCAAACTTCTTTTATGAAAAGTGTGATGTTTTAGGTGAGATCTATGCAAGAAAATTAAAAGGATTAAGAAACCTCAAACCCCTGCTGGGATACAATCAGTAAAACAAAGCTGCGGGAGAAGTAAAAGGGAAGTTCAGTTGCAATTATTGGGGAAAATGTTCGTGTTGTTTGACTGGTATACACTTTTTATGATTACTGCTTGCTTTCAACTTTCGGCCGATTATGTCATCTGATCCAAATACGGCAAAACCTAAGCAGAGAAACGGTGAGCTTACTGTTTCTTCTTGCACTCGATGGCTACGTCTACCATGAAGTTGGTGAGATCGATGTAGCCTTCAGCCTTTTCTGCCTGCGACACACAGATTGGACAACAGTGAGCTCTGACACACCGTGACAACTTGTAACCACTTCCTGACGACTCCTGTTGAGGAGATCCGACTGCAAGTGAATCAAGCATGTCAGCATGTCTGCATGATGTCCTGTTGGCGACACTCAACACATACAGGAAACACAGTGACAGTGAACAGCAGAAGTGGAAAAAACTAATGTGACTCATTTGCAGTGTAGGGGTGTGTGTGTGTGTGTGTCTCAAAGCATGATGTGTTAGATTAAAGCTGTATTGTGAGTCAGTGGACTGAAGTTATAATATAGTGAGTGCAAAGATTATGTAAATAAAAAAGCACAGTAGAATAGATTTTTTCATTTTTACATAATTATTTTACCTTCCCCCCCCCCATTTTTTTTGTTGATTTAAACTCAAATAGAGTATATTAAATCAATGTGAAGAGCATTTAAGGAAAAATGATCAAAAATGTTCAGATTATATCAACACTTCAGTTAAAACACCTAAACTCAAACACTGCTGCTGAATTCATGGCCAAGATTTGACAGTTTGACTTGATGATTACATATTAGGTCAGTGTGAGGTTTATTTTTTTAAGCACGCTTTAACTTTTTAAATATATCATTAGATCAGAAAGAAGGGCGTGTTCCTGTACAAAAAAATGAATTATAGATCCAAATCCCAAGCTGGAAATGTCATCAACAGCTTTTCACGTTCGATTTGTCTGTTTAGGAGTTTCCATCCTGCCTCTGCTTGTGTTGCCAATTTACATATAGAGAACAAAGATAGGTGTTATTTTAAACAGTACCACGGAGACAGAAGCAGAAATGCTGAACAAACATGCTTTGACATTTTGTCATATGACATAATACCATAAACTGCTTTGTTATAATAGAAAAATGACCAGCCAGTGTAATGGGGCAACTCAAAGCGATAAACAGGAACTGGATTGTTTAAACTCTTTTGTTTAAGGATTTAGATTTCATTGCTTTTTAGGTAAGAAAAAAATGGACATGTCTACATCACGGATAGGAAAACTGATAAAATAGCGGTTTACTCACAAGCTGGTTTGTGTACCAGTACAGAGCCGTCTTTTTCAGAACAAACCAGTACTTCTTCCACTTTATACTCAGGAACCCTTTGCTCTCTTTCTTCCTGTACAGCCAGCCCTGGTGGTCTGGGTGACCAAGGTCCTTGACCGATATGCGTCTCCTGCTCATTGTACCATTGCCTGTTCGTAAAAAACAAAATGCACACACACATAAATCCACAGAGTCCTTCTGTTAGCAGAAGAAAAATCATAACCTTAACGCTTCCACTTGAGTCAATGTAGGTCACAGGGCTCGATCAACAACCAACTAATATCTAAAAATAACACTGAAACAACCCACACAAAATCTAGAAACAGTTAGCTCAAAGGGCTTTATGAACACTACCTGATTTGATAAGAAAACAGCCAGTAAAACCACAAAACACTAAAGTTAGCCTCTCATAAGAGAAGAGACATGCAACAGAAAGCCAGCATAAAAAAAGAAGCGAAATGAAAGTAACCATTGGTTGTCTGAAACCCCCTCGGTACAGACTAATTAACCTGTCACCTCACACACGCCTACTGGTGCTCTAAAGTGTGTCCAGAATGAAAAGAGGCTGACTTACCTCCTCGGCTCTTCTTCTTTGATTTGTGTCGTAGTGAGACCTTCAGAGGAAGAAGGACGAGATAAAGCTGTCAAATTCAAATTCTAGAGACGATCGTCTAGAACATCCTGTTTCTCACATGCAGTCGGTTTAGGTGCTGCTCTCCACTTTCTAACATTTCTGATTTGAAGTTTTTGTCTCTCTTTAAAGTTTGTCTCCTTTATTTCCTAACTATCTTTGTGAACATGTGAATTAAATAAAAACTAATAAAAAAAACAAGATGACAGACTACTGTCCACCCTGTAACGCTGTCCAGTTCACACTGCTAGAACAGACATCAAACTTGATCAGCATAAAACAGAAAAAGCAGAAGTAATACCTTATTAAATGTCAGTAAAATTGAATACTTACAGGGTTGTAATCATCAGCAGCCATTGATGGCGTCACAGAAAGAGGGAAGGCAGCCTGTAGAGAGAAACCAGAAGAAAAACGTATTGACAGATGTGCAGGTTGACAACATCTCTACTCACAGATAATCAGACAAAAATGATTTTTTTTTTTTGCAAACGGAAGTGGCGTCATATTCAAATGAACAGACAATAAAAAATTTTTCTATATCAGCTTTTATTGGGAGACAGACACACAAAAGCTGAAAATGTGTAAGAAAAGTTTAGAATTTCACCATTTCTTGAACAGGAAGTTGAGTCAGATAATGGACTGAAAACTTTAAAGTTTTGCTCACAAACAGCTCTGACTCACAGCTTTTTGTCACAATGTTCACTGTCAGCAATTACACTCATATTCTCAGGCTTAAGTCAAGGAACTGGAGGAAAATTGATGAAAACAAAAACTGCTTTTAAACATTTACATTTCAGTGTGCTGTTAACACCCTAAAAGCACACAGTGAAATTGAGAAATCCAAGCTGCCATTTCATTGACCAACTTCCTCTGCATTTTTGAGTTCCTTATTTCTAAAGTTAAAAAGCCGCCAGAGAGAAAGAACATCCTACACATATAGTCCCGAATATGTAAGGGTTTTTTTTTCAGCTAAAAGTCTTCCATGATGCTATTTTTGTCATTTCACAGAGATAAAAAAAATCTCAGTTACCTGTTACACTTCTCAAAATGTCCAAAATACCTCCCCACTGGTCTATTTTTGTAAACAAGACAATAAAATTTAAATTTGGCCCCAGAATAAATAGTTTCAGTAAAGATGACAACTAGCTGGTTGGTTTCTGCTGCAGAAACACAGCATTCAAATGTCCTGCATACACGTGTCTTAAAATTAAAGCTAAAATATTTTTAAAGGGCAACAGCTTTTATATTGCCAACCTCCCTTATAGCTCTCTGAGTAAAAGAAAGCTTTTGCTAGAGGTTCTCATCTACACCTCGGTCTTACACCAGAGCTTGTTTGTTGTTTTCCGGATGCTTATGATTGACAACTTGATTATGTTCCCCCACATTAACCACAGCTCAAGCCTGACAGAGCGTTTATGCAGTCAGTGTTTGGTAACTAACTTCCTGGTTTTATTTAATTTTTTTTTTACATTTATTAATTGTTTTTAACCAAAACTAAAAGTGAAGCACTGATCAACATCAAATACATTTATTAGAAAATGTAAAAGTATTTTTCAATGTCATATATAAATAAAAAGGTATGCCTTACCCCTCTGTGTGCTTAGTTGAGTGATTTATCTCTTATCATGTTTATTTCTGCAGGAGCTTAGATTGCATTGTCACCAACTGCACCAAATTAAACTGTTAATAACGTCTAGTGATTAGAAATACTTAAAATAAATAAA
This sequence comes from Callopanchax toddi, assembly GCA_006937965.1. Lineage (NCBI taxonomy): Eukaryota > Metazoa > Chordata > Actinopteri > Cyprinodontiformes > Nothobranchiidae > Callopanchax > Callopanchax toddi. Next base: position 1,939,300 of record SSNR01000090.1, on the reverse strand, counting down.
TAAACAAATGTCTGATGGTCGGAATTGTACAGTACTTGTTCAAAAAATCTGAAGCTCATAAAATGGAATGTTTGACCATCGCAGTAGTGAAAAATCTGACATTTCCCTGTTCAGTGAACTCACCATCACTAAGTGCTAATTCAAACTAGCAAACAAAGTTTTTTACCTCAGTAATTATAATTCTAATGTTATTCAGAAATAAAATACAAACAAACAAAAAGTAATTTATTATAATAATTTGAGAATAATTTAAAGCAGCCTATTTTGGTAGTATAGGTCAAAAACTGTACACGAGTCAGAAATCGGTGTAGGAACACCTGAATCAGTGCCTTTCTACATAAAACAACATACCACAAACAAGCAGGAGCACATATTTAAAAATGATAACAATTAGAAAAAATACTACTATATTATGGTCACAATTTGAAGCTAAAACACGTTTTGCTAACATTTCACACACTTTCTGTTAAAGTTAGCACGTTTTGCTGCTAGTAAACAAATGCGTTGAAATGTCATAGTTTAACACAATTTCAACAAAAATAACTACAAACCTGCCACCACAGCCTCAGTGAACGTAGTTTTTTCCGAAGTCTCTGCTCAAAGTTTGACCAAACTTTGGCGAACATTTTCAGGACACAAACAAAGACGAAAATAAAGAAAAGCTCGTCTGGTTTCAGGTGAATTCAAGGCCTCTTTGGGTGTAACCTTTACAATTCAAAGAGGGCACCACCCTACTCAGTTGTCTTCTTTTTAATGTTCAACGCAGGTACAACATGAGGGGAGTTTTAGCTAATCTTTATCATGAACTCAGATCAAGCTGATGTTGTTTTTACAGACTTAGTTTGCAGTAACCAAGTCTTGCCACGAGGTGTCGCCAAATCACAATTATGCAGGGCATGAGTTCTAAAACGATCTAGAGTTTCTGTGCCTGTCAAGTGCTTTTATTGTCACTTTTAGTGGATAAATCAATTGCAATACAAACATAATTTTAGTCAAGCTTACAATTTTAAAAAAGTCTGTTACTGAATGTAAACTGTGTTAGTTGATGCATGAAAATTATTTCAAAACTTTTGGGTGAATAGTCCAAATTAAACTCCTCAAAAAATGGCAAACATTGTTTCAGTCGATCATTTCTCCCCTTTATTGATGCCAACTGGTGTTTGTATTTTATATTGTTGAAAAGCCTGATTAGTTATCTCCACTATGAGGTTTAACGTATAAGGATTAGTGAAATGAGAGACACAAATTCAAGTGTGTTTCCCTGAAAAGTAAAAGTACATCCCCTGCAATATTCTGTTGTATTCTATTGTTTTATAGCTTCAAGTGCTGCCAGGTGTGTGCCAGTAACAGGTGTATGACCAGCACCTGATTGGCACATAATTGACTCACATTTTTTCAGTTTACATTTGGGTTAAAAAGAGTTAGTGTGGTATCTGTACTGCAAACTGGACTTATTTTGCTGTCTATAAGTAAAAGTGAAACTGGCCTCAACTATTTAGTGCAGATTTTTTATTTTAGTAAATAAAATTATCTTCTAGAATCTTTAAAACCTTTCTGCAATGCAGCATGCACCATTCACCCAAACTCACAGTAAGTGCTCCTGTTTGATGTGTCATGAGGTCACAACTGAGCTGCATGGTTGCTTTTAAACTTCTTTAAGTGAAGACGACTAAATGTAACAGCCACCTCTGAGTTAAAAGGGAAAAATAAGTGTTTCATGTTACAACGTCCACTCAGTGTTGTGGGAACAACCGTCCTGCCTTTCAGCACTGCTCACTGTCTGCAGGTCTGCAGCCACAACATCGCCTCTCGAGCTTCTGGCCTAAAGAACGTCTGTCTCTGTAAACACATTCCTAATTCCTGCATGAATATGGGCTCTATTTAAAATTCTTCTAAAACAGACAAGAGCCTTTTCACTTGTTATTGTAACAAGTGGTCTGAAGTGACTGAGAGAGCCCCCTCCTCCCTCTTTTCATGCTCCCTCTCCCATTTGTTCACCCTGTTTTTCCCATCCATATCAAGTAACTTCCTTGTGTCACCTAGACAAACCTCGCCTTGGACATTTAAATGATATTACATGATATTAAAATCAGGCTGATTTTAATAATTAATAGTTTATATGCATTTTTTTATGGAAGTGAGGTAATCTTGTCTGCGACTCGTGTCAAAGGCCTCCAGGATTCACAGGAGCGCAGATTTGTCACACCACTGTAGCTCCATCTCCCACTAATGATTCCTGCTGAGAACTGTCATGGCACTTAGCTAACACTCCCGCCCCACCACCCAGAAACTGGATGTGTGTGTGTGAGAGAGAGAAATGAGCAAAGGGGGGCACACAGACTAGCTTTCATTCAGCTGGTAAAACTCACATGGTGTAAAAAGGGGGGAAGGGAGCAGGAGTGATATCCGATTCTAGCTTGGAGGCTGTGTCCCTCACCTGCTGCTTGGTGGTGAATGCCCAGTTGACCTGGCATTGATTCTTAGCACTGAATGACTAGGAGTTTCAGACACACGCTTAAATTATTTAAACAAAAAACAGTACCACATCCTTGTTATTATTTCTTCTAAAGTCACAATTTAAAGAAAAATCAGTATTTCTACTCATAAAGCTTCAGTGTTCAGATTCTGCATGCACATGCAGCAAAACAACCCCCCAGTTTGACTTCCTGCTCATTTCAATTCCACACTTGCCCAAACTGGAGGATGCATGATCAATTTTCCACCTGAGATACATTTAGCCCAGTTATGACACGCGTGATCTGCTGCATCTGACCTCCATGTAATCATCCTGACATGTGCTTATTAAACAACACAGAGCCAAGGAGCCTCTACTAACAGAGAAAACCAATATAAATATCACTAACTGATTGTGCATAACGACCTTTAATGGATCATCTGGAATGTTTTATTCTGGTCTTTTATTCATGTGGGTCCCAAGTTTTGAGATGATTTCCAGAATTTAACTAAAATAAAAAAAAAATAAATCTTAACAGAAGAATTTTGCACTATTACTGATATTTGATGTGACAGCTGTTAGTTAAAAATTAATTCCCTTGTCGATTTAGTTTTTAATTTTTCTATATTTCAACCATGCAGCCATATTTGGCGTCACCAGTCTTTACTATTGTAATATTGTGAGCCTGAAACAAAATAACTGAAAAATAAGTGAAAACATAAAGTCATCATTACGTTTTCAGGCCATTTGTTGCGCTTGTGGTGAATTTTTAATGGTTTTGTTTCCGTTTACTCATTTTAATATTAAAGAGCAAGTTGCAGGTTAGAGGCCCCCTTAAACAAATGTTTAGAGAAATATAATAGAAACTTGTTCTGAATAAAATTTACACAAATTCAACTTATTTAGACTTTTTTTTAAGTATAGCATGTCATTATACTTTTATACAATTTTTTGTACTTTTTGGGAAATCTTTTTGGAAATCAGTTTTCCAACAGAAGGATATATTTATTTCTACCAGCTGATTTAAATTGTTCTGTTAAAAAACTTTCCAGATGGTGTTGGTTTTATTTCACCTCTGTCATCTGGTTTGTGTGTATCAGAGAAATTGCACCACATGATGTTTTATCTTTAATTTTATATTTGCGTTTACATATTTCTATATTTCATTTTTTACCATTATACTTTAGCTTTTATACATTCTTTACCTAACTGTAAATAAATGATCTAATAATTTTATTTGTTTGTAATTGAAGCTCTTAATTTTGTCACCTTTCATAAAGACGGGAACCAACTAAAATCCTCAAACAGCAAAAAGCTTTTAGGAGATTGACACTGATTTATGCTGATGTGTGGTTTTTTAATCAGAGGGGTGAATTTTCGGCTACTTACTGCTTGAGAGAAGGACCAAGATCGGAAATGTGGTTGATTGTATCTGTGGGAACAAGAGATAGATGGTTCATGGTTTGAGTTATTGCACAAGCCAAGAAGATTCAAACTTATTACACATTAAATAAGACAAACTGAGAAAAACCCAACATATTTACTTTTTTGTCTGTTGTCTCTTTAAATTACTGACAGATCTTTTCTCTTTTACATGTTCCATCTTGTTTTATGATTAAAAAGTGCTAAAACTTTAGGTGCTCTTTTCCCAGATCGACCTGCTTAAATCCATGTGACAGCTGATTAAAGCCACTGTCAATCAACAGCCACGTGTTCATAACATGCACCAGCGATGAGTCAACTTCTTTCCTATCAGATTCTTCGTTGCATGTCCCAAATGTGAGTAATTTGTTTTGATCAAGCGTGAAGCAGAGCGGATGTGATGTGCTTGTGTGCAGCTCTGAGAATAGAAAGAGCCGAGGATGGATGAGGGGGGTTTGTTATTAATAAGGGCATTAATGAGTGTCCTCAGACTGCATCAGAGACCAGAAGAAGTCCACGGGTCAAGGATGACATGGAAACTGCAATCCTTGTGACTAATTTAAAGTGAGATCATGCTATTTATTTTAAGAAGCTCAGAATAATCAGGATTTGTCTTGATGATGATGATATTTCTGAAGGAGCTTCTCATTGGCTGTGGGACATGTTGGAGGTCCATGGAGATGACTAAGTTCCTAACACTCAAAAGATAAATTAAAATTATATACTCTTATAAAATAACCTGCATAGTGTTGAATATGATGATTCTTATCTCCATGTTGTGTACTTTTAGTAGATTTTCCACGGTGGTAAAAACAGGTCACCTCTCACCTTTGGTCCGTTTAACAAAAGCTCCACAGCCTGCTGACTGACTGTCACTCCCGGTAGGAAAATCAGGCCCACCCTGCTCAGATGTTTCTCATATGACCTACAGTTTATATGTAGAGAGGCAGAGAAACTCACCGGTTCAGGAAGTCACTGCTAGAGAACCAGTCGTGTCCCTGTGAAAGAGTCAAACGGTAAATCATCCAACCTGAAAGGCTCAACTTAATGAAAACTCACTTATGAGCTTTTAAACCACTTCTTTTTTTAAGCTGACGGATTTTTATACTTCAAAGTTAATATTTTTCTGTCCTGGTAAAATAAAAACTTCTTCCCTAAAATGCCACTGTGTAAGACCTATATGAAAAATACATTTGGAAATGATTTTAAACCAACATTTTCTTGGTAAAAGTACAAAATATGACCAGAAAACTAAGTTCTGACAGAGTTTCTTCTAAATTTAATGCCTGCAAGTTGGGTCAAATAGTTTATTAGTCTAAAATAATTGAATTTTTTTTTTTAACTAAAAAAAACTTCTAATTATTTCAGGTAACTTGTGGCAGAGACATTTTTAGACTAAAAGGAGCCTGAAGGATTTCTTTTGATTGATTTTCTGCACCATCAAAATATATTTTTGCAAACTCAGTCGTCCTTATTTGGGAACACTAGATTTTAATTTTGAATGTAAAAAATTGTTATGTATATTTTTAAAAACTTACTTTTTGAAGTTTAGAACTGCTAGTTGTTTAAAACTCTTACTGAAAAAACACATGAACTTAACATGTTTTTCACGTGAGCCCATGTGGAAAAACATGCGACCACACAGGAACATGAACATGCAAGTGTTCCAAGATCACATGAGAAACATGAACAGAACACGTGTTTTACATGTGAAAACGTGATTTTTTCCCCCCATGTGAAGTTCCCATTTTTTGTTCCAAATTCACATGGGAAATGTGGAAAACATGTTTTTTTATCACATAGTTCACATGGTAATTTCACATGTTCCCACATGTGATTTCCACATGTGAAGTTCATGTGTTTTTATTGCTTGCATTTACATTAATGAGGTTGTACTAACTCCAATAGGTGAAAAAGAAGGTAAAAATGTAAGAAAAACAATATTTTAATAGTTGCCAAGAAAACTTAATGTTTAAAACTAAATGTCCACAAACTTTAGTGAACGAACTTTATCAAAGATCTTTAAAAATGTATATTTTGCAAAACAGTTTGACGTAATTCTGAGGTGGAGAAACACAGTTCCAAAGCCTCATTTTGTTTTTTCAGATAAAATCTGATTATTATGAGACAAAATATTAAAACACATTTGGATGAATTTAAAGAGAACTGCTGTATTTTAAGTGTCTTTATGTCTGTTACCCAGTTAAAATTTTGTCAAAAAAAACAAAAACTCTGAAAGGAAAATTTTTGAAAAATACATCAATGGTTCCAGGGTAAAAAAGGCTCCTAGAAAACTGATTCACTGATATTAAAATGTTTTAAATTCTAAACATTTTATACACTGGTTTTGTATTTTAGTTAAAGATGGGTCTTAAACTTCTCAGGAAATGACTGCATTTTGTTTTCAATTAGCCTTTTACACAGTGTCCCAACTTTAATGTAAATCATTAAAAAGTATAGGGAATAAGAGACTCTGTGCAGCTAAACATTGTAATTGTTTCTGATCTGTTAACACAAAAGTTTGGTTGTTTAATAAAGACAGCAATTTATGTCCACATGCACAAACAAGCAGTAACTTAGCATTTTCATTCCCGCGTAACCATTTGAGATGTGCAGGCATTAAATGTTAGTGGTTAGCAAACTTGTGCAGTAGTTTGAGCAGAGTGCAGGTAGTGCTTTAAGGCAGACCGCAGGTTTTCAGAAAGTGCAAATTAGAGAGAACCGCAGGCGACTACAGCTCAGCAAGCACGGGCAGAGGAAAACATGGAGACAAGAGGAGGAGAGGAGAAAAGAGGCTCCTCAAACAGTAAATACATGCACTAAGAGAACAGCAGGCAAAGGGGGAGGAGGTGAGCGGCGGGTCGTTTTTAATGATGGTCAGAACTTTAGTTTCATGGTGAAAGGTGCTGATCCTCTGCAGAGAAACATTTGTCAAACAAATGGAAGGCAAGGTAACTCTAAACTGCTGTTTAAATGTTTAAAAGACAACATATGTGCAGGAAAAAGATCCCCTGATGGAAAACCTGCTTTGACCATATGGTCCCCCAGCTGGATTTTAAATTTCATTAAAGTAAGAAGTAGTTGCATAAGCATCTGAGACACAAGGGGGGGGGGGTAACTTGACATAAGCTCTCATGTTTCAGAGCATGCTTAAAAAAAACAGAAGCAGCCTTTAAAACAGCCTGTTCCCGCATTCGACCCCGGAGCAGAAAATATTAATAACTAAACCTGCTTTTCACGCTCAGTTTTCAGATTCATTATTAAAACACACTCGGCAATCATTCAACAAAATAAAGACAGCACAAAAGTTCACTGAAATGAACTGCCATTTTTAATAAAAAGCTTTTCAAATTTTACAAAAGGCAGAATAAAAGCAACAACAGACACTTCCTGCAGTTTCTTAAATAACACTGTTCTGTTTCATGTGGTCGTGAGCTACCAGGAGGCATTTAGACCAGTTGATCCTAAAAGAGCGAGCTTTTACTCTCAACACGAAGGCCCTTTAGGTGGGTAAACAACGCAGAGCAAACTGAAACACAAGGTATAAAACGTTCACTGTTACAGAGTGCATAGCTTTAAAACATGCACAGAAATTTGCTAGTGAGAGCATGTAAACATCTTTTGACTAACCAGTCGACTGAAGTGACTGTAAAGGTCTAATGCATAGCTTACAAGAGGCAACCAGTGGCAGACTGTGACTGATAACAAAAATCCAGCTCAAGAAAACAAATGTAACATTCAATCAAAAGCAGTTACACTAACAAAAAATACTGTTATACTTGATTTATTTTAATTTTATAACTTACTAAAAATGAAAAGCACATAACTGAGGAGCTTCGATATTTGAAGCTTTGAATGTTTTGTACCAGAATGAATTAAAAAACAATGACATAACTTAGCATACAGAAGTCTCCTGAAGCCGAACACATTCTCTTGAGGCTTTCAGTCAGAGATGAGGATTGTGGGTAGTGTTAAACAGGTAATGACTTTATGTAGTGAGTTCTACAAAAGCAAGTTTGGTTGAGGAGTAGTAGTTGTAGTAGTAGCAGATGCTAGTAGCAGTAACACCAGGGAAACATGGGAGGTTTGGGGGTGGAGGAGAGAGGAATGTGAGAAAGCCCCAAGCTGCCAAAAAAATAATAATAAAAATAAACTACCGTAATTTCCGGGCTATAAGGCGCACCTGAATATAAGCCGCAGCAGCTAAATTTGGGGGAAATTGCAGATTTGTCCACACATAAGCCGCACCTAACTATAAGCCGCGGGTGTTTTAATGTTTAGTTACCATATGTATGTGTGTGTGGGAGGCCACTTAGAGGCTACTCTCACACCCACATACCTTTGTCTGTTTGTATGTGAATACGGTTGTTGTCTGCTCTGAGGACACAGCCTACTGTTCGTATGTAAATGTTTTACCACCTTGGGCAGCTACTGATTGCTGCTTGAACTGAGAGAAAGCCGGAGCGGCCCAACCGGTTCCAGCAGCACTAGCTGGCCTCACTGTTCCTTAATGTTTAATTACTCTATATATGAGTTCCTGCTACCACAGAGGGGATTGTTGGGACAGAGATGACTGTTTGGGAACTATTGTATCAAAAATAAGCAGCCTACCGTGTCATCGTCTTCTTCCTCCTGCGTACTAAAACCACCAAAATCCTCATCGTCAGTGTCAGAAATGAACAGGTCCAGAATCGCCTCCTCAGCCAGTCTCTCTCCTTTGTTGTCCCTCTAAAAACCAATAAAATCCTCTTCCTCTTCATCAGTTTCGGAGTAAAACAGCCTCCGAACGAGGGCTCCATAAGCTATTGCGTAATCCTCTAATATGGCCACGCGTCGCGTTTGTGCATGCGCACGTAATGAACGTGACTGCGAGGTAAACGCACGTACGTAAAACACGCAAAAGCTTTATGAACCGCGGTCACGTAAATTACGTGCGCATGCGCAAATGCGACACACGGCCATAGAAGTGGATTGCGCAATAGCTGATTGAGCCGTTCGGAGGCTGTTTGATTCAGACACTGACAAAGAGGAAGAGGATTTTATTGGTTTTCAGAGCGACAACAAAGGAGAGAGACTGGCTGATGAGGCGATTCTGGGCCTGTTCGTTTCTGACACTGACAAAGAGGATTTTGATGGTTTTAGCACGCAGGAGGAGGAAGACATAACAAGGTAGGCTGCTTATTTTGATACAGCAGTTCCCAAACAGTCATCTCTTACTCTCCATCATCATCACGCAGCAGTCCAGTTTTTCAAAACATACTTTGTTGTGCGCTGGTGCTTTGATAGCGCCCCCTTGGTAGCCGTTAGCTGAGCCACAGATAAGCCGCACCGTTGTTTAAGGCGCAGGGTCCAAAGCAAGGGAAAAAAGTAGCGGCTTATAGTCCGGAAATTACGGTAGCTGAAACATCAAAGGCACTGAGGAAGGACACAGGACAGGAACAGGAAGCCCCGCAAAGGAAGCACATCATCAGTGAGTCAATAGCTTAAGCCGCGTGATCCAACTGACCAGTAGTGAGCGTTCTGCTGACGTGCGCTTTGAGGTGGGGGTGCTTACGGGGGTCTTTTTCGTGTCTTCCTGATAGGGGATGGTGGCGCTGCTGTGCAGGTCCGAGTTGGAGTAGTAGCGGCTGCCTCGGATGTTGTCCACTCGGATAAGATGGCGCTCTGCTGATGGCCGGTAGGGCGGGGACACTGACGGGACCTCCTCGGCGATGGTGGGGATCCGCTCATTACTCAGGTATCTGTAGAGGAGGTCCTCACCTAAAGCAGACACAAAAACACGATCCCTCATCATCCAGTTCCTACTGTTTCTTTATATATTCAGAGGTAAAATCTTCAACTTTGTTGAGATTAGAAGGTTTTCTTCTAATAAAAGCATATACACACCTTTCCTGCCTTGCGCCCAGGGTTTGGCGTGTGTATCAACTACTCCAACACACGTATCTGCTGGCATCGACAGCGGCCGTGGCTTACCTTGAGAATCAATGGATATATCTATAAATATCTTCATTTTAAGAACTCTATTTGTCAGAGTTATATTTTTGATTAGATACTGACCACGTGAAGGCTTATGCTCCCTCATCCTTGGTTGAATCACGTTGGCTTCAATGGGACAACCAGAGCCTAATCGGTCGTAATCTGCAGTGGTGGTGCGTTTTCTGCTCTCCAGATCCAAACAGGAGTTGGGTGACTCACAGCCCTTTGGTCTTTTGCTAACGCTGGATAAGGAGTCTGTTCTCATCTCTCTGCATGTGGGAACAAATGTTTCATAATTAATCACAGAACAAACCATGATTCCAGCATCAGAGTAAATAATAGCATGCCACAAATAGGATGATCTGCAAATAGGTAACGCTACCAGCAAGGTTAGTCCCAGGGAACTAAAGGTTGCAACTTTTTAAAAATGTATTTTTTTCTTCTGTTGTTTGAATTGAAGTTGATTCATAAAGGCTGTGGAGGAACTGGTGGAAGAAGAGTTGGCTGAAGATGAATAGAAGAGAATGTGTCACAATAAGAGGAGAGCTGATAGACATTACTGAAGTCGTTCATTTAACACTCTTTTGAAAACCTAAACTTCTAGAGCTGAACTTTACCAGGCAGTACAATAAATCTGCAAATTGCTGCGATGCTGTGAGAGAATACAGCTGAACTTGAAGGTGTAAACAACTGACTGATTAAGCTGTTTATTTATCACATCACTATGAAATGCTTAACTTTTACCCAAATTCATTTTTTAAAAATTCCACCTAAAAAGTGCCTTATTTTATAATGGATTAATCAAATTTATAAATGTTAAAAGAAAAATACCCCAAATTTGATGGAACTTAACCCTTTAAGACCTGCTGTGACATATACAGTATAATACACACATTTCTAAGATTCTAGGAGCTCTATCTTAACAAGATTTGCACTTTCCTCAAAAAGCTGCAGTCTTAAATCTTTTAAGGGGTTTCTGCCTGCTCTGTACGTAAGCGCCAAGTGAAATTTTTATTTAGGATAATTATTGTTGTATTATTATGGAATTGATTGACAACTTTAATATGAGAGTCAATGATTGATTTATTATCATTAGCAAACAAATGTTTCTAATTTGAAAAAATCTGAGTCTTCTGAATGTGTCAGGTATTAAAGGGCTACAAAAAAAATTGCACATAAAGTGTTTTAGTTTAATTAAACACTCAATATTTTATTATGGTTCCTCACAAATCTGCTTGTAAATCATTAAATCTAAAATATTCCAGTATATTTTCTTAACTCCCTCACATAAATGTTTCATATGAGAGGACATAAACTATTTCCTTTTGTAAAATAAAAGTACTTCATTCATGAACTCTAAAACTCCCATCTATTGTATAAATATATATATCTAACTATAGTATCATGTTCTGTTGATGATGTTCACTGAAGGTATTTTGTGGTGACGCTTCGCCCAATAACGTCTCTGCTCTGCTGATGTGTTCCTATGTGACGGTTAGCTAACGGCTAACGTTAGCTCATGTCCTCTCTGTGTTCAGGTCGTAGCGTATGTTCTTCTGGTTCCTGATGATCACGCGCCAACATAAAATGTTATGTTTAAAGTATTTTCTCCATTCTGTGATGCTTTTCTTCATGATTGAGTTTAGTCACATTCAAGTCTAATATTTATGTTTGTGATTTATTTTAAACAATCTTATTTACCATATTTTTTAAAATCCTTTTTCCCTCATAATTTTCCATTTAACTATGTTTATATGAACATCATATACCAAAACCTCTCAATCAAAAAAGAACGCTTTAGAAAAATAATAAAATGGAACTCATGTGTGACAATAAATATTGAAATCATCACCACAGATGTACTGAAACATGACTAAAATGTGGGAGTGACAGTATCTGTGTTTATTAAACTCACCGTGGGGTGTACGGGACCGGGGGAGGAGGAGGAATGTACAGGTCTAGGATAGCCGGCTTCTCCTTTTTGGTTGATCCATTAGCTGAACTGCAGGGGGACTGAGCTCTGATCAGGGAGGAGTTATTCTGCAAAAACAGTCCAGGTATTAATTCATACATTCCCCAAAACCACAGAGTCTGACTTTTGTTTCCACAACATTTGTCGCCTCATTGTTTCTGGCTGCATTTCTTTCAGTCCCCAAATAACAACTAAATATGACTAAACGGGAGGAGTTCACCATATGTGGTGCGACGTTTAGTGCTCGTGTGCGTCTGAGTATAAATTTTCTTGTTTGAGGTAAGGGAAAGATTGTAATTGAAGTCTAAAATAGGCTGTGAGACTCATCCACCACAGTTATGTTTCCCAACACTCAGCAGCATCATGTCCACTAAATATCTGACTTATCTGCTGCAGTTCTCAGAGCTCAATTAGCTCAGATGATAAAATTAGGCCAAACTGAACACTTGACGCTGGATTTTTCTTCTCTTTTATTCCAACATCTTCAAGTGCATGAACCTGAAACAAAGTGGCGTAATGTATGAATCAGGGTGACGTTACTGTCTCTGTTTTGTCTTTGAAGCTTTTTATCCTCACAGATAAACTGAGATGTCTGATATCTGGAGAGCTTGTTGGAACAGATGCTGGTGAACATGGCCTCCATTGTTTTCAGAGCCTCGCTCTCTGTTGTTTTGCGATATCAACTCTAGTATCGTCTCATCTTTCCTTCTCGGGTTATAAAACAGGCTACGCATGATGGCACAGTTCCACTGCCTGAACTCAGGAACTTTACAGGGCTCTAATTGACTCACTGGCTGTGAAAAAAGGGGCTCAGGGTCTAGGATCAGCAAACTTATTTTAACAGCAGACAAACATAGCCTGGGTAAATAAAGGGTAGTTTTCAGATGATGATTTAATTTATTAAGGGAAAACCTGGCTCTGTGTGAACAATTACTTAATTGTGATTAACCACATTATTTAGAAAGCTGAGTTCAGTCCCAGCAGCCACACCCAGGCCTGATTACTACCAGAGCTGTGGGGTTAAGAAATCACTTCACTAGAACCTGTCTGACAACATGAAGTCGGCTAAAAGATCTCAGAAAGCAACACATCATGTTCCCAGATCTAAGCTTCAACAATCATAATGTGACGAGGGGAGAAAATGGCATCATGGGAGAAGTCCACGTACAAAATCTCTGCTGACCAAAAAGAAGACAAAGGCTCGTCTCACATTTACCCCAAAACATCTTGATTAAATACGACAGCATGGTGGTGGTAGTGTGATGGTCTGGGGCTGCTTCTGGACCTGGACCATGTATTCTGTTCTCTAGCAGGAAACCCTGAAGGAGAATGTCTGACCTTTGACCTCAAACAGGCCATTCATTCAGGAAAACCTTCCAATGTGGCTGAATTACAACAATTCTATGAGATTAATACTACAAATGCTTACTTAACGAGTATTCCAATAAATACTTTTAGGGGAAAAGTACTTCATCACATAAAGCCAGGTTTGTTTGGATAGTTTTATCCCATTACTAAAATAATCTGAAAACCGCATTTTGTATTTACTCTATTTCTCTGCATGATTTGAAATTTGTTTGCTGACTTGGAACATTTAAGTGACCAAAAAACAGAAGATATCTGTGAGGGGGAAATACCTTTTCCCAGCACTGTACCTTAGATTGTTCTTTAATCACCAGGTTTAGTCATGAAAAAGGAAAGGGATGAACCCGAGTACACAACTTTACACTCCACTGACTTCTTTTAACAACAACATCTGGGTCATTTGTGTCTAATAAAGCTAATCCACTACAGACTGGCAGCTTTATCTCTGAGACTGAGTGACATCATGGGAATTAGTCTCCCTCTTTTGTTGTGCGTCAAGATAAAACTCAATGGTGTATTCAATTTAGCCGACAGCACTTTCAGGGTGGCTCTGTCCGAACTCGCTCTTTTGGAACCAACTCCCTAAAAAAAGCCGATAATTGGTCGACAGTGATCATTCTGCGTAGGATTAAGTCGATTTACCTGAGGTACGGGGGGCTTCCAGCGCATGTTTTTAAGAGGAGCGGGAGTGAAACCAGTCGTGCCCGTGGGCCTCTTCTTCAGCAGCAGCACCACACCTTTGGGGTCCTCCCTCAATTTGAAAACCAGGTTTTTCAGCTGCCAACCGACCTGGTTAGAACAGGACAACCACATATTAACTAAAACACTCTAAATTAGTGCTGAACTTAGAATAAAGTAGCACAAATAAAGGTTCTCACCACAGTCTGCAGGTTGACTTGTATCACCTCATCACCAGCGTGGATCTTCCTGGATAGATCTGCAGGAGACTAAAAAAACATGTTTTTTTTTATGTAACTTTAGAAAAGAAATAGAAAGAAAATCCATTTCTGAGTGAGCCGTTTCTCGTATCACACCGATGCCAAACAAGAATAACGTGTCATTACTGCTGATGATTCAGGTCCTGATTCATGTTTAGGCTCTGGAGGCGTGAAGTTCTGACTGTGGTGGTGATGCGAGTGCGTTAGTCACCGACAGGTTGTCACAGTGTGGGTAAAAGGTGGGACTTGTTTGTGATATTTGCTGGTTAGTTTACTGAAGAAACAAGCAATTCCCTTTAAGGATGAGTAGTTCTTTGCTCCTACAGTTTTTGCATCTCACGGTGTACAGAGTGGAGGAGGAGGAGGAGGAGGAGGAG